>VWZD01005413.1:40029-66116 GCA_013396695.1 Sakesphorus luctuosus | reverse complement strand
AATCAGCGTTCAAAGTGCCAAACATGGACTATGGAGGGCTGGACTCCTGGAGGGGGGAAAGGGACGTGGCGTGAAGGAAATAAATTGGGGTGACCCCTCCCTCCTCCATGTGCTCCCCAGTGATTTCGCTGTGGGGAGGCACCCTGTGTACACAGTATTGGCCATTAAAACCCTATTTTTGCTTTGCTCCTTCGACTCGTCTCTCTAAAAATTCTTCAACACGAGATTTTTCTCACAAGCACAGTCTGGGGTTCTGGGATTCACTGGACACAGAGGTCCCTTTCTCAGTATTACACACAGAGAGGCTCCCATCTCTTAAAATAAAAGAGAAAACCAGCAAATAGAACACCACAACACAGAACAATTTAGTTGTAGCCCAATATTGCAATATTTGCTTCAAAATTTGGCTGTTCTGACTTTGATGACCATGAAAAAGTCACAACGATGAACCTGTTCAACCCAACACAAACCAGTTTGAAATTAAACTCTGAAGCATCCACTGGTTTTCAAGCTTTAAACATGTAAATTCTTTTATCACTTGGATTTTCACTCAGATTTGGGAAGCTGCATGAAAATAGAGATCTTGAATTGGTTATTGCCAGAAAGTCCCAACTCAGACAGCACCACTGCAGGGCCAGGAGCTGGACTGGGTGATCCTTGGGGGTCCCTTCCATGGCATTCTCTGAGTCCCTGAGAACTCCATCCCTTCTCTGCAGGGTGAAGTTTGGGCTCAAAAGTCCCGAGTTCCTTTAAAGAACATGAGGAGTTTATTGACTGGCTTGTGCCTCTGAAAGTTGCAGAGAAATGGGTGGATTTATTCCTGTAATAATTTCACATCCAGACCTGCAGGGTGGGGGAAATCCCTCATTAAAACATCAACAGCAGCTTGTTGGGGCTTTTCAAGTCCCTGGTTCAAAGGCTTGAGTAATAAACACATTTTACCTGCCACCTTCTCCCAGGAAGGTTTCAAAAACTGTGGGGCATCAAATATTAACGAACATTTTAACCAGCATTTTCCCCTCCTCACTGGCAGCTCCAGAGGGTCAATAATTGATGCCAGGCTGAGGACCAACCCCCCCTTGGCATCCCTTCCCCTGCAGCAGGAGGAAATTGGTGCTACCAGGGATCAGAGAGGATTTCAGGCTGCATTTCAGCTTGCCCAGGGCAGCAGCAGGAATGGGAACAGCCAGTTCTGTTCCCAGCCCACAGCACGGGAGTTTTATTAAATGTGCATCTCAGGAAAATCATGTTTTCCCTCTGCTGCCGTTGTCAGTGATCACTGGCCTCCCAGCAGCCAGGAGATAGCAGCTGATGAATATCAATCTCTGGGAGCTGGGAGATATCCATCAAAGCCTGAGGAGAGTGGGTTTTGCCTATTGAAACAGTTTAAGCACTGATGGGATTATAATTATCTCGCTATCAACGGCAACAAAGCGGCTCGGCGAGAGCTGCTCCACTTAAACACGGCGGGTCAATGGAATTAGCCCGTGGCAAAGGGAAGAGGAGATCGTGCCCTTGCTCTGGAGATGGACTGTAATTAATTGCAGGTCTGATTTTTATGGGTCAAACCCTCATGGGGCCAGGGGGTCACACTCAGCAGGTGGATGTCACCTCCCCATGGAGGAGCTGGGACATGTGGAGCCCCTGAGCACCCAATATGGGAGGATTCCTGGCTCCAGAGGTCATGGATCTACTGCTTAGATATTGGGGATTCCTCCCTGGGAGGGTGGGCAGGCCGTGGCACAGGTTGGGCAGAGAAGCTGTGGCTGCCCCATCCCTAGGAGTGTCCAGAGGAGGCCACGGAGATGCTTTGAGGGCTCAACAAGCCCCTCTGCTGTGGGGACAGGCTGGGACACTGGAGGGGCTCACCTGGAGAAGAGAAGGCTCCAGGGAGACCTGAGAGCCCCTTCCAGAGCCTGAAGGAGCTCCAGGAGAGCTGGAGAGGGACTTGGGACAAGGCATGGAGGGACAGGACAGAGGGAATTATTCTAAACTGAAGGATAACAGGGTTAAATGGAATATTGGGAAGGAATTCCTGGTTGTGAGGGTGGGCAGTGNTGGGGGTTGGTCTCTTCTCCCAGGCACTCAGCAATAGGACAAGGGGGCACGGGGGGCTCAAGCTCTGTCAGGGGAAATTGAAGTTGGAGAGCAGAAAAAACTTCTTTGCAGAGAGAGTGCTCAGGCATTGGAATGGGCTGCCCAGAGAGGGGGTGGATTCCCCATCCCTGGAGGTTTTTCAGCTGAGCTTGGCCGTGGCACTGAGTGCCATGATCTGGTGACGGGACTGGAGTTGGCCCAAGGGTTGGACTTGATGATCTTGGAGGTCTTTTCCAACCCAATCCATTCTATGATTCTGTGAAGGTGTCCCTGCCCATGGCAGGGAGTGGGACTGGATGTTCTTTGTGGTCCCTTCCAGCCCAACCCATCCCATGGCTCTCTGAGTCTCTAATGAGCCAGAAGGCTCTGATGGCTTTGGGGGAGGAAACATGAAAGAGCCACAGTTTGATCTTTTCTGGATCACAAGAAACGTGACACAGGAAATAAGAACAGAGGGAAAAAATCCATGTAGCCTCCCTGGCAGGGCTGGGAAGGCTCAGGTTTGCCACTCAAGGAGGATAAATTCAGCCTAGACACATGGAAACCTTTCTGACTGTGAGGGCAGTGGTGCCTGAGGGAGCTCTGATGAGACACCAGATGGGATGAACATCCTCCTGGAAGGAGCCCTGAACAGCCACCCTGGGGATGGAGGAGCTGCCCAGCACCCCCCAGCCCTGCCTGATGGGTGCTGGTCCTGAGGGTGACACAGTGCTGGGGTGACCCACCCACCAGTGCTGCCCACGGTAGGACTGACCCTTCCTGGCACCCTGTGCTGGGTGGGGCACCTTCCTGGTGGCCAAAGCCACACCCAGCCCAGGTATCTGCCCATTGCTCCTCTCACCAAATCCGGCCCTGACCTCTCCCATTTCCCTTTCTTGATCCCTCCCTTCCTCCCCCACACTCCCCATTTCCCCCTTGAAGTGCCAAGTGGTGCCATGTGCTCCACAGTCCCACCACCAATGCCCTGCAGGGCACCTGGAGGGGCTCTGGGCCTTCCTTCTGCTCTCACTCAGCTTGACCAGGGCACCAAAAAGACTGGCAGAATATTTGGGTTTCTTTTTCCTGATTGGAAAAAAACTACCAACCAAACAAGCCAAGAAAGTGAGACCCACTTTGTTCCATCTCACCCCTTTCCCCCTCCATCCACATGGGTGGCCCAGACCCTCTCAGTGAAGGACCTCAGGCTCACCCACCACCTCAGAGGGACAAACACCACATATTTCAGTGCCTTAAAGCAGGATCTACCCACTGTCTGCACCTTTCCATGGCAGGGAAGTCTTGGAATGTGGAAAAATCCTGGATTTGGCCACACAACCACCTGGGGCAAGGAAGGATGGGCACCAACTGCTGGCATGAGCTGTGCAGGTTCCTATTTCTTGGCAATAAAAAGAAAAAAAAAGGATTTGGGTTGGGATTAGAGGTCCTATGATTAAAATGTAAAGAAAGAAACTTAAAATGGGAGAGGGGAATTTAAGCAGCAAAACTCTGATACACAAAGAACAAAACACAAGGAGACAGAACAAAAATAAGGGGAAAACAAAGCAAGAGGCAAAGAGAAGAGAGATGAAACAGGAAAGAATGAGGAAGAGTGGGGAAAAAAATAGAAGTGGAAATAAGCAATCAAAAGAAACAACAAAGGAAAAGGAGCAAACAAAGGCAAACAGAGGGAGAATAAAGGAGTGAGAGGGGCCAGAGGGGGAGCAAAGCCATGCAGGGAACAAAGAGGGGAGGGAGCCACAGCAGGGACAGACAGAGCTGGAGACAAAGGGAATGAGCGACTAAGCCAGCACCAAAGCAGGAAGCAGGGAGGGCATGGAGGGCATGGGGAGCTGCCACTGCAGCCAAGGGCAGTGCTGGGTGTGGGCACAGCTGGCACCAAGGCAGCCACTGCCCTGCTCTGCCTCCCCACCACCTGAGGCACCAGGTGGGCCAGGCAGGGTGGGCAGAGCCCCCCAGCAGGGCTGGAAGGGTCAGTGCAGCCCCATGCCCCGGTGGGCAGTGCCCCAGGGTACTGAGAGGAGCCAGCTGTAATGGTTTAGTCCAGGCCTTGCCTGGTGCCCAGATGTAACGAGGGAGGAACTTGTCTCCTACGTGTTCCTCACCCATCTCTTTGCCCTCCCACAGGATAAGAACCAGGGACATAAGGGGTTTGGTCTCACTTTGGGTTCCGGTGAAGGAAGAGGGCAGAGAGTCCCCTGCTGCTGCTGCTGCTCAGTCCCTTATCAGAGCCACACAGGAGATTGGGGAAATAGCTGAGTGAGACCCCCCCCACGTGAGAGAAAAAAGCTGGTTTTCTTCTAAGAGTGGTGGTGGGATTGTTGTACTGGTTTGCTTGGTGGGTGGGCAGGGGGTGTTCTTCTGTATCCATTGGGGTTTTTTTGTTCTGTCTCTTCTTGTCATCCCTGTTTTTCCCTTCCCTTTCCCCCTCCCCTTTCCCTTTTCCCTATTGTGGGTGCAAATTGCATACATATGATTGTCGGTATTTAGAGAATATACATTTATATTATATATTAACTTGGCTCAGATTCTTTCAGGGTTTTTTTCCCTTTCCTTATTTTCTCCCAGTCAAGTCTGTTTAGCCCGTGGTGGTGCCTGCTGAGTGACCTCTTTGTCCTTCTTTTAACCCAAGAGCTTTTCCATGTGGTTTTCTCCCCCTGCCATGCTGTAGAAGGTGGGTGAGAGCAGCTGGGTGGGCATCCCACCTCTGCATGTGCCAGAGATCCCTGAGGCAGCTCTGCTCCACCTGCATCATGGGCCACTTTTCCCAGGATGAGGCTCTGGGCACATTTCCCATGCTGAGGAAGTGCAGGAAACCCCTCAGGCTCCTTGTGGAAGGTTGGGATGCCCAAAGGCTGCTCGTGGTGAGTGTTGCCCTCTCAGAATGCCAGGTGTTGGCACTGCTTTGGTGCTGGGTGCCAGCTCAGCACGACCCCTCGTCCCCACCCCGCTGTTATTCCCTCCTGGCTGTGCTTGCTGAGGAATTCCTTCCTGCCTGAGTTCTTGCCTAGAACAATAAAACTGGAATTCCAATAGCCAGGAAAGGCATTTGGAGAGCTCTTTACCCAGCAGGTCTGAGAGGCACCAGATGGGGCAGAAATCAGAACCATCTCCCCTGGAGAGCTCCCAAACCTCTTCATGTTCCTTTGCCTTCTGTCGGAGGGACAACCCTCTACTCAGAGGATCAGGGAGTGGTTCCTGCTTGGCTTCCAAACCAACATCTGGCAGCTCAGGAGCCCCTGGAGCCAATGCCCAGGGAATTGTTTTCCCTCCCTTGGCAGGATCTCAGCTCTGAGAGGGATCCAAAGCACTTGGGCCAAATTCTCTTGAATGAGTGACCCAAATCAGCTGCTTGGAAGGAACTGCCCCTTTTAATTCTGNTTCCCATGCTGAGGAAGTGCAGGAAACCCCTCAGGCTCCTTGTGGAAGGTTGGGATGCCCAAAGGCTGCTTGTGGTGAGTGTTGCCCTCTCAGAATGCCAGGTGTTGGCACTGCTTTGGTGCTGGGTGCCAGCTCAGCACGACCCCTCGTCCCCACCCCGCTGTTATTCCCTCCTGGCTGTGCTTGCTGAGGAATTCCTTCCTGCCTGAGTTCTTGCCTAGAACAATAAAACTGGAATTCCAATAGCCAGGAAAGGCATTTGGAGAGCTCTTTACCCAGCAGGTCTGAGAGGCACCAGATGGGGCAGAAATCAGAACCATCTCCCCTGGAGAGCTCCCAAACCTCTTCATGTTCCTTTGCCTTCTGTCGGAGGGACAACCCTCGACTCAGAGGATCAGGGAGTGGTTCCTGCTTGGCTTCCAAACCAACATCTGGCAGCTCAGGAGCCCCTGGAGCCAATGCCCAGGGAATTGTTTTCCCTCCCTTGGCAGGATCTCAGCTCTGAGAGGGATCCAAAGCACTTGGGCCAAATTCTCTTGAATGAGTGATGCAAACCAGCTGCTTGGCAGGAACTTTCCCTTTTAATTCTGACATAAATTCCTACCTGGGCAGGTGTTTATCACAGTCATCCTCGTGGCATAGGACACTGAAGCCACTTGCTCCTGAGAAGACATCCTGGAGAACTGGAGACTGGCTCATCCTCCTCCTCCTTTACTTTGACTCTGTTCCTAAAGGGCTGATGTCACTTTGCTCCTCAGCAAAAGGCACAGCCAGAATGCCAGTCCCACCAGTCCTGACCTCAGTGAAACCCTGAAGGAGATGAGCAGCCTCCCTGGCTCCAGAGGGTTCTGTGGCTCCTGCCTGGAGACTTCAAGCCATAACTAATTCCTGGAATGTTTTCACTTCTAAGAGCAGTGACTTGAGGACCCACCTCCCCCAACAGGACCCCCAGTCCCCCTCCAAAAAACCTGCCCAGTCCAGCACCTTCCCTCAGCTGGTGGGTCTGGAAGGGTTTATTTGTGGCCCTAAAGCTGGTACAAACTTTTCAGATGTTTAAAGGACTGTTTTAGTTTGGCAGCAACAGGAAATGACCTTCAGTCCTTCATGCCAATGTCCTTGGAAGTCCAGCTGAGCTTCCTAATGGTCACACATGCTTTTCCCAGTCCCCAAAGCAGCCAAGGATGGCTTCTCATCTGCCAAGATGAGCTGCAGAGGCTTCACATGCCTCATTTCCCTCTGCCCAGTGGAGTGCTCAGATCTGAGCCCATCAGCAGCAGATGAGTGCCCAGATTGCTCCGTGCCCAAGCAGAGAGGCTGTTCTGCTGGGAGGCCATCAGTTCAACTTCTGACTTCAAAAGCAGAGTTTTTTAACTTCATTTGAGGGCTTAGAGGGAACTTTCTTGAAGTTCTGTTCTCTGCCCTGGGCAGCACAAAGGGCCTCAGCAGAGAAGAGCTCACTGTTGGCTCCAGAGGGTGCTGGTCAAGGACTCAGAGTCCTGATGGACATCAGAGACAAGTGGTGGCCCCCAGGGGTCTGGTTTGGGCTCAGTGTCATTTATTATCTCCATCAATGACAGGTGGGGATCGAGGGCACCCTCAGCAGGTCTGCAGGGACCCCCAGCTGAGGGGGCAGTGACACACCTGGAGGGTGGGGCCATCCACAGGGACCTGCACAAGCTCCAGAAGTGGCCCCTGGGAATCTCCTGAGGTCTGACAAGACCAAGGGCTGGTGCTGCACCTGGACTGGGGCAACCCCCAGGATCAATCCAAGATGGAGCAGCCCTGGGAGAAGGACTTGGGGGGCTGGTGGGGGAGAGGCTGGACATGGCCCAGCCCAGAGACCCCCCATGCCCTGGGCTGGTCCCACAGTGTGGGCAGCAGGACAGGGGGGGATTCTGCCCCTCTGCCCCCTCAAGTGAGACCCCCCTGCAGAGCTGCCCCAGCCCTGGGGGCAGCACAGGAAGGACTTGGAGCTGCTGGAGAGTCCAGAGGAGGCCCCAGGATGGTCAGAGGATGGAGCAGCTCTGCTGGGAGGGAAGGCTGGGAGAGCTCGGAGTGTTCAGCTGGAGAAGAGAAGGATTTGGGATGACCTAACTGGGGTCTTGCAGTGCCTGAAGAAGCTACAAGAAAGATGGAGAGAGACTGTTTACAAGGGTCTTGGAGTGCCAAGAATGGCTCCCACTGCCAGAGGGCAGGGTTAGGTGGGATATTGGGAAGGAATCATTCCCTGTGAGGGTGGGCAGGCCCTGGCACAGGGTGCCCAGAGAAGCTGTGGCTGCCCCATCCCTGGGAGTGTCCAAGGCCAGGTTGGAGCCACCTGGGCTGGTGGGAGGTGTCCCTGCCCATGGCAGGGGTGGCACTGGATGGGCTTTAAGGTCCCTTCCAACCCAAGACATTCCAGGATCCTGTGGTTCAATCTGCTGTGAAACACCTTGAAGTGGTTTCTACTTGTAGCTCCTTTGGCTAAAAACCCCACCGTGGAGCTCTCAGTGTCCCCCACTGTGCCCACCCAGGCCCAAGCTGGAGATTCCACTGACCTGGACCAACCCTGGCACCTGCTGTGCCCCCAGCTCAAGGGGCAGAGCTGCTGTGGTGCCCTTTCTCACAGAGACACTTCCCTCTTGCCCACAAAGTACCAGCCCATCCCTCACTCTCTTTGCAGGGCACCACACCCCCAGCTGACCTGGTTTTTGGGAGAATGGGGATGTCAGGAAGTGTGAAGATGCCAATATGAGCTTCTCCAAAATTGCTTGGTTTTTACACCTCACTGTGGGTTGAAGGGGTGCCCTGAGCTCCAGGTTCCATTTAGGAACACCCAGGAATGCCCAGCCTGGGTTCAGGAACTTCTTTATGTACCACAGAAGTTTTCTCAGGCTCTGGGATGTCACTGTGTTACCCTGGGATGTCACTGTGCTACCCTGTGAGTGACAGCAGTGGGGTGGGTGGAAGGGCAGTCCATCTCCCCCCACCCTCTCTCCTGATTCCTCCTTCATTTCCATTCCTTTGAAAAGTGAAAGTTTCATTAAAAGAGCAGCACTTTTCTATTCAATAAGTACCAGAGAAGAATGGCTGGCTCCATATCTCATCAGCAGCAAAGCTTTTTAAAACCACTCAGGAGGCAAAGCTCAAATCATATATTTAATAAGAATCACTTGGATATCACTTCTCAAAGCAATTAACAGATGATTAGAGATAAGCGCAAGGATGCAACAATTAGACCCAGATTTCTACGACAGATCTCTACGGTTGGGAGGGCACAGACCTGGGGCCACGGCCCCAGCAATGCCCTGTGCATGTCACAGACAGGGGCAGGGCTCAGGGACAGGGACACAGCAGATTAAATCCTCATTTTCAGCCCTCATTTGGCTCGCGTTGATTTTCCTGATTCTTCTCAGTCGTTTGGGAGCTGCAATCACGGCAGTGACAATGGGCAAACCCCTCCCCGGGGGCTCTGCAGAGGGGGCAGAGGGGTAATTGCCACCCTGCCCTGCCCTGCCCTGCCCTGGGGAGGGTTTTCCTCGTGGATCACAAAGGAAAGGCATCTGTGGACCTTCAGGAAGGGTCAAAGAGCTCAACGGGATCCTTGTGTGGTGCCACCCGAGTGTGGGAGGGCACCAATGGCGCTGTGCCAGGGGCTGCTGGGCACATGGACCTCCCAGAGGGGCAATGCAGGGAGCTGAACAGAGCCAGCCCCTCCTGCCTGGCAGCTGGAGCCGAGCTGTGGGCACACATTCAGCTGTGCTGCCGGTGGCAGCGGGGGCAGACGGAGGGCTGGCAGCAGTGCCACCTCATCCCACCACGATTCAATGTGACAAAGCCCATCTGCTGGCACCCTGGGCACTGGCAGGGCTCGAGCTGGACTGGGAACTGGGAATTATCCAACATCCAAGGGCTTTTTGGGTTGTTTCTCCTGGAACATGCAGGCTTTGCCCTCCACGGACCAATCCGTGACTGACAGCAAAGTGATCGCTCAGTTCAAGGGCTTTTCACCATTTGGACCAGAGCTGGGAAGTCTCCAATCCCTCAGACATTCCTGGAGTCCACCTCACCAGCAAACTGCTTTCCTTGGAAGGCAGCAACAAATGGAAGGGGGGAAACATCTCATGCAGCTAAAGATTGGTGGCCATGTGGGGTTGGTAAGGGCTGGGATTGAACACACAAGAGATGATGCAACAGCCAAGAGGAGAGCAAAGTTCTACGTTGACTCCCTACTTTGCACTTCAGGACAACTAAGAGGTTTGGCTTCATTAAAGGAAAAAATCAGGGCCAACCCCAGTGGCTGAGGGAGTCCTGGAAAGCCTAAAGGAGCAATCAGTCCTATGTGATGCTCGTTGCCATAGAAGGAACAAGGAAATAGATCTGCTTCTGTTCAATAAATTACTAAAACCTCAGTTATAAACTGCTGCATGGCATTGAAAATTCAACTCATTAAACATCCAGGGAGCTTCATCCTGATGCAAATGGAAGACAGGCATGAGTGCTCTGCAGCAAACAACTCTGTGCACATCCCACCTTGGGAAAAATATTTACACATACATCTCATATATTAATATATTTTAGTGCACCCTAGCCAGAGGGCAACCAGAAAGAGTAGTGCTCTGTGAGAAGGACAGGAGATGGGCTGGTTCTCCTCTCTGCTGAGCAAAGCCTGGATCCAGCCATGGATTTTGCAGGCCCATGTTTCCCTTTCCCAGGTAGCCAGACAACAGGACCCCAAACAATGGTCTCCAAACGATGGTTGGGTGGGTTTGGGAGCAAGGATTTGGTAGCCAAAATGACCGTGGGACAAAAAATAATCAGGTGAGATCAGTCCACCATCTTCACAAGCCTGAAGTGACTTCAAGGTCAAGAATTTTAGGCAAACTGCCCCTTATTGGTCTCCTGCCCTCCCTCTCTGTTCCTTCCATGGCTCAGGAGGGACTGTGGTGACAAGGACAGTTTGGGGAGGACCCTGACCATGGTCACACACTGATCACACAGGACAGGGGTGCTGAGCCTGGGGAAGAGAACACCACCTCAAAGTTAGGGAGCCCACCATTGCTGATGGCCCCACACAGCCATCCCAGGGCATTCCCAAGGAGAACCTGGTTGGGATCTCCATGGGAGGTGCTCAGGGCTGGCCTGGCCAACAGCAGGGGAAAAAAGGTTTTATTTTACAGCATTTTGTTTGATGTTGTCTGTGATGAAGGGTTGGAGAGATCCCTTGGAGCCACCAGGGTGTGTTTTGCTTCTCCAGCACTCGGGAAAGGGGCTGATGATGCAGGGGCAGGAAAGGGCAAAGAGCCACCACACCTTTCACACTGGGCTCATCTTGGCCTTGGCAACCTCTCCCTCTCACAAGCACCCAAGTTTTCATCCTTGCCAGGTGGGCATTGCCAGGGTGCAAACCATTCCCTGCCAGGGCTGCAGGAGCTGCCCCCAGTCATTCCAGCAGCACTGAGTGGCACCTGTGAATGCTCTGCAGAAGGAAGCAGCAGTTCTGACCCAATTCCAGTGGGAGACTGATGGACAATAAAAAGCAAAGCCACCAATGCCCACTTCCCCTGTGGCCTCTGCCAAGAACATGAAGAAAGCTCTGTTTGGAGATCCCATCCTTTCCAGAGGAGTCCAGTGGGGTCAGTCCAGGTCAGCCCATGGTTCCAGTCACACTCCCTTGACTTTTCCAGCCTTTACTTGATGAAATTTTTAATTGTCCACCTTTGTCCTGTGCAGCTGCGAAGGATCAGATCCAGGCCAGCCATTCCCTTGTTCTCCACCTCCAGGCACCGCCCTGTGCCCTTGTTGAGGATGGCACCATTCTGAAACCAAGGAAGATGGGAAATATTAAAAAAATTAAAGATATTGGGTTGCCTGGGAGGCCAAACAGGGGGGTAGCTGTGCCCTTGGGAACTGCTGGGAGGTGCCCAACTCTGAGCTGGGTGGGAATGCAACTCAACCAATAAAATAACTCCTGAAATAAATACCGTGAATGGAATGAGCATCCCTTAACACCAACAGCACAGCTCCCTAACACCCAGGAACATCTGGAACCTTCGAATTCCCTGTGCTGAGAGGGTGAGATGCTTCTGTGCAGTGTGCATTATTTACACTCTGCTTTGGGGCAAAAATACTGTGTTTTCCTGTCTTCAGTCTAGATAATCCATAAGAAACCTGGAAGTCACTGGCAGGTGTCCCAGTTCAGCAGGTGGGACCAGTTTCTCCCTGCATGGGTGTGACCAAAGCTGGGCATTCTAAACCCTCTGGGCCATTGCCCAGCAACTGGCAACAATGGCCCATTGGCAGCAGCTGCCCAGGGCACAGCTGAGCCCTCAGCCTGGCAGCTGGCTGGGAAAGAAGCCTGGCAGAGGAGCTGGGAGAAGTCCCCTCCAGGGACTCCTTGGCACCTCCACACCCACCTGAGGGCTCAGCTCTGCTCAGGGGCCAGCAACCATTCCAAAATCCCCCCTGACTCCCACAGTCACATCCCCCACTCTGCAACTCCCTGCCCTGGGGGACCCACTGGGGGCTCCCACCTGCACCTCAGGGGAGAGAATCTTGGGCTCTGGGGACTGGGGAACCACTGGTTGGATGNTCTTTTGAGTTGGGTTCATTTCTCCCGCCAGGTGACCTGTAAACCAGCACAGCAGGGCAGGTTACATCCACTTGAGAGTATCAGAAAGGAAAACTCCTACAGGGAATGCTCCTGAAATGCTGTCCCTGATCCCTCTGAACCTCTTCCCTCTGCCCTGGGACTCGGCACCTGCTGTTCCATGGGACCAGCTCCTCCCTGTCCCACAGCAGATGCTGTGCCGCAGCCCAGGCCATGGGAAGCAAGCTGGGAACACACCTGGATGAAACTCCAGCGTTTGTGGAGGCTGCTCTTGACCTTCTCACAGTCCAGGAGCTGCGGGAAGCGGCTCTTGCCGTTGTCCACCAGGCACCGCGTGTCGGGCAGCAGCGTCGTGGTGCCCAGGGCGCCGAGGTGCAGGAACCCCTCCTTGGTGTAGCGTGCCAGCTGTGGGGCAGGGGAGGAGAGCAAGGACATCAGCACCTTGGGAGCATCATAACAGTCATACAGGGAAAAAACCTGCAGGGATGGGGCACAGGGAGAGTGGGACTGAAAAGAGAGAGAAAGGACTTTCTCCAGCCTTTATAGCCTTGTTTGGGTTTGTTTTTTTGCAGGTGCAGGTGAGGAGCTGAGACATGGGAAGGGTAAGAATAACTCTGAGCCTTAGATGCATCGTGAGAATGGCCTGGAGCTGTGCCAGGGCAGGGGCAGGTTGGATCTCAGGGAAAGGCTCTTCCCCCAGAGGGTGGTGGGCACTGCCCAGGCTCCCCAGGGCAGTGGGCACAGCCCCAAGGCTGCCAGAGCTGCAGGAGGGTTTGGATGATGCTCTGGGGCACAGGGGATGACTCATAGAATCAGCTGGGTTGGAAGAGACCTCTGAGATCATCAAGTCCAATCCCTGATCCAACCCCACTGTGATTACCAGATCATGGCACTCAGTGCCACATCCAGTGTCATCTTAAGAACTTCCAGGGTCAGAGAATCCACCCCCTCTCTGGGCAGCCCATTCCAATGCCTGACCACTCTTATCCTGGGGATGGGCCTGGGCAGGGCTGAGGGTTGGACTCCATGATCCTGGTGGGTCCCTTCCAGCTCAGCACAGTCTGTGACTCCTCCAACCTCCTCTGGGACTGATCACTGTAGGATGGAGCCGTGGATGATTCCCCCTGGCTTCCAGTTGGAGCCATCTGGCTTGCCTGGCATTGCTGTCATTGTTCGTCCAGCTTGGTGAGCCAGCCTTGCTTTGGCCCAAATTGATGCCTCTGATGTGCCTGGCACAGCCTGCAGAGCTCCAACAGAGCTGGGCAGCACCATCAGCCACAGGGGGTGGGACAGAACTGCCCCCATTGCCCAGGGATGTGAGCCTGAGGATGGCTCAGCACCAAGCAAAGGCTCAGCATTCCACCAATCCCAGCCACATTCCCAGGATCCAAGCACTCAGTGCTCCCAGAGATCTGGCTTGGCTGCCAAGGAGATGCAGGTTGGGAGCACCGGGTAGTGATGATGCCCTTGGGGATGCTGGGCACAGCTGGCACCAAAACTGCCCCATGGTGGGGCCACACACAAAGGGCTCCTCCCTCTGCAGTGCTTAAGGAATCCCATCAAAATATCCCCCCAAACATATTGAAATTCGGGAGTGAAAAGGAATGAATGCCACCGTCCTGCCTTTTGTAGTTCAAGGGAAAGATATACCCGTTGCCTCGTTAAATTATGAATCAGCCCATTATCTGGCAGACAAATAAGGAGCTCTCAGCACGTTAATTAACTGAGCATATCTGTGACCCAGATGCTTAAAGAGAGAGAGGAAATCACACTGGGAGTTTGGGTTATCAGGGCTGGGATAATTAAACACTAAAAATCGAGTTAAACAATGTCACAGGGTGCCAGTCCAGCTCGTGCCCGCAGAGCCAGCGATGGTGCTGCCCATCTCCCCTGGAGTGGGCACCTGGCTCTGCTCCCACAGGCTGAGGAGGTGCATGTGGTGCATCAGAGCAAACCTTTGGCTCCTTCAGGTCTCACCAAGGTCCATTTGCCAAAAGCAGGACCCCCAGGAACAGCCCCACACCACGCCCATGGAACCACAGATGGGTTGGGTTGGAAGGGACCTGTAAAGGGCATCCAGTGCCACCCCCTGCCATGGGCAGGGACACCTCCCACCAGCCCAGGGTGCTCCAAGCCCTGTCCAACCTGGCCTTGGACACTTCCAGGGATGGGGCAGCCACAGCTTCTCTGGGCACCTGTGCCAGGGCCTGCCCACCCTCAATGAGACAATTCCTTCCCAGTATCCCATCTCACCCTGCCCTCTGGCAGTGGGAAGCCATTCTCTGTGTCCTGTCCCTCCCTCCCTTGTCCCCAGCCCCTCTCCAGCTCTCCTGGAGCCCCTTTGGGCACTGGAAGGGGCTCTGAGGTCTCCCTGGATCCTTCTCTTGTCCAGGTGAACCCCCAGCTCTCCCAGCCTTTCTCCAGCCCAGAGGGGCTCCAGGCCTTAATTCTTTTTATGTTATTCTGCTCCTCTCCAGAGTGAGCCAAGGATGCCATCCCAACCTGGCACAGGGCAAGAAACAAAGGGAAAAACCAAGATAAAAGAACCAGAAGAAAAGAGTTTAAAACTATTACCAAGCAAACCATTTAAAAGTGGATAATATTGATGAGGTCTCAAAGCCCTTCATCGATCTCAGTGGCCCAAAGCCACATGCCCAGCCAGAAACACTGACTGGCACCCACAGCCTTGCACAGGAACCACATCCTGGGTGACACTGCCCTTTGCAGAGTTGCCCACCTTCAGGTACCACTTTGGGGGGCTGCTTTGCCCTGGAGGAAATCACAGAGTCCTTGAGGTTGGAGAAGCCCTGCCAGCCCATGGAGCCCACCCTGTGCCCGATGCCCACCTTGGAAAAGTCCTCCCAGCCCATGGAGCCCACCCTGTGCCCAATGCCCACCTTGGCAAAGCCCTCCCAGTCCATGGAGCCCACCCTGTGCCTGATNCTTGTCCCCCAGCCCAGAGCACTGAGTGCCACGGCCAGTCCTGCCTTGGGCACCTCCAGGGCTGGGCACTCCAAACCTCCCTGGGCAGACCCTTCCAAGGCCTGACCACCCTTTCCATGGAGAAATTCCTGCTGCTGCCCCACCTGGCCCAGCCTGAGGCCGTGCCCTCTCCTCCTGTCCCTGTGCCCTGGGGCACAGCCCGAACCCCCCCTGCCCCAGTCCCCCCTCCTGGCAGGGATTGCAGAGCCAGAAGGTCCCCCCTGAGCCTCCTTTTTTCCAGGCTGAGCCCCCCCAGCTCCCTCACCCCTCATCAAACCTCCTCTCCCAGTGACCCCAGCCCCCATCCAGGGGCAGCAGATGGGCACAGAGCCCAGGCTGGTGCCCCCCAGCCATCCTGTACCACCAATCCATCTGCTGGGATTATCATTTCTGCCTCGCTGCTCCTCGGGGAGGGCAGAAAGTTAATTAGACATCTTAGCACCTGGGAAATAAAAGCTTTGATGACCTTCATTGACTCTAGTGGAAGATAATTTGGGGTTGTTTGGCCTCCCTCCTGCACTTTGCAGCTCATCAATTAAGAGCCATCAGAGAAACGTTGAGGATTTGCCTTTGAACACATCTGAGTCCGAGGTGTTGTTTCCTCACTTGTGCCCCGGATGGTCTCGGTATTGATGGGTTTGTCCTCAGGTTCTGCTGCTTAAATGGGCAAAACATATTTTACCCTCTAATTAAATGAAATGCTCTGCTGGGTGAACATTATCTTAAGTTTTATAGTATTATGGTGCTCTCTATCACCTTAATCCATCTCCATAGCTCTGTCACTCCAATGAGGTATTAGTGTGTTATTAGTGTAATACATCATTACTGCAAGGTGTTTGCATGATGGATTGCTCCAGAGATGAAGCCATCAGGCAGGGCAAAAAAATCCATCAGCAGGCCCAGTATAATTACAGGATAAAAGGATAATTCATGATGGAATCTGGTGATGATTTGACCTGGAAGTGAATGAAAGAAGGGAAAGAGAAAGCTGAAGAGAAAACAAGGGAAACCTCCTAAAATTTCACTAGTGGGTGACACAGAGGAGGAGCTGTGAGTAAAGCCCTTCAGTGCCACCACACCCCACTGCACCAGCTCAGTGCTCCAGGCACAGCTCAAATCCAGGAGAGAGCAGAAATTCAGGAGAGGACAAAAACTGCCCTGCCTTGGATGGGACAGATCCCTTCCCACAGAGCAGCTCATTTCCCCCACTATCACTGTGGATCTGCAGACAGAAAGGTGGTATGGGATGGACTTGTGTCCCAGTTCAGCAAGTGGGACCAGTTTGTCCCTGTGTGGGTGTGACCAAAGCTGGGCATTCTAAACCCTCTGGGCCATTGCCCAGCAACTGGCAACAATGGCCCATTGGCAGCAGCTGCCCAGGGCACAGCTGAGCCCTCAGCCTGGGAGCTGGCTGGGAAAGAAGCCTGGCAGAGGAGCTGGGAGAACTCCCCTCCAGGGACTCCTTGGCACCTCCACACCCACCTGAGGGCTCAGCTCTGCTCAGGGGCCAGCAACCATTCCAAAATCCCCCCTGACTCCCAGAGTCACATCCCCCACTCTGGAACTCCCTGCCCTGGGGGACCCACTGGGGGCTCCCACCCAAACCTCAGGGGACAGAATCTTGGGGACTGGGGACTGGGGAACCACTCATGGGATGCAGAGGAGGAGCAGACCCTGGCCAGGAGGAGCCCACCACTCTCCACCAGACTGTGCCATCATCTGCACCAACAGCTTTGTCCCTTCCTTTTCCTTTGGACTCGGGGGAACCCCGTGGGGCTCAGCACAGGGGCCACCAAACCCCACTGTGTTTGTGCCCCAGGGGGCTGGGTTCCACTGCTGGGGTTGGGGGTTAAACCCAATTGTTCTTTGTACCATTGCATTTATTGTGATATTGTTATTAAATTGTAACTCTGACTTATAATCTCTTTTATGTTGGGTTCACTTCTCCTGCAGGTTCACCTTTAAACCAGCACAACTTGGAAGGAACAAGCACTTCCAACAAGATCCCACCACCTCCAGCAAGGCAGGAAAAGGATCCACAGCCCTCACATCTGCACAATGTCAGCAGGGAACTCTCACCTTCCCCTCCTCTGCAGAGGAACCTCCCCCAAAAAAGTGACAAATTCACCTTATAACCTGCCTGGGATGGGCCACAGGAGCAAGGAGAGAAGGGGGGACTTCAGGACACAACATGCATGTTGAGCACCACCGAGGCATTGCAACTCCATCTGAGTTTTTATATCTATCTATCTCTTTCTAAAAAACCCCAAATGTTTACATTACATTCCCAGCAATAAATTACAACATACAGCCCATTAATTAAACAGTTGGAGAGAAAGGCCAATTTTGCTGTAAAAGGCTGTCTCAAAGCTCCTGCACTCAAGGATAGCTACTTTAAAAAAGCATTTCCAAGGAGCTGAACTAATGAAATGTATCATGAAACAAA
This sequence comes from Sakesphorus luctuosus, assembly GCA_013396695.1. Lineage (NCBI taxonomy): Eukaryota > Metazoa > Chordata > Aves > Passeriformes > Thamnophilidae > Sakesphorus > Sakesphorus luctuosus. The sequence goes on along the minus strand of VWZD01005413.1, from coordinate 48,624 downwards.
CCCAAAAGAACTGCCAAGAACTGGCTCTCAGTTGAAGAAGAGAAGAGCAACGAGGCTGGAGAAGGGAGTGGAGCACAAGTGCTGTGGGGAGAGGCTGAGGGAGCTGGGGGTGTTTGTGCTGGAGAAGAGGAGGCTGAGAGGTGACCTCAGCACTGTCTGGAAGTGCCACATCAGGGAAGTTGTGGCCAGGTGGGGGTTGGTCTCTTCTCCCAGGCACTCAGCAATAGGACAAGGGGGCACGGGGGGCTCAAGCTCTGCCAGGGGAAATTGAAGTTGGAGAGCAGGTAGAAATTCTTTGCAGAGAGAGTGCTGAGGGCTTGGAATGGGCTGCCCAGAGAGGGGGTGGATTCCCCATCCCTGGAGGTTTTTCAGCTGAGCTTGGCCGTGGCACTGAGTGCCATGATCTGGTAAAGGGAGTGGAGTTGGCCCAAGGGTTGGACTTGATGATCTCGGAGGTCTTTTCCAACGCAATCCATTCTATGGTTCTATAAGGAAGGGACAATGTGGAGAGGGAAGACCAGGAAGGATCAGTCCTTGTCCAATGGGATGCCTGAGGGGAACCAGGTTTGGCTTCAGAGCTTCAGGTGGGCAAAGAAACCCTCATAAAATTTAATCACAACAACAGCAGAAGGGAAAATAAATGCCCTTCTTTCAGCCCTTCATCTCCAAGCCCAGGGTTATTAGCAGGCAGTGTCAGCCTTCTACAGTTTCTCACAACAAAATGCACTTAGAGGATTAATTTTCCATCCACAAAGTCCAAAGGCAGTTGATGCCATTTAAGAAAAAAATTGGAGTGCATTTAAGCAACAGCTCAGTTATATTTAGCAGGGACTGGATCAGCCACAGCTGAGTGCTCTTTGTTTGGAGGCCAAGACAAAGCACAGGCAGATTATCCCCCATCTGAGGGGCATCCCCAGCTCACTCCAGGCTCAGGTGGCTTCTGAGTTTTCCAGTTCAGGCTCAGGTGGTTCCTGAGTTTTCCAGTTCAGGCTCAGATGAACTCTGGGATTAACTACTCCTGGTGAGCCTGGAAATCCCAGGGTGACCCCTGAGTGGGAATGAGATCTTGATGCATTTCCATCACTTGAGCTACACCATTTTTTAGCTGAAAACAAACCTCATTGAGTGTGCTGGAGAGGCAAAAGGAGTGCTAGAATATTAATGCTCAGGTAATTCCCAGCCAAGCTGAAAAGGTTGTTTACTGTATCCCACTGGGCCATTTTTATTCTGCTGGGTAAAAAGAAAGGATCATGGAATCCCACAATGGGTTGGGGTTTGAAGGGATCTCAAAGCCCTTCTTGTTCCAGTCATGGCAGGGACACTTCCCACTAGCCCAGGTTGCTGCAAGCCTCATCCAACGTGGCCTTGGAAAGAAAACACTTGGACTGTGTCCTGCTCACAGTCTGTTTGCCTTCACCATTATCTACCCTTGTCTAGAAGACTTTTCCAAGCTGTTGCAGTTCAGCAGGTGGGACCAGTTTCTCCCTGTGTGGGTGTGACCAAAGCTGGGCATTCTAAACCCTCTGGGCCATTGCCCAGCAACTGGCAACAATGGCCCATTGGCAGCAGCTGCCCAGGGCACAGCTGAGCCCTCAGCCTGGCAGCTGGCTGGGAAAGAAGCCTGGCAGAGGAGCTGGGAGAACTCCCCTCCAGGGACTCCTTGGCACCTCCACACCCACCTGAGGGCTCAGCTCTGCTCAGGGGCCAGCAACCAGTCCAAAATCCCCCCTGACTCCCAGAGTCACATCCCCCACTCTGGAACTCCCTGCCCTGGGGGACCCACTGGGGGCTCTCATCTGAACCTGAGGGGAGGGAATCTTGGGGTTTGGGGACTGGGGAACCACTCACTGGATGCAGAGGAGGAGCAGAGCCTGGCCAGGAGGAGCCCACCACTCTCCACCAGACTGTGCCATCATCTGCACCAACAGCTTTGGCCCTTCCTTTTCCTTTGCACTCGGGGGAACCCCGTGGGGCTCAGCACAGGGGCCACCAAACCCCACTGTGTTTGTGCCCCAGGGGGCTGGGTTCCACTGCTGGGTTTGGGGGTTAAACCCAATTTCTCTTTGTGCCATTGCATTTCTTGTAATCTTGTTATTAAATTGTAACTCTGACTTATAATCTTTTTTGTGTGGAGTTCATTTCTCCTGCCAGGTTACCTTTAAACCAGCATACCTTGTCTGCAGGATTTTTCCAAGCATGCCTTTTACTTTTCATGACTTTGTAATCCAGAAAAAAAGAGGGATTTGAAGAATAGCTGAGAAAACTCCCTGTGATCCATGAGGCGTTTGAACAAGGAGCTGCAGAGTGAAGCTGCACACCCCAGAGTGCCCCCTCACCTGTGGGCCCCAGCCATGGCACGGGTACAGTATTGCTGTGTGGTTCTCCTGCGGGCCCTGGTCCAGGCACACGTCTTTGGCCTTGTTGTTCCGGAGCTGGAAGAAAGGAAAGGGACACAGTTATGGCCCTCCCTCTTCATCAGGGGAAGTAAGAAATGATGCTCAGCCCTTTCTCCACCCTCTCCTGCTGCAGAAAGACAACATCCCATGGAATAATCAGGTTTAGAGCACTGTATATTTGCTTTAAATACATGATGGCTGCTCTTCTATAACCATCACCATTCTGAGCCACTTTTCCTGGACACAGTCTCCTTCTCTTTGCTCATGTGTGGTGGGAACAAACCCAGCAGGTTGACAGGAGCTCAAAATCAAGACAGGATTACTCAGATTTCAGTGATACCTGAATCATGGAATCCTAGAATGGATTGGGTTGGAAAAGACCTCCCAGATCATCAAGTCCAACCCTTGGGCCAACTCCAGTCCCTTTACCACATCATGGCACTCAGTGCCACGGCCAAGCTCAGCTGAAAAACCTCCAGGGATGGGGAATCCACCCACTCTCTGGGCAGCCCATTCCAATCCCTCAGCACTCTCTCTGCAAAGAAGTTTTTTCTGCTCTCCAACTTCAATTTCCCCTGGCAGAGCTTGAGCCCCCCGTGCCCCCTTGTCCTATTGCTGAGTGCCTGGGAGAAGAGACCAACCCCCACCTGGCCACAACTTCCCTGATGTGGCACTTCCAGACAGTGCTGAGGTCACCTCTCAGCCTCCTCTTCTCCAGCACAAACACCCCCAGCTCCCTCAGCCTCTCCCCACAGCACTTGTGCTCCACTCCCTTCTCCAGCCTCGTTGCTCTTCTCTGGCCCCGCTCCAGCCCCTCAATCTCTTGCCTCAACTCAGGGGCCCACAACTCAACACAACACTCAAGGTGTGGCCTCCCCAAGGCAGAGGCCAGGGGAAGGCTCACTGCCCTGGGCCTGCTGGCCACGCTACTTTGGATCCAGGCCAGGATCCCATTGACCTTCTTGGCCACCTGGGCACACACTCTTGGCTCCTCTTGAGCTTCCTGTCCCTCAGTCCCCCCAGGTCCCTTTCTGCCTGGCTGCTCTCCAGCCACTCTGTGCCCAGCCTGGAGCGCTGCAGGGCTTGGGGTGGCCAAAGTGCCACAAGGTCCAGCTTGGAAAAAAGGAGCCCCTTGGAATCATGGCAGGGATGCAGGAGGAGAGGCACAGATGGCAGAGCAGATGCCAGGAACTGAAGGGCACACTTTGGAGGGGTCAGGGCAGTGCTGGGCTAGGGTGCAAAGTCAAACACCACCAGCCCTGGGCACCAGGTGTGTTCCCCAGACCTCTCCTCTCTCCAGGGCTCTCAGCTCTCCTCTCTCCAGGCTTCCCAGGAAGGACAACCAGCCTGGGAGAGCTGGGGGTGTTCATTTGGAGAAGAGAAGGCTCCAGGGAGACCTCAGAGCCCTAAAGGAGCTCCAGGAGAGCTGGAGAGGGACACTGGGCAAGGGATGGAGGGACAGGACAACGGGGAATGGCTCCCACTGCCAGAAGGCAGGGTTAGGTGGATATTGGGAAGAAATCCTACTCTGTGAGGGTGGGCAGGCCCTGGCACAGGCTGGGCAGAGAAGCTGTGGCTGCCCCATCCCTGGGAGTGTCCAAGGCCAGGTTGGACAGGGCTTGGAGCACCCTGGGCTGGTGGGAGGTGTCCCTGCCCATGGCAGGGGATGGGATGAGATGGACTTTAATGTCTCTTCCAACCCAAACCATTCTGGGATTCTACAATCCTATGAAAATGCCACTTTTTAGGATGTTTAAATTGAAGGCTAAACCAACTCTGATTACAAATCTTTTCTAAAATTAATGCCCCTCTGGGGTCCTTGGGCTGTGCTTCAAGAGCCTCCTCCACCTGCCAGTGCTCCATCAGACCTGCTGCAACAGAGAATTTATCCTTAGTTCCCATAAAAGTCTCTTTCTGTATTCCCAGAACAGTTTCAAACCCAGGAGATTGAATCAAAACCCCTTCCTTTATCTTGTCCTTAAGCTGTTGTGACAAGGCACTGGATCCTACAGAGACCTTGTCAGGAATTAGGCTGAGTTTAAGTCCCAGGGGTTTATAAGATGACTGTGCATTAAAAATATACATACAGCTGCTTAATCCATGGAATCAATGGGAAATATAGATCATTTTCTGTCAATTCAGTATATGATGGATTAAAATATTTCACTTTAGACGGTCTCCAAGTTCAGAAATAAATACCCAAGCAGGTTTTGGGGAAGAAACTGGGAACAGACTGCTATAAATTTATATAGTTATACACAAATAGTCAGTTTTGACTCACATTCCTCTCCTTTGAGACTGTTTCTCATCAGAGAAATATCCCCAGTCTGAGCTAAGGGGCTGCTGGCCCTCAATTACCTCTCCATAGGCGATGGTGTTGTTGTACCTCCTCATTTCTGGATAAACATGGTCCAGGTACCACTGGAAATTTTTACACTTCAGGCTCTTCCTCAGTGCTTTCCTCTCAGAAACATCCCCAATGTCAATGCCTGGGTTCTGCAAAACAAGGACACAGCACAGCACTGAGTGGTTACTCCTGCAAAAGCTGAAAAATGAATGTATTTCCCTGGTGTCTGAGATCCTTTCCAAGGAAACTCCATGGAGAGGGAATTCTGGCATGGGGGGCCAGGGCTGAAATCAGCATCACAAAGGTCAGAGGGAAGAGCCACAGCAAGGAGGAGACACCAACTGATCTCCTGGGGTTCTCCTGCAGGGGCCACCTGGCTGATGTTGGACATGCCTTGGTCCTGGGGGATGATTTAGCAAAGAGAAGCCAAATGGAGAAGGTTTTGGAGGGAATTTGGGAAGTGCAGTGTAACAGTGGGAATCTTCTCCCTAATTCATTCCCTTGGGCTTTGGATTTATCTGAGAAAGACTCATCTGTCAATAGGCACAATGAGAAGGTACTTTTAAAAGGTCTCTCCTCCTGTTTAGGTCAGCACTTCCAGAAGAGCTTAGCAGCAAATTGAGGATTTAGGAGATGGAAATGCAGCCCCCTGGTTGGGCACTGGGCACCAAACCCCTGCCTTGACCCCACCATGGGGGTGTGACCCCACTGAGACACAACACAGAGGACAGCAGGGTTAGAAGGCAGAAAATAAAGGGGGAGGAAAGAAGGAGAAAGAGAAAGGTTTAGAATTCAAACATAATGACAGAGCTAAGGGTGAAGAACAACAAGCAAGAGAAGTCGAGGCTGAAGCTCAGAAAAACCTCTGGACAGCTGGGACACTTCCAGGGGAAGAGTCTCCTTGGAGAAGATTGAAGGGCAAAGCTGCCCCTGAGGAACCATCCTCCAGGAGCAGGAGCAGGGCTGGGCAGAGCTGCCCCTTCACCCTCATGCCAGTGTGGGGTGTGGAGAGCTAAAGCAGCAGGGAGGGAGCCAAGGGCACAGGGCAGCCCCCCTGGCACCTCCCTCCAGGTGGCTGTTCCTGCTCTATTTTACCTCCTGCTCTTGTCTTTGCAGCGATCATTAAGCACAACTGGGAGAGCAATTTTCCATTACAAGGCTTGTAATGATCCTCTAATGAATTATTCACTCTGCTTGAGGAGAGACACCATTGTAATGTGCCACCGGTAGCTCAGAGGTGAAAACAAAGAGGATTCAGCACAGACAGGGAGGACAGGCTGGCATCTGAGCGGGCACAGAGGGGTGCAGAGCCAGGTGAGACCACAGAGCAGCAGCTGGACTGGCAGGGCAGGGCTTGGCCTTAGAATCATAGAATGGATTGGGTTGGAAAAGACCTCTGAGATCATCAAGTCCAACCCTTGGGCCAGCTCCAGTCCCTTTACCAGATCATGGCACTCAGTGCCACGGCCAAGCTCACCTGAAAAACCTCCAGGGATGGGGAATCCACCCCCTCTCTGGGCAGCCCATTCCAATGCCTGAGCACTCTGTAAAGAATATTTTTCTGCTCTCCAACTTCAATTTCCCCTTGGAAATTAAATTTCCAGCCTTGGGCTGGAGTTCAGTGGCACCACAAAACAATCCAGTGCACACCCATAAAATGCCACCCCAGCAAACGAGGCTGCTCCACAACTGAATCTTGGGTTTATTGGTGAGACCTACTAAAAACCTCAAATTGATTTGGGGTGACCCAGATGTGTTTCCCCATACCCAGCCCAGTGCCCAGCCATGAGGTGCTGCCTTTTCTAAGCTCTGCAGGACCTTCTCGAAGCTTCACAGGACCTTTTCCAAGCTCTGCAGGACCTTCTCAAAGCTTCACAGGACCTTTTCCAAGCTCTACAGGACCTTTTCCAAGCTCTGCAGGACCTGCAGCTTCCCCCTGGATTTGAAGCCCTTCCTGCCACACCCCAGAGCTGTTCCTGGGCAGGACTGTGGTGTCTCACCTCCAAGAAGGACTCAGCCCCAGGATCAGGATTTAGGATTCCTGCTTGTGGCTGTTTGGACCTTGAAATGTCTTCAGAGATCCCTAAACCCCCTCAGTCCTGCAGGCAACTCCCCCTCCCTGACACCTGGAGCGGTGCCCGTGGTGGGCAGTGCCCTCCTGCAGCTCTCTGGGCAAACAGCATTTCCTTCCATCTCTGTTCATCTGTTTCTTGCCATTTTTATGCCAGCTACCCCAGGACCACCAACCTGCAGCCCAGGCAGCTCATGGCCCCTTCCCAGGTACCTGCTGTTCTCCAGTGCTGGCCAAAGCTGGCACTGCTGTGGCTCCACATGCCAGGAACTCTGCCCACATGGAACCTTTCCTCAGGAAGCACATTTTTAGGTTGGAATGTCTTTCCACAGGCCCTGCAGCAGATGCTGCTGCACAGCACCAGGACCACAGCAGGACCAGGATCAGCATCAGGATCAGGAGCAGCATCCCAGCAGCTCTTGGCTGAGATCTGCCCACTAAGACTATTTGGAGTTTATTTTTACCCTAAGAGGGTGGCAGGAAAGAACTGCTCCCGTGGGCTCTGGGCACTGCTGGGCACAGTTTCAACTCCTGGACACTGCTGGCCATGGTCTCAGCTCTCTGTGGGCTCTGGACACTGCTGGCCATGGTTCCAGCTCCCTGTGGGAGATTCCAAAATGATTCTAAAATCCCTCCTGAGTCCCAGAGTCACATCCCCCACTCTGCAACTCCCTGCCCTGGGGGACCCACTGGGGGCTCCCACCCAAACCTCAGGGGAGACAATCTTGGCGTTTGGGGACTTGGGGAACCACTCATTGGATGCAGAGGAGGAGCAGACCCTGGCCAGGAGGAGCCCACCACTCTCCACCAGACTGTGCCATCATCTGCACCAACAGCTTTGGCCCTTCCTTTTCCTTTGGCCTCGGGGGAACCCCGTGGGGCTCAGCACAGGGGCCACCAAACCCCACTGTGTTTGTGCCCCAGGGGGCTGGGTTCCACTGCTGGGTTTGGGGGTTAAACCCAATTTCTCCTTTTGCCATTGCATTTCTTGTAATGTTGTTATTAAATTGTAACTCTGACTTATAATCTCTCTTGGGCTGGGTTCATTTCTCCTGTTGGCTCACCTTTAAACCAGCACAGTGTGTGTTGTATTGTAGTTTCCTTGTAATTTTCTCTTTTCTGTATATAATATCTATAATATCTAATATATATATTACATAATTTATATAATATATAATAAATATATATAATTAGTTTAAGTATAAACCTAGTTTGAGTTTCTAGGGTTATTTTCCTTTCTCTCAGCAGGAGGGGAGGGAACCAACACTCTGTACTGGACAGTTGGCATTTTGCCACCTCAACCCAAGACACTGGGATTGTGGAGTTATTTTTGACCCTCACAGTTCTGTACAAAGACCCCACTACCAAACCATCCCCGAGCTCACTGAGTGGACCTTCAAGGCCTCAGTACCTCCAGGGGCAGGTTCCAGGCGATGTAGACGTGCCACTTGTAGTCGTCCATCCACACCTCGGCCACGCGCAGCGCGTTGCGCTTGGTGTAGAACCCGATGTTGTTGTTGTAGGGCTTCTTCTTGCGCTCGATGTGGGCCACCCTGGAGCAGGGCAGGACCTCCATGCTGCCCCCACACAGCCACACCTGCAACAGAACCCCCAGCACGTCAGCACCAGCTCGGGGAAGGGGCCGGGGGGGAGGAGAGAGGAAGGAATGGTGGGGGCTGAGCTTTGGGTCGTGTCCTGGGCAGCAGCACATCAGGTGGAAATCCATGGCCACGTTTGGCCTGTGCTCCATGGTGGCATTTGTCCCCTGTCCATGGTAGGGG
>VWZD01005412.1:0-29112 GCA_013396695.1 Sakesphorus luctuosus | reverse complement strand
TGTATCTTGTTAAAACTTGTGTAAAAGTGTATTATATTATAGTTTTCTCTTAATTTTCTCTTTTCTATATAAATACATATAGTTAGTTTCAGAAGAAACCTAGCTTTAAAAGTTTTTTTTTCCTTCTCCCTCTTCTTTCTCCCTTTAGCTAGTTAAGGGGAGCAGGACTCTTTTTCTCTGTACTTGAGCAGTTAGCGTTTTGCCAGCTCAAACCAAGACAGTGGGCAAAACCTCAGTCAAGCCTGCTCCATTGGGTGAAGTCTTTTGGAATAATTGACTGATATGTTGCTTGGCTTTTGGTTTCCCTTCTCACATTTCCAGCCTTAGTCTGTGCACTCAGATACAGATTTTAGTTATTATATCAAGATCTGTTTATCTATCTCTCTATATGTTGTAGTAATCACTGTTTACAGGAAGAAGTTCTGTAAATCTCAAAAATTACGTGAGGGCTCATCTAGGACATGGGACGTATGTTCAATAATTAAAAAAAAATCTAGAGAAAAGATTAAAATGTTTCCTTTCTGCCCTCATGCTGTACCATTATACTTTCAGAACAGAAAACCAGACCAACTCAAATACTTTTCAACATGGTAAATGTAGGCAACATGACATCTGGAAGAAATTTCCAAAGCTCCTTTGTGAAATATGCACTGAGCAGTTTCTCNCCCAAATATTGAAAGCAAATGCAATGAGAAGCATGGGATAGGGGAAGAACTTGAGAGGGAACCTGAGGGAATGGCCTAAAGCTGTCAGGGTAGGTTTATGTTGGATCGCCCAGTGAGTGGTTTGGTGCTGGAAGAGGCTCCCCAGGGAAGTGGTCACGGAGTTCAGTAAGTGTTTGGATGATACACTCAGGCAAATAGAGTGACAGTTGGGGATGGCCCTGTACATGGCTGAATTGGACTCAGTGATCCTTGTGGGTTCCTTCCAACTGAGCATTTTCTATGAATTTTTTTTCCGGAAGAACTGTTTTCTTTCTCAACTATGAGTGGATTTGAGTTTCTTAAAGATACCTTGGTCTCCCTTATTGCAACCAGATTGTAGAGCATTCTTTTAGTTTCGTTGTTGCCTATAGTCATCCTGTTTTAAGTTCAGTAAGGAAATCTTGTGGAAGTCATCTTGTGATGACTTGAACAGTTAGCTCTGAGAAGCTTATCAAGTCAAGAACTAAGCTGTCAAAGAGTTTTAAAGACAGCTCTAGAAGATGAAATACAACTGTGGGAGTGAGGAGTTAAAAGCAGTTCCCTGCTGCTTTCTTACAGCTATTTGGTTTTGGTTTTCATTATTTTTTTTTAAATTATTAATAGAAGTAACTAAGAATTAAATTGAACAAGAGATAATTATGAGGTTTTTCTGTGAGTTCAACTAAGTTGCTGCAGCATCCTCTTTATGTTCTGAAATACAGCTGGGTTGAAGAGTTCAGGATCACATTTACATACAGTGTGTTTGACTGTTGACTCTGAGTTTAATTTCTGACAGCACTAAATGTCTTAATGGAATACAGTCGTAAGAGCAGAGACTACTTGCTTTTAACAACTCATCCTAGGAGGCACACAGCCCTAGAGTGATGCATGTAGAAAAACACTTAAAGGCTGAGCCAGTTTTGTATCCTGCCATTCTTTCAAGGGGAAAGGGAAAGTGTGTTACCATGTACTACTGTGTCCTCAGGGCTGCACTGTCCTGTGATAGCATTAAGTTGGTTCTGAATCCACAGACTGGTGATAAAAATGGTTTTGGGGGAAAAAAAATAAATTGGAAGACCAGACTGAGAGAGTGAGCTAAAAACAACTTGAAACAAAAGGAAGAGAATATAGAGTTTCTATGCTGTATTCTTTTTTATTCTAGTTCTTTATCATGTAAGCCTAGAAGGTTTAGATTATTTTTTAATTTTTTTTACCAGTTTTATCTGTTCTTTTGCTGGAGATCTTCCCAGTTCTCATATCTCCTTTGGCCCTTAATCACAAGGATTTCCTTCCAACTGCTTTGCCAGGTGTCTGAGTTAAATGTGTTCACCAAAACAGAATATTTTAAAAACCCTGAAATTACTTTGTTGATTATTAAGTCAAATATCACTACTTTGTAGTTCTGAAGACACAGTTCTTACAAGAGTCTGATGCTTATTCTTCTGAGGGGAAAAAAGATACTGCAGAATTATGTTTTTGAAAGGCCTTTCTATGTCTATCCAGAGACACTGATTATTGGCTAACTTTAAAATATGAAAAGATATGAATCACTTAATACATCCTACTTCTGCATATCACTCAAATATCTGTATAAAAAAATGGGGAGATCTTTGCCAAGAGATTTTTCTCAGCTTGCAAGTACCATTAAGGTTAAACCTACACTAAGCAGACTTGGCCCACAGAGTTTGTAAAGATAGGGTGGACAAGAATCTGGGATTTTCATTCATTAAAACCTTTCTTATTTTACTATTTTTGTTAGTCTGAATTGGAAGAAAACAATAAATGAAAGGGAAGAGAATTTTGAGGTAGTCAGTAGAGAAAATATGTTCTCTTGAGATGTGAAGGGTCCAGCTCCAATTCAGGTCTGAGTCTTTAGCTCTGTCTCAACCAGAATTTTCATCCTGAAGTTTTCTTGACTGATCATTGTCCAAACAAAGGGATAAAATCTAAAGGACTGGCACTGTTTGGGGAAAACATGTTTTTTGAAATACTTTGAGACACAGCAGGAGAGTACTGTAGATGTAACTAAGCTAGTCAGAACAAAAGATAGTATTTGTATGTCACTGTTTCTCATGTCAAGAATGAAATCCAGGATACCGTTGCTTTTAGGTGCCCTTAGCAGATTAAATCTGGTTGTTATTTTAAAACATTTGTTCAATTTCCAGGTTAGTTCAGCCAGTGTCATTAAAAATCATTGAGGCTTGTATCATGGCTTCACTGTCACACTTCAGATGTTGTGCCAGTTCCCTTCTGGCCTCTGTCATGAAACAGAGCATCTGGGGCATTGAAGGGGGCACATGTTTGCCATAACATGTTTTGTGGAAGCCAGGCACTCGGTATTCTGTGGGACTGCTAGAGGAGGTGTTAATGCTGTTCAGGTTTGGATCCAGACAATCTAAATTTTGTCTCCCTGGTGTGGAAGCTGCAGGTGCCAGTGTCCCTGCATACCTCTCTTCTGTGGTGCTGTGCCTCTTGAGGAATGTATGTAGTGCAGGTAGCTTGGTGTGCAGCTGCAGGTTGAGCTCTGGGTGGCAGAGCCCGACACAAGAGGCTGTGAACATCAAAGGGCCTGGGGAGTGTGGTCCAGCCAGGAGAACAGACAGGGAGACACGGCAAGAGCCATCTACTCCAGATTTTCCTGCATTTAAACTGTGAGGATATAAAAGCCCAGAGATTCCTTTGTTTGAGGTTCCTACTCAGAGGCACCAAGATCAAGCTGTTATTTCTGTAGTTAGTTATTGTACCATCATTAAATTATTTTCTGGATCTAAACAACCAAGACTTTGCTGTGGGAAAGCTGGTCTGACTGTGTAGCTGTTTGCAGCTGTGAAGGGACTTCTGTCCCAGCTCAGGTGGTGCCAGAGTGGCTCCTGGATGGTCAGGCAGGGAAGTGTCCTCGACACTGCCAGGTGAAGGAGCATCACACCACGTCGTTGTTATGGGCTTTCTATCTTTTTCAAATGTTTTTTGTAGTCATCCAGAAAATTTTGTGTTTCCCTGTCCATTTTTGCAAGAGAATAGAAAATCATCTCCCAGCGATGTTGGGATCAGGAAGAAATGAGCTTCAAGACATAGGTCAATGAAGACATTATTTAATCTATTATGTTAGTACTTTTTGAAAGCTCTGAGAAACTTTCTCACTCTTTTCTTCAATCTGAAATTTAGCCTGTCAATGTGGCCATACTGAAAATGAATAGGAAAGAGAAAAACAAAAAAATCCCTCCACACAAAAAAGTCAAGCCAGTACATAGAGAAAAAAAAGCCAAACACAATAAACCTGTACAGTAGAAAAGCAATGAGTACCCGGAGAGAAGACATGAGAGTACTGTTTGTATCACAATGACTCTTTGAACTACTCCTTGAAGAAAGGTTTTGAGTTGGCTTGCTGACATTTTGCTGAAGGAACTAAGAAACTAGATCTTGGTTGTAACTCTGATTTCTGTTTCCTTCTGTTGTAGTAGGAGTATCATCAAGGTCTCTGGTATTTAGGGTTTCTGGCCCTCATCAACAGCACCTTTTTTCCTACTTGGAAGTTTTGATGTGAATTTTTTATCTGTTGTGGTGCCCAACCATGCTAATGATTCTTCAGAAATAAGCAAGTTTCCTCACCTGCAAAGTCCAGTGCACCATAATAGGACTTCTTGTTCCCCCCAGTGGTGCTCCTTATCTCTATGAAAGCTGTGGACATCAAGGAGCCAACCAAATAGGAAATGTACTTTGAACTTTACAGTTCCAATTATGACAGAGGAAAGAATCATTTTGTTTGGTTCAGGAAGCAAGTACAAGGGCCATGGCTTGTCCCTGAACAGTAATGAAAAGTATTTTTCTATTTCTAGTCCCCATGTACAGCTCTGGTCTTGCAGCACTCCCAAGATAGAGTTCCAGCAATCATTTATTACCCTCTTGTTTTTTTGCACAATCCCACAGAAAATAGCCACAGGGTAAGATTTTACCATATTCATGCAGAATTAATGGAGACCTATAGAAGAATTTCTATGCAAAGAAGAGCCTGGTTCTAGTTCTTTATTTTTCTTTTGGGGTCATTTATTTCTGCTTAGATGGTAATGTTCAGGCATCAAGACCAAATTTTGCTTAATGCTCAGGCAACAGATGTTTGTCTTGCTGCCTAAGACTGTAAGCTATAGTTTTGAGCTTTGCAAGTGAGAATTCATTACAGTAATATTTGCTACCACTTAGACACATTAATTACAAAACTGCATAAGTTTAAATAGGATATGGGCATTTGCTTTATGATGCGTGTCCTCATACCAACTGAGTTTCTTTGATTTATGTTAATACCATTAATAAGATTGGAATTAAATACATGTAAACTTCTATGTTAAGTATTTGTGTTTGGTGTTAGTGTCTCCTGTCATTTAAAATCTGTAATGGTCTTTCCTCCTTTTCTTCCTAATCTACATTTCAGGCTTCTCAGGCAAAAATCACTAGCTGATTCTTAAAACAAGTTATTCCAGTTTCCCTCTTTATTTGATGCACATAAACCACCCTTGCAAAGAATCTCTTTGTGATCTATCCAACCCACCTGTCTGTTAACCTGAACAGATGTTCAAAATTTTACCTATTGTAGCAGATGGCTGTCATTTTTAATCCCTTACTGGTGTCAACGATGAGCAATTTTTGTTGAGGGAGAGATTTGTCTGCTGTTTATGTAGGCTGATTTAAAGATGACCTTTATTATTGGAATTTTCCACCTTTTGCAGTGTTTATTCAAAGAGTATTATTTGGTGTCAGTGACAGTGCAGTTACTCAACAGCAAGCTGGTAGAACCAGTTGAGGCTTTGGCCCTCATAAAATAAGATTTCTATCCACACTTGAACACAGTTATGAGAGACAAGTATTTTGCACTTTAAGAAGGTATGTAGTAGCATGTACTTTTGATACTATGGTCTTATTTCAATGCCAATCTCTTTTCTTAGTTGGAAAAAATGTAGAGAAAAAGAATTGATCAGAGAGATAGGTGGCTTAGGATCAAGCTGACTGTGGCTGTACATTACCTGAAGCTGTACATGCCCCAGACTCAGCACTCTCATATTCAATGCACTTTTAAGGCCTTCTGGTTCTAACACACCATGTCAGGAAGAGAGAGCTTGACAGCAGGACTGCTTGCACATGCAACAAAATAGCTCTTTTGTATTTTAAAAAAGGCATATCTGACCTCCAGACCCATCTCTAGTGCTCAGTGTTGTTGTCTGACAGCCAGAGTATTAAATGGAATACCCATGCAGAGTTGTATTCTCGATCTGTTCTTGAACCAAGTGACAAGAGCATTCAAGAGATACAGCACTGATAAGAAACATGTTCTCAGACTGCTAGCAGTCATGGCAGTGGTCGTGTATGATGAATACCCGAGTTCGTGCTGGTTTATGACTGATAGGTGATTTGGGGTTTTTTATTTCTTTGTTTGTTTTCTTGTAGGTGTGTGTTTTGGTTGGGTTTATTTTTAATATGGTAAGATACTAACATTCCGATGTTGGCTTTCCAGTGAAGTGTATTCAGGAGTATTTCTAGAGAGAAGACTATTTGTGGTCTGAATAACCTATCCATAACTATTCTTAAGCTGTTTTTATATGTTCGGGTGAGGATTTACACATTTATCTGGGCTGTAGGGTGAGCAAAAAACACATTATATTTTGAACTGAATTCTATAAGCCTTCTGCTGTAAGATTTTTCTATAAGCCTTTTTATTAACATATGCACCCTTTGAAGAGCTAATTGTATCTGAGTGAATCCTGCAGTTTTCCCCTCCTAGGGTTTGCATGTGTTCTGCAATGCAGAAGGGACGTTAGCCGAGTTTTGCACTGGTATTTTGTGCTTGGCAGGTAGCAGATATTTGCTTGACTCTTGTCTGAATTATATTTTAATGGGGAAGGCCCATGCCCCAACAGCACAGTTAACTTGAAAATAAAGGCCTTCTTACTTCATTAATAAAGCATGTGAGAGAAAATGAAAATGCTGTGATTTTTTCCATGCTGTAATCTGTTGGCAAACCTCCTCTTTGTCAGTGGCTGAGCTGCCCTTAATTGCTGTAGTTTGGTTAACTTCCGGGTGTGAACTGCAGGTCTTCTGTCTGTACTTTTCAGTTATTATTTTGTTTTAAATGGAAGCTGAAATCCTATATGGTTAGATAACATAAATAAGGTACACAGTTTATTGTAAGTGGATGACAATAACTTGTTATTTTAGGAATATTCTGTAGGAGAAGATAACCATAGTAAGTTTTATGTGACTGAAGAACAGTGGAGTCTGATTTTGTATTATCAGTTTATTATGCAGAACTAGTATAAGCAATTGAATTCAAAGGACCAATATTTATCACCTGAATAACTGACATCAATTTGTGTGTATCATTTTTATTTGGATTAAAGTATACCATCAACAATATATCCTAGCTAAGGCTAAGCACACAAGTTATAAGTTAAAATTCTTGAGTATTTCAATAACTCAGTAGTAGATGAACTATTTCTGACAAATTTTAATTTTTTATGCTGTTAAAACAGGGACAGAGGATTATATAGTCTGAGAAAATTATATTCCCTGAAGCCTGTGGAAAAAAAAACCCAAACATTCCACTGTATGGCAAAGCTTGTCCTGTCTTGGATATAAATTATGCAGTCTGCTGTACTAATGAAAGTAGAAATATTTAAGTATTCTCCATTTTTCTTTATTGGGGTTGGCTAATGTTGGATGACTGATTATTTCTGCTCAGCTGGTTTGTTTTTTCTTGCAGGAGGAGGAGGATTTCTTTTAAATTTGACTCCCTTTTAAACTTTACTATGGCATTGATTTAAGATATATGATTATTTCTTTGTGCCTTTCTAACAGCTGTTTAGGAGGGCTGGTGGAAAATTGTACTTTAAAGGGATGTTGACAGTTCAAAAATCTTGTCATTTTCAAAAAGATCAATTTTACAGTGGTTTGAGAAACTGCCTCTGATGCTGGGTCACCCTGCCAATTTGTCAGGTTCTTACAAATGCAATTTCATGTGTTTTATCTCCCTTGGTGTGTTGTTTAAAATAGTAATATAGCAATGAAAATGAAAGCTAACTAAAAAAGAGGTGTAGCAATTTCTGGGTAAAGATCTGTAAGTGCAATTCAGAGAGTTAATGAAAGGAAAAAAAGAATAGCTCTGTCTAAAAATACTAATAGAGAAAAAATATTTAGGTGATGTAGTGTGTTGAACATCATCTTATTTTAACTGAAGAAAATCCATTCAATGCAGTGCATTTGTAAATGAGTAACTATGACCAAAGTTCAGTACATCCTAAAACAGTAGAAATGTTCCTTGGACTTGACATCTGAGAAGAGGTAACTGTTGGCCCCCTTGTCTGGAAACATGAACCTTTCTTTCTTGAGCTAGAAGGCAAGTTCTTTAATTCAGACCCCACAGTTTCAGAATCCCAAAACATCTTTGAGATTTACTGAATGGAGAATGGTGTGCTTTATCAGTTGAAATTGTACTTAAAGCAGAAGCCTTGCAAGTCTGTCTCATTTTGTTCCATAAAAAGGGAATATATTTTTACAGAGAGAGCAGAAATACATTTGTAATCCACAGCAATTCACAGTCTGTGTCATTAAAGCTTGGTAAACTACATTTAGCATCAGGTTGGCTCTCATTTAGAGTAAAGGAAAAAGATAAAATGTCATAATTGGTGTTTTCTACAGAAGCCAGTTAATTGCACTATGTTTCAGTTTTGATAAGAAACTGATGGTGATGAAAACCACATGGAAGACAGGCAGTACTCCAACAGAAACCTTCCCAGAAGGAGGTACCATCAGAAACTTGCCTAGTTTCTTAGTACTTTTTCTGCATGATTGAAAAGCGATCTGAACCATTGTGGAGTTTATTCTCTGCGAACATCCAAATTGACTCCTGGACAATTTCCTTCACCTCTACCATCCTCTAATCTATGAGCCCTTTTCTGTAACTGGTGGGTGTCTGTATCTATAGCCTTGACCTCTCGTTCTTCTGAGTGGAGAAACCTTGCTTTCTGTTCCTTGAAAACCTTCCATGCCCTATTGATGCAAGAACAGATCTTGCAATCATTAGACTCAGTGTTTCTCAGACAAGAAAAGAGTTCCCCAAAGATGCCAGGTTGCTCTAGTCTTTCTGATCAGTAATATTTTTTACCTAGGGTGTTCCTGTCTGAAGACCTACCAATTCGTTCCAGATCTTCTGTGCCTGCTGTAAATATGAAGTAATATTTTTAAGTAACAGATACCTGAGGTGGCCTTAATATTGCCACACTTACTCTGGACAATGATGCAAAAAGGATAAAAATAGAAGCCCAAAAGAATGTAACACTGTGGAAGTATTCCCCAGAATCTTGAAAAGCCTGGCTTAGGGGCTTCAAAGCAGCAATGAGCTTTCACTGCAGTGCAACAGAAATGCTTCTCTTGTAGTTACTCAGTATTGGCTGGAAACAGAGATAAGGTAAATCAAAGCAAGAGGAGAGTGAAAAATGTGCCTAAATCAAATGAAACAGATTACATTTTTTGTAATTTAGTCCTTACTGGAAGATAGCTGTGTAGGAAAAGAAAGTTTCGAAAAAGTATACTCTGCAAGAAATCTTTCACACTAGAATTACTTATGTTGATCTCAACTGTCTCGAGTGTACCAGCTCAGAGGAGCCTTTGACAAAAAACCTGTTTGGCATGCAGTATTGATCTAATGGTTTGAGGTGCTGAGTACTCAGAATCTCACACAGGAAAGGTGAATGGAGGGCATCTCAAATGGCTTCTAAAAATACTGCTGTTGTAGTAGTGCATGCCTCACACTAGAAATCAGAGCAATGCTGATTTTTAGTAAGACCGTTTACATCTTATCCTTTCTTACTATGAAAAAAAGTTCTGAGACTCTTCACACCTGTCAGACATGGGGCAGAACAAAGGAAGAGTTTCAGGTTCCAAGCAGGATAACAGCAGCAAAAATATTTACAGATAAAGGTGTTTTGTAAAGAAAAATGCAGGAAGTTTCTAGATGCTCTGGTGCAGTGCTTCAGAGGTTATTTGGTATTTGAAGCCTCACATTATGTCATTTGGATTAATCTGTCTTGGGAAGTACATACTCTGAGTACTGAGACTATAGGCAGACTGCCTTGCTGTTAATTTCCACCTGTATTAGTAGGTTATCAGAAAACCAAAAGACTCCAGGTTCTTGATTGCAAAGGTTAATATTGCTAGGCTTTCAACAGAATTAGTAGCTGTTGAGTTAGAGAGGAATCTGGAGGCTTGTCTTCAAAAGCAAGTTCACTTCTGGAGTTAGTGATACCTAGAGTTTTTCAACATAATCATTTGTTCACAAATGAGTGGATGTGGGATTCATGCAACTCAAGTTGTCTAAGCTGATGATATAAATTCTATTAGAGTAGCATGCCCCCAGGAGGATAGAAAGATGCAATTTTTTTTTATTTGTTCTGTATGCTGGAGTGAGTAAGGATGTGGTAAAGATCTGTCCTGCTCTGACTTTGATTCTGTAGAAAGCAGAGAATGAAACCTTTAAACTTGGGCTGGAAAATTCTTACTTGGAATAGCTGTTTGTAAAGCAGTGCCAGAGTACTGCCTCTTGGCAACTAGAAATAACTGTGGGTTCTAACCTGTAATGATTGAGAAAAGTCAACATGTATTTTGTAATGACAGCAACAGAATGTTGTCTGGAGTCTGAAAGCTTTTCAGAACCTTACAAAATTGGGCCTGATGGGCAGGCTTCAGCAGTAGGTGCAAGCTCTGGGCAATTTTGTCATCAGCTGTTTGCTCTGTGCTGTTCATTCCCATGTTAACTTCATTAACGTCTGACACATCGAGAAGAATTACATTGACCGATCTGCAGCAACTGCCTGATCCAACCCAGCGAAGCTAATGGATGTCTTTACACAGGCATAAGTTGATTTTTAGATTCCAGATGCTCTTCACTGCATATTGTAATTGCACTGTTGCTCTCAGGAAAATGACATCTCTGACAGAACGGTGTATCAGTGAAGTGATGGAAATGTTTGCTGTTGCACTTGGGATTGTTTGATTTCCATCTAAATGTAGTACTTCTATTTAAAGAAAGCCAAACTGAGTCTAATGATGCAAAATGTTACTTAAATCCTTCTAGAATAAGTAAAAACTTTATACTGCACAATGCTAAGTCTTTATATAAAAATCTTGACAACTAATTTAATTATTAATACATAATATTGGAATAATTGAGCTAACTTGTAACATCAGATTAGCAATGCCGCTGCATGTCATAACAGTAATTATAAGAGGTAATAATCTTCTCCTGTTAAAACGGCAAGTTTGCAATCACTAGAAGTTCATATATGGCACAAGGTCTAGCCTGGTGCGTTTCTGAAAAAGAAAACTGTTAACTGTGCTAAAGCCTTTCTGATTTTAAATATTGAATGATAAGCATAAGCAAATGCACCAGAAAGCAATCCAGGCTAAGGTTACCTGACGTTCTGAATTCTCCCTTTGATAGATTCATTTACATTCCATTGCAATACGGACATTTACTGATTTTTGAGTTGCTAGTCAAATCTGAGGTCAAGACAAATTCTACCGTAGCGTTCCAGTGGTAATGGGTGAGTGATAAACAGCCCATGCTGCTGTAGTATCAAAAGATTGCACAGTTCTTCATGTACCTATATTCATAGAATTTATGTGAGATTGGAAAGCGACTATTATCAGAAGCCTTTGGAAAAAATGTTATTTTTTTCTTTCAAAAAATAGGGCTGAAATATAACTGATGAGCTGTTCTGCCCTTATTTCCATTTGTGAGCAGCCAATGATAATTTAATAAATTTGATTTAAATTTGATGTAGGCTTCTGAATTGAGTTGATTTATGAAGATAAGGTTTTCTCATAACATTTGCATTCCTGTTTTGTAATCTTCATTTACTTCTTCACTTTCTTGTTTGTGTTTAAGTTACAAGAAAGTGGATTGTAGGAGGAATCCAGCAACTAGAGTTTGTCATGGAAAATGAATAGATATGCAACTCTATACTAGAGGTAATTATACAACTGGAAAACAGGGAAACCGAGGTCCCAATTTCTTTTAAATAGCTCTGTTTTAAAGAAGTTGCTCTAAATGTGCAACTGAGGGTAAATGTAAATGCAAGAAAGGATCCAAACATTAGTGAACAGAACATTGAAAACAAAGATTAAAGAAGAAATTAAGGAGAACTTTTGAGAGTATCCATGCTTGATTGTGTTGTAGTCTGAGGTCACATAACAAGTTCATTTCAGAGACATTTCTCACAGGATGAAAACAGTGGTATTTTGTAATCAGTCCTGTTACCCACTTAGCAAGTTAAAGTTGAAGCATGTGGGTGTGAAAACTTGCCAATGGGAAATTGTTCTTTTGTTTCCAAACTCTGCAGATGGTGTAACCCAGAAATTTCAGGCTATTTTTCCCACTAAATGTTTAAAAATTCATAGAGGTTTTGTTTTTTGTTTGTTTGGTTTTGTTTGCTTTTTTTTTCTTTTGGGGGGTGGGGAGGTAGTATTTGTGTGGTTTTCTTTTTTTTTTTTTAATAATTTGTTATGTGCCACCATCAGTGCAGAATGCGCTGTCTAGTCTTTTGATACTACTCAAAACACCTGTCAAAGAACTCAGCCTTGGCAAACTATTTCATTTTTCCCTATTCATAAATTTCCAGAGTTTGAAGTAAAATGGGATTAAATGATCTAGTAAATTTTACACACTTCAGTGATGCCATTAGAATCATCATAAGGTTGGGAGGCAGGAGTAAGGTCTAAAAGGCTTTTAATGCTTAACCTGCTGATCAGATGTAGCCCGCAAACTTCTGTAACCTTAAGTGACCATCCTGTTCCTTTCTTCCTCCTAGGGGAAACTATGCTGTTTATTCAACTTCTGTGTGTCACTTTTAAGAGATGTTACAGCTTAGAAAATGTTTTCTGTTTTTGCAGGTGTCCAAGCTTTCCTGAAACAGATTGATTGTTCTCTGTGTTGTTGTGGTTTGTTTTTTATTTGTTTGTTTTGTTGTTTTTTTTTAATCCCACTCTCCCCAGCATCATTTATTTCTTGTTGGATTCCCTGCCGTTGCAGTAACCTAGGGGTCCGTAGAAGTCTATCCTCTTCTTCCTGAAGCTTGAGGGTTAAAAAGAATGATGTGATGCAGTCGGTGTGATTGACAAAAAGTAGATACACAGTCTTTCCTATTTTATCTAGCAGGATGACTTTCTGTCATCCATCGCTTTGACAGCATCTCCCTGTAGGTTGTAGTTTGTCTTTCTTCAAATGTGTGTAGGCCAGAACCCTGGCAACTTATCTTTTTATCATCTTTTATTTCATTCATAGTGGCTGTGGTATAAGCATGTCTTCAGGAAGATTTTCACTTGGCCACAGGGAAGGCAAGGGATGGCATTCCCTGTGCTGACAAATGTGTTGCTTTCACTAAGGGGAAACCTGAGAGCAACCAGTTCACAGTGTGCCTACATTATATTATTATTCTTTAAACATAAGGCTACTTGCCAGTTTAATCTCTTTTGAAAAGTGAACAGAATCAACCTTTCTTCTGGCTTGTGACTGAGTTTTAAGATCTTGCAAGTCATTGTCCTTGCACCATAAATTCCAAGATTGAATCTAAATTAGGCTTCGTGCTTTTTGGACGGATAGTTCAGCCACTTCTGTTTTTTTTTTTTTTCTTCCCCACCCATCTGGAAAAGGTCTAGACCTTACTGAAGTCCCGTACAGTGTTTTTTCAGGAAAGGTATCCCTTTGTGATGCTGCAAGTAAAATATTTTCCTAGAGGATGGAATGGTTTTTTTCTTAAATTCTTTCTTCCCTTCATAATTTGTAAATCTCTTTGCCAGATAAAAGAGTTTTCATTAGCATTTGCTAAATTTAATTTAAAATATTTTGGTTTAAAAACTTTTTTATCTGAAAAAAAAAGAGTAGAAAAAGTACAGTTTTTCACTAGGTAGAATAGGAATTGCCTCAAACACCTGTGGTGCATTCAGACTTTGCCCATGTTTGAATTCCAACTTGCATGTCCCATGTTGAGGTCTCTAATTCAACATGAGCTCTTTCTGCCCACACAGAGCTGGCTTGGGCTGAGTTATCGATCAAAATGACTGGTCAGGCTGCCTGTCTTAAAGAAAAGCATGATTAAACTTTGTGAGATTGCTCCCTTCAAGAGGTCATCATTGTAAAGCAATGAGAAGAGGTGCACATCTGTATGTTTCTATGTGTGCCATGGCAGCACATATACCTGCGTTTTAGAGGTGTCCCCAGAGCCAGCACCTTCTTTTGAAACTTTCATCCTTGTAGTGAGGAGGGAATGCCACAAATATTACTGGTTTAATTTCAAGGGGGAAAAAACATTTCCTACTTCCCGAGGGGTTATTTTTGGAGTCCTTTTGGAGGAGGAAAATCAAAACTAATGAAGTAAATGTGCATGTGTTTCTTTAAAAGAGCGGCTCCGGCAGATGCAGCGTGGTTGGAAGCATATTCTTCTTGAATCCAATGGGACGAGTATAAGTTGCCAACAACAGCAACAAAAGATGGTAGTGGGGGAGGCAGAGAGAGAAACAAAAAGTGTGTTGACAGTGGATCTGACCGACACAGCCCAAAACAATAGGATGCATGTTTAGCATGACTGGCTCTATTCATTCTGCTGTCAGTGCTTGGCGTGCCTGCCTCTTCAAGGCAGCAAAGCTGCAGGAAGTGTCACTTTCTCACACAATATATAGAGAAATTTGCTTGACACTATTTTCTTCAGCTGCAAATGGATGATTCTGGTGGGTTTTTGATTACCAAGCAGCTTTAAAAGATCTGGTAACTTAATAGTTGTGATGCTAAAGAATAATATACATGCATAAGAAAGTCTTGTTATATAAATCAGCCTAATGCCTGTTGACTGGGTAAGCTTTTTTCTTGTGCTACACAGGACAGTTTTTGATTCTGTTAAAATGTGTAGGAAAAACACTTCACCCTATAAACGCTGTTCTTCTGGTTCAGATTCCCTCAGCTGCATTAAGTCCTAGGGTGCCACATGATCAGCTACTATTCAAGAATGTGTTTACCTTGCAGCTGACTTGCAGCCCATGCCACACTTTCTTTTAAGGACAACTCCAGGTCACTATTTGATGACCTTCCAAGCCCTTTAATTCAGCAAGAGAGTTGCTTGAACCTTGCAAGTAAAAAGCAAACTGCCAATTACTCTATATTTGTAGTACTTCAGCACAGTACTTCACTTGCACTATAGCAAAATGACTGCAACCACTTCAGGTTGTCTGGATAATGCCTCCAACCCACTGCAAATCCACAGAAAGTAATGCAAAGCTTTTTTAGTAACCTGCTTGCTATTTCTGCCACTTTTATAAAAACCTCATCTACATCTTCCTGAACTTCTCTTTTCACACTGATTTCTGTTCGTAGAATTTACGATTAAAAAAGAAAATGTATTCACCATATATTCAAATATGTGCATGAAAATGTATTCCATTCATTTATACTGTAGTCTAAATTGCTGGATGCATGAGGATTCCTGGTTAAGGGATTCTGTCTGTGTCTTCTGATGATTTGTTGCTCCCTGAAATAAGGGCTACTGTTAGCATTGGTTTTCCATGGCTGATAGAATTCTTTCTGTCTGTTTAATTTCCATACCCTACCAGCATAGAATTGGTGAGAATCTGGTTTTGAATGGTCTTGTTTCAAAGATGATGATATGTGTTTGAGCTGTGCAGAGATACTGAGCAGTCCTGCATGCGTTGATAATCTATTGAAGAAAGTGGGCCAAGTGTCAAGCTCTTCCTGAAACCCACAGGTTCTTCAGCAAATGTATCACAAATAATGTTTCGGAAAATTAGTTCTACTTTCCCAAAGAAGCACTTTATTATATTCCTACCAAGACTGTTTCAGTACATGGACACTGTAAGTAGCTGAAAGGCAGGTTAGCCTCTCTGAAGTGATTATTGTGATTGCTGTTCTGCTTGTTGCTTAACGTCCCCTGTCGTCCCGTCCCCCCCCCTCCTTTTACAGGCTCTATTTATTGAAATGGTAATAATTTTTTTAAAACACAGATACTATTTTCAGTATCTGAAGGTAATCTGGTACTTATATGCTTTGCAATAGAACCAACACAGGTGTTGGTACTTGATTGTACTATACTTTCAGAAGATGATACCAAGATTTTGATATGGTTGCTAAAACCTGAATATAAGTATTTGTTTGTGAAAAGGCTACAAAAAGAAGCCAGGGAGATACTAGAGGATATCTTCAAAAGCAGATGTATTTATTACTTAAATAAGAGTAGAGTTATAGATTGAAATTCTTTCAAATATTTTTGGAAATGCAATGCAGATACTGTTGATGAAATGTGCATGGATAGCTGTTTACTGCTGGGTTCTTAGAAAAAATAATCTCATTATGAGAGTTCATTAGGAAATATTTTTCGTTTTTCCTTTACAAGTGATTTATGGCTGTTTAATCATTATTTGACAATCTTATTGCATATACATTTTCCCATTTCCCAATGTGAGTTTGGGTATTATTGTTTTCCTGGAATTCTCTACCTCGTCTGCATATTTCTGAGAATAAAGTAACCTAATATAAAAAGAATAAGTAAAACAAAAAGGCAAGTAATATGCAAATCTATATTTGTAGTATGCAAATCTATATTTGTAGTATGCAAATGAACTCTTATGCAGTCATATGGAAGAGGAAGTTGGAAAATTTTATTTGTGGAAATCAAGGTGTCAAAGTTTTATAATGACTCAGTGCCATAAGTGTTTACTTTAAAAAGCGAAACTGATTCCAAAAGCCTTTTTGAGATTTCCTGCCTTTTTTTTTTTTACTTTTGGGTCTTTGTTCTCTGAGGCTTGAAACTGTCTCTGAAAAATGAAGCTTGAGACATAGATTCATACATAATGGACTATATATGCTACCACTGAAAAATTATAATGGAAATAGTTAGTCTTCATTAGCCTTGTCATTCATCTATGTTATAGGATAGAGCTTATAAAACTCAAATGACTTCTACCTGACCAATTTTTATTATACTTTTAAAAGGCTTTGCCTTCACTTCAAAAACGTGATGTGCCATTCCTCTTTGGGAAACCATGTTCTTTTGCATCTTCGCTTTCTTTTAGAGAGCATATGCATGAGATGATAATTCTGTACAGTGTTCCCCCTCTGTGAGCTTGTATATGCATTTTCATTTTTTAATCAAAAGTACCATGAACTTCATATTGCAGGATGCCTTACTGCAGACTGTAAATATAACAATGTGACCTTTTAGAGTAATGTTTTTATTTATATACCCTGCATAGATAGAAAAGGGGACTTCCTTTCCACCTTATATAAAGTAGTATTGAGGGATTTTTGTGTTTTAGTCATTAAAAAAGCAAAATATGGTAAGTAATACATCCTGAAGCTTGAGTAGTAGTCGTCATCTCAGTTTTCTGTATATATTCAGACACAGATATAAGCAGAAATAGAAAGTAAAAGCTCCTGAGGTTAACTAATTACTTCAAAACCAGTTTGTATAAGGTGGAATAGCCAGGTTTATGTAATCAACAAGTCAAAAAGTTACTCAGACATCAAACTTGTATCAGCTACTGAGGCTTAGATCAGAAACACAAATGTGACTGCATGTGTGTGGTATTTTTGTTGTTGTTGTTGTTGTGTTTTGGTTTGGTTTGTTTTTTTTTTCTGAGGTGACCAAAGAGAAAAGCTGAAACTTGAGCCAGAACGGCTTCTGTAAGCATAGCTGATGACAACGGTGTGCTTTCAAACGTACTTCTTTCCTGAGTTGTGGGAAGCATAAAACTGTAGTCTGGCTGTCTTGGAATTTATAGCCCTGAATCTAAAGGAGTCAGATGCATGAACTCCCTTACTTATGACACATGGAATGGGGTGGTCCTGATAGTTCCTGTTATATTCTAGGACATTAGAAAAGAACTCATACAAAGTGCTCAAGACGTCTGCTCAGTTTTATTCCTTCTCAGGAGTTTAAACTCTGTCCCATGAAAACATCGCAGCCACCATTACAGGGTCCTGCTACTCTGCAGCAGGTGTATCTATAGCACTGGTGAAGCCTTTTTATTGCCCAGGAAGTAATTCAAAGTTTACTGACACAAAACCTTATGAAAGTGAAGAAGAGCTGGGAAGAGAAACATGGGAAGATTCTGTAAGGTGATGCCTGATGTAAAATTTACCTTATGCTTCAGGGAATCCTGTTTTAGCATTTTGTATCTTAGAGCAAAGATAGAAATTGTTCTCTGTATATGGATGGGGAAAAAAAAAAGGAAAACACAAAAAGAGAGGCAAGTGGAGATACTTGCATATGAGTGGTGTATACGATGCTTTGCAAGGCTTATTTTTCTTCAACCTGTAAAAGAAACCATCAGGAGATGTTTCACTGGGATGACTAGAGGCTGGAAGGGTAATACTGAAAGAAAATCCTCTGCAGTCCAAGAATCAGGGAAATACCTTCTGCTTGCTCTGCCGATCTGATGAGTAGTCTTCTTCTTTGTAGAATATTAGCTGGTTTTGAGGTTGAAGGTTTTTTCCTCAATAGGAAAGAATTTGTATTTTGTTTATGAAACAAAACTCACATTACATGTTGTCTGGAAGATAGGATAGGGAAGAGGAGATGTGGGTGTGAATACTTGCTGTCATCATTAAGGGCCAATTTAGTATACACAGTCTGTTGTTATGCAACATGTGTGTAATTCTCAAATCATGGGCAGTTTAGTTTTCCTCTTCCTAAGGAATTTTATCTTACAGTAAACTCTACTTGGTTGTAAACAGTAAATTACTGTAAAGCAATGACCTTGCATGGAAAATCATGAGGTCAAAAGCTGGTACTGCTTTACTAAAAATTTGAGATTTGAAGTCATGCCTGCTGCTGAGATCTAATTCTTAGAAATGCCTTTCCCGTTACTGTTAAATATAGAATAGTTAGATATTCTCTTCTTGCTTGGAAAGAGGCCAAAAAGAGAAATAGATTTTTTTAAAAAAAACTTTCTAGGAAACCAGTTGTGTTTGGCACAGTCTGCTGGGGAATCCCTGTAGCAGTGCTTAATTTTGCAGGGGTTTTACCAACCTCTGGTTAGGAAGCCAAGTACCAGGAGTTATGGGTGCAAGAAGCATTTATATAAGCTGGAATACTGGCATAGTCTTGTGGAGTGATTTGACAAATTAATCTAACATTTTCCCAGGTAAAATGTGCCACAATTTACTCAAAGTATTCTATATTAATTGGTAATAATGCAGTAGTTAATTAAAATGTAATAGTTAAGTGAGACAGTAATAATGAGATTCAAAACCAGTAGGCAAATTTTAAAGCTTTATGTCTAGTCACATGACAGGTCTGCTGTAAAAGTCAGGATGAGCTGCGTTTACTCATCTTTTCCCCAACCATAAAAGGACTTGATTAAGGCAGAAGCAACTGGAAAATGGAACTAAATATATCCACTGAAGTATTTAAGTGCAAAGGAGAGCAGAATTAAGATTCTAGGATTGACTGTAACATGTCCTTCTGCTTTGTAGAGTAATTTCCTAATTTCTTTTAATGTTTGTATTTCCCATGTACAGTGATTGTGGCTGTTGTTTTCTCAAAGTTGCAAAATTAGGGTATAAGAAATGCTTTTTTTCTTAAACTAGTGAGCTGGGAGAATTGCTAATACTAAAAGTGACTACAGGAAGAATAGTGTGAAGGTTATTCTCCTTGCCTGGGTTTCCCTATTGGGTCCTTATGAAATGTGACAGAAATGAAAATACACAGGTTTACAGGTACTGTTCTGCTGACTAAAGGAAAGCAAACCTTGATCTTGATTCCCAAACATTAGGAACAGGAATTTATTTAGATTATATTAGTGCTTTGTTAAAAGTTGAGCATATTTTTTCTTATAGCGGGGCCTTTGCTTGTTCTCTTTTTATCACTTTTGTAAACTAATAGGAAAATTTTTGCAACGTGATCTGGCTACAACTAGCTGCTGTCAAAATTCTTCTCTCTAACTTTGGTTGACTCCTCACAAACTTAAATTTTTCAGTAGAGGTCATGCAGTAACAAGAACAATTTTTATCTCTCCATAACTATCACTTCTGGAACTTTTAAAATTCATGTTCCAGTCTCTAGATTGCATGCTTAAATTTCAGTATGGTTAATAACAATGTTTTTTCTTGGTTTTTTTATTTTTAATTTTTTTTTTTGGTTGGTTTGGGTTTTGGGTCAGTCTTGTAAGCCATGCTGCTGTACTGCATGAAGTGATTCAAAACTATTTGCAGCAAAAGGCCTGTGAAATTTCAGAGTGAAATAGGAAGAAAAAAGCAGAAGAATGCCCTCCAGAAAAATCTCACACTGTAATCCTTGCACTGTTGTGTCTCTCTCTCTCTGTGTATGTAGGCATATGTTTGTGTATTAACAGCATCTCTAGCATATTGGTAATCTCATTCTCTACAAAGTTCAGCTGCTAGAGGAGTAAGGTGCTGCAGCTGCTTCATGTCATAAAGAAATGGTTTGGCAGCAGTCTTCCCTCCATCTCTACCTACTAGTCTGTATCATTTGATTAATTAAAGAATTAGTTTGTCTTTCAAAAATTACAAAGCAGAATTGTGCATCAAGACAGAGCAACGTGTATGAGATTGGAAGGCAGCAGGCAGTGCCAAATGCCTAACAACAGTTTAGGAGATTTTTTTAGGATGCAGTCATCTTTGTTGACACTGCTGGTGAGGTGTTCTTCCATTAAAAGGTAGGGGCCAATGAAAATGTCAAAATAGTGTATTGAATCAGTGTTTGCTGTGGTTCTAAAACAGCATTCAAACAAGCTCTGAAAATATATTATAAGGTGGTTTTTTAATATTTTTTTCAAGAATGCAGATACTGTTCAGCAAATTTATGATCATCACATTAACTTTCTGTATGAGATATTAATAATGTGGCAAGAATCTCTACCAAAACAGATGCTTTTCACAGCTAGACCCTAACTTGGTAGTTATAGATATGATAGAAATCATGAAAAGCTTCTCATCATTATCAGCTCATTTGTTGCATAATGAATGTGAAGATATTATCACGGTAGTTAATCACCACATCAAGTTTATAGTGGAGCAGTGCACAGAAGATATCTTAATTCTTATCCTGTGAAAGGTACATTGTGTATAAAATGTATTGTTTGTAGGGTGATAATACTGTGCTCTGCTGCATTTCCAAAAGCAGTTAGCAGTCTCCAGTGCCACAACAGGTGCTTGTGCAGTACTTTTCAATCTGCAGGAAAGTATTCTTTGGGGCTCTGTAATTTGTGCAACCAATTAGTTGGCTCTAATAAAGAAAAGCAAGATGTATGTCAGTTGTTATTCCTTTGATATAGTAGTTTTTACACTCCTTTTCTACTCGAGGATCACTTAAGTTAATGAGAATGTAGAGTAATTGAGAAGGGACTTCATTATTTACCAGGAGATTTAAGATGCCTTTGATTATATGTTGCGTAGAAAAAAATGCACATGAATAAATGGCACATGGTGTGATTCTTTGGGCCATCTTGTGCAGTGACAGGAGCTGAACTTCAATGATTTTTGTGCGTCTCTTCCAGCTCAGGATAATCTATTTTTCTGTGAAATGCATTTCTTGGTAGGACCCCAATGTTTTGCCTTCCTCTCCCTCTGTCCTTTGCTGTCTTCTACTTTCTAGCCAACAATAACATATCATAAAAAGGGACTGGAAAATGACAGCTGTTATTTAAATGAGATTAGCAAGACTCAGCAGATGATTTTGACAAGTTGTACCATTTGCTATATTAAATATAAGTGTGAAATATTGGTTTAGAACTTGAGAACAATTAGAAATATTTGTCAGATGAGCTTAAAATAATTCAGAAATGATTGGGAAGAGGTTGTGCTTGTGGATATGTGCTCAACAGACAGTGTAAAGATGATAAGATCTGAGTCTGTTCTTTCCAAATGTGAACATAATTCCCAATGACACTTTTTGTATCCATGATCTTGCAGTAAAAATAAACAGAAAAAAAAATTACAATGTTCATTCTTGCACTGCAAACTAAGAGCAATAATTTTCAACACTTCCTGAGCTTCACCTAACTCTAGAAACTATTGTGTCCAGATGAACTGACCCCAGGCTGCCATTAATCATATTAAAATTAAGGCAGCACAATGACATTTGATCCTATACCTTGTGTTTCAGCTTTCCTAGAAATTCTGTATTGCTTTATAATTAATAGGTTTTACATACAATACCTGAAGCATTGGCTCTCATTGTATGTAAATCTGTTCAGAAGAGCCTAAAAACTGGAGTCTTTATTTACTTGATCAACCTGTTAAGCCACCTTAATACTTCCAAAACCTGCTGGCGTACTCCAGAGAGGAAAAAAGAAGGTTCAATACAGTGGGATACCCTTGTCAAGTCAAATAATTTAAAACAAATATCACTTTTCAAAACCAAGCAGAACGGTGTTGCTTGTTTTACTGTGAGATTGGGACATTAATAAACAACCATGCCTCAGCAGAAGAAATGAGAGACTTTTCTGTGTTTAGATGATAACTGTACTTTTTTGACTTTCTTTGTATTTTAGACAGACTTTGCCTCTAGCAATTTTCCAGGCTGAAACACCATAAAATTCCTCATTCACCTCTTTGTGTCAAATATTTAAAATTAGAAAATGAAAAGCAACAAAGGAAAAGAGTTGCTTTATCATTTATGTGATGTTCTAGTCATATAGCTGCACTGAGAATGAGTTTAAGTACTTCTAAAAGAAACTGTGTATTTTTATGATGTAGCTCCCCAGGTGAGCGGAGATGCCTTCTGCAGTGGTTTGAGTAAGTGGTGCCATAAAAAGTTGACAGCACTGGATTAAGATCAGCAAAGAGTTTCATTTGAAGCTGTGATTTGAGATAGATTACAGGACTAAATTTAAGTTTGTACATTCAAAGCATTTGCTAAACTTGGGTGTGAACGGGGAGAACTCTCTTTGTTCAATCCAACTCTTTAATCTCTGATTTAATTGTTGTGTCCAACAAAAAAGGGTATCTTTCCTAATTCATTAAATACCAGTAATATATAATTTGTATATATCCACCAGACTGCAGAACTATATGGCAAGATTGTCAGTGAGTGTGGTTTCCCTAGAAAATTATTTAGGGAGGTTTGTTTTGTGGTGGTTGTTTTTTTTTTTTTCCCCCCACATATTCTGATTAGATGTGGACCTTGTATTTAATAATTTTGCTTTTTTTTAATGGCATGAAAAATGGATGCAGTTGTGATTGTTTAAAGGATGTGTTTTGGAGGTGGCAGCAACCTGTATGCAGGCATATGTAATATATGGTCAACCAGTGTCACTGATCTCAGGGAAGCTGACATTACTCATGGTCTGGAACAGCATTCACCCTTCTCTATCAGAAGCAGACCTTTACAAAAGGCCATTAAAAAAAATAACAGTAGGCCTGATGAGTCTCTTACTTGAACAGTCTTGCATCAGTGGTAATCCAGAAGCTGTAGTGAAGTTTTTCTGGTCTCACCTGTGCTGCTTAATGTCACAAGGAGAACTTCCATACGTATAGATAGATTTAGTATTGGCAAATACATTCTGTTCAGCTGATTATTTTAATTTTCTTTTATGTGTCTCCCTACATAGGAAAAGATACATGGTAATGTATTGCTGAATGTCTTTAATGTACTCATAAAAATACAAGATATATGACATAGAAATTTTACCTGTAGTTTGATATGCAGTGGTACATTATATTCTCTGCAGAAGGGGCTGGTGCAGGTGCTCCTCAGCCTACCCTGCTGTCTCTTTCATCATCATCGTGGGAGCTGTGAAAGTCTTGAAAAATTAAAATGAACAAACAAGTAGTGTTTTCAAAAATTTCTGCTTGACCTAGATGCACTCTAGTGCCAAGATCCCTGTGGTGCAGAGTAGAGAGCCTCTGGGGAGCAAACACGAGGCTGACAATTTCATATGCGAAGGACTGGCTCTGCCTTTAGCTAAGGCCTCATGTTGGCCCTAGGTGAGCCAACCGTAGTCCCAAGGGCTGGGGGGCTCAACAGCCAGGCCCTGTGCCATGCTTGGCATCCACAGTGTGATGTGCGAGGTAGCTGAGGACATATCTGCTGGGAACTGCCTCCTGTTACAGAGGAGGTGGAAGATTTCAACTTGCTTTGTGCTGCAATGACAAAATTAGGCTTAATATGCTGTTTCTAATGCATTTCTTAAATTTAGTCAACTTAGAAATGTGAAGCATACTGTTTTCCCTTCATTGACAAAATCATGACATGATTGCATGTACTCGACTGCCTATCAGTCAACAGAGAAACTTGACTGCTCTAAATATGTCACAATGAAATTTAGGGTCCAGTTGTGTTAGTGCCCGGTGAATGCCATGCTAATGGGAGCTGTATGTGCGAGGGAAGTTCTCTGTATGTAACTTTCTAAATTTCTGTGTTCGTGTTGCCACTCTCTCAAATGTGTCAAGTCCCTCTTGTATATGCATATGTTCATTAAATCAGACCATGATGGTATGTGGTATAGCCAAGCATTTGCCACTATAGTTAAAATTAATGGATTTTATACTATTTCCCCAAGCAAACACTTATATGGCCTAGAAAGAACGTGAGATTTTATTCTACAGTGTATCTGAGGATTTCAAATACAAGTCTTACTGATTTAGACCTCCAGAATATAATGTCTCAACCTTATTTCACACAGGGGAGCTATACCTGTGGTAATGCGTAGTGGATCGGAATGACATCTCAGATGAGATTTGCCATGAGAAGTTAAAGCTTTCAGCTTTCAGTTCTGAGCATTAACAGCATGGCCTCCCTTATCCCAGCAGCTATGTAAAGTTTCTCATTCAAAGTAATAATTCAATAGCAGCAGTTGAGAAAGTACAATGAAATTGGATTCAGACACTGGAACAGGTTGGCAATATTAGTGGGACAAAGTATTTTCATAGAATCAGCAGCTGCTGAGAACATGAGATAGTCATTCAAAAATTTCCTATGTATATACTTCCCCATTTTCTTACTTTTTTCTCCAAACATTCCTGTACTTGTGAACTAGAAAATTATTGGGCAAAGTGTATATGGCTTTTATTGGTGAGGTATGTGTGTGCAGTGTTAGAAACTGAAAATCAAATGCGTGCTGAAATTGAACTGTGACCTTAATTCACAATGGCATTTAATCCATGTAGTCTTCCTCCTCCTTGAAATGAGGTACTTAATTTTCTGATACTAATATGGGGCACTGAGGTCTAGAAATGTCATACTTTTGTAGGTAATAAAGTTATAATACTTGAGAACACTGCAAGCAGTGAGCTTTGTCCTTTCTTAGTCCACAGATGAACATGGGCTTAGATCTTCTCACTTCATCCTTTCAGTCATGACACATTTCTCTCCCATTTTGTCATTTTCTGGGCTGATTCCACAAGACTGTGGAAATTACTCTAGAAATAGCTGATAATATTTAATTTGGATTCAACATTTATGTGGATGGGTCAGTAGGTCAAGGGATCTTTGAAAAGCCTCTCTAATGCTGTTATTGGTATTTGAACTTACTGAACATTTGTCTGATTTGATCTGTATTAACTTAAATTGACAGATTTCCGATGACATGGCTGAGTGCAAATATGATAGTTAAATGCAAAGAATTCTCTACTAAGCCATAGGACGTTATTGATGTGCTGAGGGTCTTTGAACAGCCGGTAGAGAATTACATTTGTGCTGTCCTCATCCCGATTCTGAAATAAAACTGAAAGTAATGACATGCTAATAAAACAGGAGGGGGAACTGGTGCAGAGCAGTTGCTGTGTCAGCATGTCGGCTCCTGATGCAATCACGGGAATGCTCCTTGAGTATGGTTAGAAATGACATGTTTAGTGTGAGGCCAGTTCCAGCTGAGGTGAGCAGTGGGGGTGGATGAGAAATGAGCAGCATCTACTTTTCTATAATTTTGAAGACTTTCCTCCTTTGTAAGTAGTGCTGTTGCATCATTTTTCTAGAGAGCAAGTGTCTTACAGTATCTGTAGGAATAATTTTCTTTTTCTCCTCAGGTATTTATTACTTTCTGTAACCATTTTTCTTACAGCCAAAAGGGGTTCATTTTAAACATGTACTCTAAATAAGTTTGCAGTCATCCCAGTTCTCTCATTTGCAGGTATAAGTGAGAACATATAGGTCCCACTATAGAAGTAATTTTCAAGTCTGATACCCTTTACTTTTTTCATTTGGGTTTTTTGACTTGGTTAAATGATTATATTTGAAAGAACACACATAAAAACTTCAGTGTGATTTCAAACCTCAGCAACAAAAGAAAATCATACCTCATACATAATGTTAAAGTTAACCTCTAGTTAAAGGCTGCATATCGTGCTAGATGTAAAAGATTTGATATACCAGGAAGATCACTCCTGTCAACCAGAGGATAATTTCTGAAACTACAGTGAAAGGTAAATACTTCAGCAATGTTAGCACAATCCAAACAATGCCTTTCCCCTTTTCATTGAAATGGCTTTTCTTTTAGAACACAAACCAAAATAATACCCCTTCCTCCCACCTTTCTAATTTAGAGACACAAAATACAGCTGAAATGGGGACATAGAATTATATATATGAGAGTAAGAACAATTTAAAAATGAGTCAGGATGTTTTTTTCATCTTGGGTTTGTTTTGGTTTTAGTTTTCCAATTTTATTGAAATTAAATTCTAAGACTCAATTATGTAGTAAAACTTCTCACCATTTAAAGTGTAATGCATGCACTGCTGTGCACTGCCATCTCCTGAAAGGAGCAGTGTAATCTTCATTATATCTTAAAAGGCTTTTTGCATAGCAAAGTTAGATACTCTAATGAGTAAGACCTGAGTTTCTGAAGGAAGGCAATCCAATTTCTGCTAGGATGCTCAGGAAGATACAACGCTTACAACTTTTTTTTTTTTTTGCAATTCACCTATGTATTTATATTGAAGGTACTCCTACACTAGAACATATATAATGTCTTGTTTCTGTAATGTAGTTTCTTTAAAATGTCAAAAAAGTATTGATTATATGAAGAATTTTGAAATTGGCCTCTGAAACAAGGAGCCATAAATGAAATAAGCAGTGGTCAGAACAAAAGTGGTGAAATTGTACCAAAATGAGAAAGAGTCTCATTTGTGAAGACAGTTTGGAATTTCATCTCACAGTTGCTTACACATTCAGATTCTGTCAGAGGTAGGATTTGTTTCAGACTGAGAAATGGGACAAAAAGCATTAGGAGTATGTTATTAGGAATATCTGTCTGTGAAAGAAACAGAAAAGATTCTCAAGAAGGTTCACCTGTTGAGAAACTTAATGCATTCACCAGTCCAGCACTGTCTTTGGAGCAGCCCTCTGCTGCCCAGTGGAAGGGCTGTAGGGCTGAAGGGGATTTTTGTGATGACACGTGGAAAAGAAAACTAGATTCCTGGGACTTTTCTGTATCCTCAATAAATGACCTGGATTTTTCTAGAGACAAAGCCATGCTTAACATGACATTTCCCATCTGTGGAATAAGAAGCTGTACTCTGCAGTGTTGGCTGGAAGATCTTTGTTTTGCCATGCTGTTCTGCAACACAGTCGACAGCTGCCCTATGTGTGTGCATGAAATCTGTGCACGTTCATTTCTTAACAATATAGCATTTGTTACAGAATTACTCTACAGGGATAGAAGTTGACTAATTATTCTAATTATTTTTCAATTTTTTTTCTTAATTTTACCCTTGGTATTTAGTAGCCATGTAAAATGAGTCCTTCAAATGTTTGCTGGGCTATGTCGTTGTCATGGGTATAGGTGTAACTCCAAAAGGAAGCCTCTGTGCGTTTTGTTTGAGTTCCATGAAGTTAGAAACATATTTTGAGGTATGTCTTGGACAAAGCCTCTTGTACTCTTAAATACTACATCGATGCACAGATAGCTGTCTTCGTGGAGAAGGCACAGCTTCTTGCATACCAACCTTTCCTTTATGGAGCTAAATAAAACAAGGGAAATTGAAATAAGGACAAGAGAGAAAAATGAATGTTTTCAGCTGAGATTTGCACAGAGATGACAGGTGAATGAGGTGGAGAGGTAAAGAACAGCTGTTCCAGATGGTAGCAGCTTCAGGAGGGAAAATGCTGGAGTCAAAGCGGTCAGATTGTAGAAAGAGATGATGCTTATGTAGAATGAGTGGTGCTGGCAGGGAGATGAGTGTCGAAGGTCAGTGGGAAAAACGCAGTAAACACTCTGTATAAAGTTTATTTATCTTAAAGTAGTCATTTTCTGTAAATGAATTTTTTTTAATTCTTTTCAACACTGATTGCAGATGTTTATCTGAAATCATCAGTGATCAGCATTTTCTGTTATCTTTGTCTGCCTCAACACATACACTGCCTTAGTTGAGTTTTGTACTGATAACACACTCAAGAATAAATAACACGGTTTTCAAAAGTCTGTTTTTGAAGCATCCCTTCTGTCTGTTTAATCTAATGTCTGGAAATGAAAGCTTTAGAAAAAATGCTTGAAAAATCTAATAGCCTTAATTTTAAGGTTTTAAAGAATCTAGCATTCTTCATAGGACTACAGCAGTGCAATTTGAGCCATCTTTGCATAAATAATTCATACAAGAAGCAAACGTAAAATAATGGGAAATTAGTGATGCTAAAAGTGGCACTATAGTTCAAAGGAAGAAAGAAAAAACCAAAACCCAAGCCCTCTGTATTAGTCTTGGAGTTCTTTTCAATACACTTGAAAAACTGGCTATCTGAGAGTTGGGCACTCTCACTCTGACTCACCTTGAATTTAATTTTTCTCTGTTTACAGTGTTCCACTTAAATATTGTGGGGAAATAGGCAGAGCACTCACTTTTTGTGAGAATTATAAAGGAAGCGCTTACTTTAATTAACCATTTAAACCTAACTTATTGAGTTTGAGTAAGACTCAAAGTTGTTTTACAAATCCAATAGTTTGTTGGCTGCTGACCTGTCTATTGATCATGAGTGTCAATTCTACCTCATTTTCCCAGTGCTGCTTATTCTCACATTGTTTGAAATTTATATTTTTAATTGTCACTTGATATTATGTTAAATCTATATCCTACTCTCTTGCAGTCATTCAATATATTAAATGGCACCTTTGGAAGGGAACTTAGTTCTCACTTAATGGTCATGTTCTTATACAAATAATTTGCTTTGTGCTGAACTTGTTTCTCCCAGTATTTCTAGCTGGTATCAGTGTTTCTCTTCAATTGATGTCTCAAATTATGTCAAAATGTGGAAAGTCTGTATATTGCAAAGTAGCTTCTGGGCTTTGGGTTTAGGTAACTGCTCTTCAGGAGTGAGTGAAGGTATGAAGTTCTTGAATGAAATATCTTTAGTGCTTATGATTAATCCTTTGGGATACTGCATATGAAAGGTGCAACATGATTTTTTGTTCTTTTCTTTTTTCTTTTTT
>VWZD01005410.1:159065-183593 GCA_013396695.1 Sakesphorus luctuosus | reverse complement strand
GTTGTGGGCCGTCACCATGGAAACCCGAAGTCTGTGGAGGCTGCCATCTTGGGTGGGGGGCGGGGCCTGGGCGAGAGGATCATGGGGGCCACCATGTTGGAAAGGCACTGGCCCCTCCCCACCTGACATAACCAAAAGAGGTGTGGCGCAGTAGGCTAGCCCCTCCTCTCCTAGACCTCCATTTTGTGGACCATTAACAGTGGAAGAACCCCCAGCGCCATTTTGTGTGTTTTGCCATGAAGGGGGGTGACAGCCGCCATGTCGCGATACGGTGCAGTTGGTGTCCAGCTTCATTAAGGGAGCTGCAGGATGGTCCATAGCCAGGGCGGTACTAAGAAGGGGATGTT
The DNA here is from genome assembly GCA_013396695.1 of Sakesphorus luctuosus. NCBI lineage: Eukaryota > Metazoa > Chordata > Aves > Passeriformes > Thamnophilidae > Sakesphorus > Sakesphorus luctuosus. The sequence continues at coordinate 183,246 of VWZD01005410.1, read as the reverse complement.
CTGTTCGTGACGCCAGTACCGCGCTTTGACCGCAACTCCCTGTAGCTGATCTCAGTCCTGGGGCTCCCTGTTCTCCCTCATTCTCTAGTATAGAAAATATTGGGCTCTGGGTTGCTGATATATGCACTGTTGCCTCGTTATTCGGACTTGCAGTTTTCCGAGTCTTATTGTAGCTCAGTCCGTTTAAAACAATTAACCTCCGTAGGTGACAGCAGTTATAATATTCTCTCTTAGAGAGATATCCATGGGGGAGTCTACCCATTTTTAAACAAATGGATAAGAGTCTTGGGATATGGGATTAGATATGCCCAGAGGGCTACTTACCAGTGTCCAACGACAGGCTGACGGTCAGGTCCTGGTCTCAAAAAAATAAGATGCTCGGTGCACTGACGGAATTCCCAGGGGTACTGTTCCGGAACCACTTCCTCTGGGGTCCACCGATGACCACAGGGATCCTTCTTCCCTGGGCCTGAAGGTTGCCATGGGTGGTTGACACACCACATTGGGCACCAGTTGTCGGTGAATGGTGAAGCTCCAAAAATAGAAACACANTTGGGCACCAGTTGTCGGTGGATGGTGAAGCTCCACAAACAGAAGCATGTGTCTGGAACTGCAGGGTTTATATAGGGTTCTGGGGGGAAGGTTCTGGAAAAGGAGGCGGTACCAAGCTTCCCATTGGTCCAGGGATATGCAAATGAGGGATCAAAACCAGACCAATGGAGAACAGGGGTGGAACTTCATAACAGCCAATGACCAGATAGGGATAACAACCAATCAACACGCAGGGATAAAGACCAATAGAAACATGGGACTTTTACCAGTAGGAGAGAGTGGCGGGAAAGGAGCCCTGAGGGATTATGGGAAGAAGAAACTGGGATTGGAGTGACTAAGGAAAAATACAATAGGGAAAATACAATAGGGAAGACATGTTCATGGCGCACATTTAATTCAACATTAGGGCTATCAAAATCCAAGAGTCCACATTCTCATAGGCCCAGTGCTTAATCCTGGGTATTCTCCCACAGTTCCCCCAGTGACTTCTTTCCAAATCCTCAGATGTTACCAGGAAAACTTCATGAATATTGCATTGTGCAGGGATGAAAATCATCAATCGAGATTTCGGGTAGCTTTTAGATATTCCTGACCTGAGACACTAAGTACTTTGATGAGCTCTTGCAATTGATTCAAAGAGTCACAGGAAGCCACAGCTTGTCTGAAGGAAAAGTTGATGTTATTAGAGGTAGAACTGAGAAGACATGCAGTAGTAAACTACCTTTCCAACATTCTGAGAGTTAAAGGACTAATTCTCAGCTTAGTTACATACTGTAGTGAACACAAATATGATGAAGGCATGATTAACTGTCTTAACATAACTACTTTATGTAACAAATACGCCTGATGCAGAGACATTTTTTGTCCTGGCATATCTTTCCAGCTTCTGACAGCCAATGGCTTAGGGTGTCCCTGAACAACAAGTCACATCCAGATTATGAAGTTTACTTGTCATCTATGGATTTATGTTCCACAAAGAAGTTGAACTATTTTTGACTACTTCTGACTTAGACTTCTGCCACAAGTGTTTCATGAGATAAAAGATACTTCCTTCTGTTTATTTCATTTTCAGTTTATCAGCAACTATCTCTTTAAGAGGAAAAAAAAGCTCATTAATGAAAAAAGTTCATTCATTAAATTAATTGTTCCAACTTTTTAGGAATCATTCTTTATCCACCTTGTCTTTAACACTCTTCTACAGATTATTATCAAATTTCCCCACTCACAACTTTTTCAACATTTAGAGTTGAGTCTTCTACCTTTTCATGAATTGAATATCATATTTTTCATCTTCATTCTTATCTGTATTTTTACCTGTTATAGTTGGTAGGATGACCTACTTTAATATGGCAGCAGAAATCATGGTTCTTTCTACACTACAGAATAAATTGACCAACTGAGGCTATATATTTGTTACTGTGATTCTTTCAGTGGTCTGAGCCTCCTTACTTGTTTTTCCTCAGCTTCAACCTGCAGAGTGCATCAAGAGGTTCTGCAGCCTCTTCCCATCACCACACTTTGGCTGTGGGTACTCAAGACCAGTTCTGGCACAGTGTGGATGAACCTTGGATGCAGCTGCTGGGGAAGAGGTGTCTGAGAAAGATCCCAGAGATGCCTCTCTTTGGACCTCCCACCAGCTTGGGATATGCTCTTGGCCTCTGTTCTGGCCCATGGTCCTTGTCTAAGCAGCACTGTGGGGATGTCTGTCCCTGTTTTGTGCTGTGCTTACCTGTTGACATGCCTTCTCAGCTTGGCTTCAGACCAAGTGTGTCACTACAACCTGGTCTAGAAATCAGGATCATTGGCATGCCTGACTACCCCCCAAGACATACTCTGCTCCTCTAGTTTGGGTACAGTTGGACAGGTACATGCTGTCTGAGGGTCTCTGCCCTCCATTACAAGCTCTATTTTCCTTGCAGAGCAGCCTGGCAGCCACTGCACCCTGACAGGCCTGAAAATGTTGGAAATACATTTTTATTACTCAGAAGGTACATCCCTCAAGGAATTGTTTTAGTATGCTACCCTGGATATGTTTTCTCCTTTAGGCAAGATATCTCATTGTCAATACTTTGTCAAGCTTCTACGAGATCTAACAGATTAGCATGGGTATCCATACCCATGTATTGCTCTTGGTTAGGAAAGCTTATCCTAATTTTAATTACAGTCAGATGGAATCAATTCCATGAGCCAAAATGATGACGGGGTAAAATATAAGACAAATATTACACAGACAAGGAAATGGCATTTAGGCAGCTACTCTGTAAATCTAATGAAGAACAAAGAATGTTACAAGGGTTGTCAGATGGCTAGAACTTAGATATGTTTCTATAGTGGTTTTTAGACAATTCCCAGTCTTGTCACATTTGAATCTTTTATAAAGTAGACCGACCTGCCACAATAGCTAAATTGCCATGATTTCAAGATCTTTCCTCTTGATTTTGAACTTTGTCTAAATGAGTAGTTCTGCAATAGTGTAAAAATCCAGTGTACAACCAGAACTGTCTTTCTTGTTTGGTGACCCATCTATAATCCAGGTGAACTATTGCAAATGCAAAACAAGACCTCAATTTTCTAAGCTCCTCAGGAACCAGTCTAGAAATATACAGTTTATCACCTAATCTAAGTAAGGAAGAAATGAACACTTTCAAATTGAAATACATAATTGCAAGGCCCAAAGCTCCATACTCCACATTACATCATGAAAAAGCAAGGGGAGTGTGCATGTGTGTGTGTATCTGGCTGTCTCTTTTTTGACAGCAAGTTTCTATTATTATTCTTAGCAGCACAGAAGCAGAAAACGAGCACTGTTATGGGGGGAAAGCACCAGAGGGAAAAATCACATGAAAGTGTTCCTATTCACATTAGCTTGGATGTCTAGACATAAAATGTGATAAGTTATCAGTAGCACATTAGCTTAACACATGGCCTTTAAAGATTCATATGTAAGCAATGAACTTGTTTTATATTTGTCCCTGGCACCACTCACAATCATTCTTAGCCAATAGCTGTAGATAAATGTCAGGTTTGCAAAAATCTTTAGCATTTTTATTTGACTTTTATTGCTTGTCTGCTTTTTACCCTCCTTCTCCCCTTATAAATTTTTTATGACTGTGGAAACTAAAAACTATCTCCATGAATTCTTGCCTTTATTCTGAGCCAGGTGTAATTTAAGAAGCTACAGACTATTCTTTTCAGGTTAGACTTACTGGAGAATGTACAGGTCCTGGATAAGAGGAAGCTTGCCTAAATTTGGGGTTGAAGACCTTCTGTTGGAAAGTTGACCATTAGCAGAACTTATTTGTCATAACCTTTATAGGTCCAAAGCAGATAAACTAGGAAAAAGGTACTTGTAAGGAATTTAATATACAAATGAGACAGAGTATGCTGATCTGGAAATAGCTGTCATAGTGATACAAGGTGAATAGAGCAATACAGGTTCTTTCCATCACATGAACACACATGAAATGCATACAAGCTATGCTAAGAAAAAGGGAAATAAGTTCTTTATAATAAAGCTAAAATTTTACATATAAATTCACAGAATATAGTAGGGATAAAAGGGACAAACTACTTGCTACAAATGTCCATTACATCTATAGGAAACTATTATTTTCTTCTCTTGAGAGGATAAACAAATTCTTCAAACAGAAGCATATACTGGTGGACTGTAAGAAAAAGCAGATCACAGCATATACACCTTTGCTCACATTATGAAAGCAATCTGGTAAAGGAAGTGCATAAATCAAAGCTCCTGTTCATAGTAATGCCTATCCCTGATGTGTGGGACAGGACATCAAAGATCCTGCTTCTGACTATCTTTGACCTCAAGACAAGATACTTCAACCCATACCCCAGGACTTACATACATGCCTTTATTTTCAAGGAAGCTGAAATGTGGCCACCCACTTTAAGACTTACTCAAATTCTAGCACAAAATAAGTTTCCCCTTATTTCATTTACTCACCCAATAAAATACTGTTAGATATTTACTTACATGAGTTAGTAAAGAAATGAGTTTCATTTTAAGTGAATGTAAGATTTTACTACTACAGATTCTGCATATCTTCTAAGGCTTTCTAATAGACTATCTCAATGTTGTTTTAAATGTCTTAAGCAGTGGTAGTCCAGATGTTAACTGGTTTTGGATTCATTGCTATTATCTGGCTAGGCCCCAAAGAAGTTTATGTAATACCAAAGGAGACAGACAATAACTTCACAAATAGGAATCAAACTTCTTAGTCAGAGCTTCATGTTTTACTGGAAAACGTGGGTTTCAGTTCAGAATAATTGGAATCTGGATTGATTCTGACATTTAACAAACAATGACCAATTCTCACATAAGTAGTTCACTCCCACCTTCCTTCCCCATCTCTGCCCTTCTCTATTGTCTGAATTAGTCATGCAGTTAGACTGATGTATCACCACCACAAATAAACAAAGCTTTTTAGCTGTAAAAACTAACAACTGACATGAGGTGTGTTGATTATGTTTCTTCCTGCAAGAAAATATATACACGGTAAAGATGACTCACATTACTTAGTAAATTACTAGAAAATCATCAAACCTCACTGTTCCCCAGAGATAGACATTTTGTAGTATGCTTCACACTTCTCTGTCATAAAAAAGTCAAAATATGTCTGTGAGCCACAGATATTTTTTGTTACAACTAAACAATTACTTGAAACAAATGCCCCTTAAATTTTTACAAAACTAGTATTTTCTTCTCTGCTGACAGAATAAAAATAAATCCTTCAAACAGAAGCACAGAGACTGTGAGAAAAAGCAGATTACAACCTTTGTCCTCACGATGAAAGCAATCTGGTAAATGGAGTGCATAAATCAAAGCTCCTGTTCATATCAATGCCTACACCTGGTATATAGTTCCCAACGCTCAATATACATATATACAGCTGTATTGTCTGTCTCTTTAGCACCACTTTCCCCACAAAAGCAGATTAGCATCTCTCAATGGGTCTTCTGGGATTCACCAAAACAGGGTGACATTGTCTACAATGGGCCATATCCAAAACCACATCATTCCACTCTGTCCACAAGTGGAAGTTGAGTGTTTGGAAGACATCCCATCCTTGGGGCATAAACCCAACTCAAATGTTGACAGTGAAAGTATTCACATATGATTCAGGTTCACAGAGCAGGGGCACTCCCAAATCCTTTTGCTTGTTCAGAAAATAAGTTAATAAAATCTCTTATCTACCCAGCCACATACTGCCTGTTCATAACTGCTTGCAGATGTTCACTAGTTTGTTATGATTTATATTATCCTAGTGACTGGAATTCTCAGGCAACATGAAGGGCCTCTTATGGTGGATGACACACTAAAATACACTATGAGTCAAAATCCCTGCTCTGAAGAGCTAAATTAGGACTAAAATGCTTTGAATCCTGAATGGAGACACAACAAAACAGCTGTTGATGAAAATTCCACCACAGAAGTCTACCTCCTCTCCAGTGGAAGAAAATAAGATGTGCTAAACCACTTACAAATCACCCTCTGAATACTCCCATAAAAGAAACAAAAAGCAAAGAAAGCTAGTGACACTTTACTTTAAAACATGGCACTGCAATTTTTCCACTTCATCTGTTGATAAATAGCAAATTCAGCTGCCCACACATGAGAGGGGTGAAAGCAGAGGGAAGGCATTAGTTGCCATCTCACGTTTTTCTCTTTTTCTCATAAATGGAGGCCTAGGGCAGAATAGACTGATGAGCATGTGAGTGAAGGTGGTTTTCCTGCAGACTTATAATAATCACAAACTACTTTGAACCCAGACTTTTAGAGTGACATCTCAGCTCCTCCTAGAGCATATGGTGTATTCAAAAATCACTTGATGGGAAACAAAGTCCTGCTCTGGTTAGAAGATAATATGAGGAAGTCATGTGCATTCTTTCTTATTACTGACTATACTTTTATCAGTTTTGACTGGATTGAGTTCATTTTCATCACAGAAGCTGGGATAGTGCTATGTTTTGGATTTGTGTTAAAACCAGCAGCTCTCATACAGAGTCAAGACCTTTTCTGCTCCTCACCTCACCCCATTATAGGATATGCTGCGGGTGCACAGGAAGTTGGAAGGGGACACAGCCAGGACAGATGACCCTAACTGGCCAAATGGATATTCCATACCATATGATGTCATGCTCAGTATACAAAGCTGGGGCAAGAAAGGGTGAATGTTTGCAGTGATGGAATTTGTCTTTCCAAGTCATTGTTATGTGTCATGGAGCCCTGCGCTCCTGGAGATGGCTGATCATCTGCCTGTTCATAAGAAATGGTGAATGAATTCCTTGTTTTGCTTTGCTTGTGTGCACAGCTTTTGCTTTCCCTATTAAACTGTCTTTATCTCAAGCCATAACTTTCTCCACTTCTACCCTTCTGATTCTCGCCCCCATCCCACTGTGGGGGCAGTGAATGAGCAGCTGCGTGGAACTGAGCTGCCTATCAGTGTTGACCAGACCAGAAAATACTTTAACTACACTCTTCAGCTCAATGCTATACTGCCTTTTTCTCAGAAAACTGTACAAAAACCCCACAGACAACCAAAACAAGAGCAGTAGGAAAAAACCTACTGGGTAAAGAAAGCTCTGTATCTCAGGAAGGACCATCTCTGTGATTACAACAGTTTAAAAGAGTTTTCTTCTAAATGTTGAAAATATTTTAAATGTATTTGTCAGCAAGATGAACTTCAAAGCCCTATAAAGTCCTGAGGATGAAAAACACCAGGCCCTGGTATATACTAGGAGCCATCCAGGCAAAAAGCAGCTTGGCAGAAAATGACCTGGGGGTCCTGATGGACCTTAAGTTGAATATGAGCTGTCAATGTGCCCCTGTTACACATAAGCCAATGTTATCCTGGGCTGCATTAGGCACAGTATTGCCAGCAGGTCATGGGAGGTGATCCTGCCCCTCTGCTTGACACTGGTGAAGCTACACCTGGAGAGTTGTGTCCACTGCAGGGCTCATGAGCACAACAGAGACATGGACATACTGGAAATAGTGCAACAAAGGGCCATAAAGATGATGCAAGTGCTGGAGCACCTGTCCTGTGAAGAGAGGTTGAGAGAGCTGGGACTGTTCACAATTCAGTAAAGAAGGCTTAGGGGGATCTTGTCCATGTATATAAATATCTGAAGGGAGAGTTTAAATAGGACAGACCAAGGCTCTCCAGTGGTGCCCAGTGATGGGACATGAGACAATGGACACAAACAGAAAGACAGGAGGTGTCATCTAAACATCAAGAAACACTTCTTTTACTGTGAGGATGGCCAAGAATTGGTACACCTGGTCCAGGGAGGTTGTGAAGCTTCCATTTTTGGAGATACTCAAAACGCTACTGGGCACAGTCCTGAGCAACTGGTTCTAGCTGGCCCTGCTTGAGAAGAGGCATTGGACCAGATGATGTCCAGACGTCCCTTCTAATCAATTATTCTGTGTTGCTGTGAAAATCAGCAGTTATATCAATATTTACAAGTGCACACTCATCTGTAACTTATTTAATCTTTTTTAATTTTGCATTTTATAAAGTAGTTGTAAAAAAGGAAATGCAGGAGAGACTTTTCACATCACACTGTCACACAGCCTGTCATGTAGACACTTAAAAACTTCATTTTTTGTTGACTGTTAATGTTTAGTAGATTAAGACCAGGATTCATCACTTAACTTTGTTTACCTAAGTGTCTAAGTAACTTAGTTGTCTGAGCTCCTGCTGCAAGCAGTACAATTCATTTACATGCATTGTTAACTGTGGTTAAATGGGCACTTTCATGCAACAGAAACCTGAACTGTCATCAAAAGGGGTGTTTCTACATTCCTCATGCTTCTGCATCCCTCCAGGGAGACAGATAGTATGCTGGACCCTGACCTTGCTCATTCCAGCAGCTGCTAAAAGAAACACAGAAGGAGCAATGGGATGAATGAAGCCAGAGGCATGCTAGCTTAAAGTGGGCCTTTGGCCATGACCTCAGTCTACTTCTCTTCACTGGCTTAGAGGAGGTTTAAAAAAATTACCTCAGACTAGGCCTAGACAGAAATTAATCTCTTCTGTTATAATTAAATGAATTTCATATTAAATCTGACCAGCTCAGCTGTGTCCCAGTAAACCCCTAAAATCTCCAGTGGTTCAAAATAAAGTCTTGTGCATCTGCATGCAGTTCCCAGCAATGAAAACATATGTAAAAAAATAAAGGTAGAATTTTACTTTTTTATTTTGATCAGCACTTTCAAGTCAATTTTTAGAATTCTAAATTTACTGAGAGTATAAATCAAGACTCCTGTTACTGGGATCTACCTCGTGCAATGTCCAAATAAAAGTGAATGTGAATGACAAATCAACAGAAAGCATCTGCCTAAAAGTTCCACTTAGGCACAGAAAAACACATTCACATACAGCATGATAATAGCAAAGAATGTGCCAATTATCCAGAAGTGTACTAAACCAGAAATATGCTGTCTTTGTGATAATAATGTAATTAACAAAAACTCTCCCAGAAGGAATGAGATCAGATACGACTCATTTTTGATGGTCATTTTTCATCTATTCATTAATCTAATTCATCATTTACATCCAAGATTTGCATACTTAACTCATTTGACATTTATCTGTTGCTTTCTGTCTAGATTGTCTGATACAATCTTATAAATGCTCCCATATGTCAATTACTTCATTCTAGCAAGCACAGAAAAGGGATGAGAGTGCCAATGAATCTTGCTAAGCTTCTCCTGTAACTGAATCACTGTGGCACAGAAAATAAAATACTATAAAAGAAGTACTAGGAATCAGTCATGAGAAACAGCTGCCTAGCTTTGCAGACTGGATTAAAGAAACACAGCTAATGTTGGAACCTCTGGGGCTATGACTCAAAGGAGAAACAGGCTGTGGCAGTTCAGGCTACTTTTCAGTCTTTGCTTTCAGTGTTACACAGCAATACTCTGCCATCCTACTGCTCCAAGCAAAGACCTACTGACTGTTGTATGTCCAGAAATCTTTGAGAAGTGTCAGCTGCACATGTGCAACTCTCTTACACATACGCTGTCTAACCCAGGGGACATAGGAAACTAAACATCTCCAGATCTCAAAAACTTTCCAACCAAAGTTCATTCGTGTTCAAAGAACAGGCAAAAAAGTGAGCTTAAAACAATTCTACCACAAATGTTTACACTTATCTGCCAGAAATACAAATATTTGCATTTGCATTCATATAAGCGAAGAAAGCTATAGGAGCTATGCAATAACTTTCTGAATACTGAAATTACTGATTCATTACAATATTTGACTGTGTCCTCCACCTCTGTAAGCACCTGTGGACTTTGGTGTCTCCAGCTTACCTAATGGCAAAACTAAGCATTGATACGCTACCTCCATGCCGACAGCTTCCCTACCTCTCTGTTTTCTTCTGCCTCAAAGCCAAAGTAGTAACATTAATTTAAGGCTGTTAGAATGCTGGGCCTTGATAGACAGTTCAGCAGCTACCTAGATAATCTGCAGAAGCAGTGCAAACAAAAAAAGTCCTGCAGGCAGACTGCAAGACAGAGGATTCACAGGAACAACCAACCACATATTAATACAAGCCCTAATTTTCAAATGCTTTACTAAGAAATACAAAGCCCTTTCACTTGTTAAAACTTTTCCTTGAATGAAAGAAAAAAGAAAGAAAAGGGAGCAGAACCCAGATAATGAAGTGGAAACCAGGGAGGGAAAGGAAGAGGGAATGATGCATCATTCCAAACTCCTGTCATATTTCTCCCTCCACAAGAGACCAAGCACACTTTAATCAATAGAAAACTAGGCCCCAGTTTTAAACGTATTTAATTTTCAATATTATTATTAGCCTTTATTATTTTAGCAGGGCAAAAGTATGTTGAATCATCCATGTGAACATCCAAATATCTGTTCTCAGTTTATCTGCACTTAGTCCTGAGTTTATCTGGATGGATTTAACTTAGCTGAGTTCTGCCAGCAGGCCATTTTAGGCATGCAGCAGTGAAGAAGGTGGAAGCAGACGAAAACCACCAAAAGAAACATTTGTTTTCTGAGTATAATCCATATTTGTTATATGAAGTTCTTAATCTCTACTACATCTGGTTCACCATCCAAGTTTTCAGATTTGTTAGTCCTGGAGACATGGGCATAGCATAGTCACACGTACAGAATTAACAGCTCCATTTCTTCTCTGTAAATCAGTATGATGAGCATGGAGACCATCTCTGTCTAAATGACAACTTGCAGATGGTTCCCTGGTTGTTTGCTTCCAGCTGCTAAAACATGTGCATAGTCAATGGAAAGAAGACAAGTTTACAGTTTTACCTTAATTTACACATGAATGGCCTGTTTCATTCAAAAAAGACTTTCTTACGATCATCCCATGCCTGTTTTTCCCAAATTTTCACATCAAGTTACTTCATTGTACGTAACACATAGAAATATATGAAAAGTATGTCCTGCAGCCAAACTAATTTCCCACTCAAAAATGAAAACACTAAAAGTCAGTGAGAAAGTCATACAGTGACTCAGCAGGAAACATAAGACACAGACGAATCTGAGTCAGAGACACAGAGTTTATTGACCATATTGACTGCTGTGCATCTCTCCAGAAGAGAGATGCCAAATGATGGGCTCTGAAACACCTCTCAGTCTGGGAAATTGAAAACGGAGAACACTTCACTCATATGGCAATCTGTGTGGATTTGAAAAGTGTAATGTTAGTTAAAGCAAGTGTTAACATATAAAATACTCAAAAAGTGAGGACAGTGTGGGAACTTAAGAACATAGGAACTGCCTTTCCAGCAACAAAACCAGGTTCATTTGATTGAACAGTACTCACTAGCACTTGATTTAACAAAAAGAGAAGGAGTATGTAAGTACAGAGACATCTTCTTTTAATATTATTTTCATTCCCACAATCATCAGTACAGAGGCATGCTGATCCAGAGTGTACATCTAGACCATCACTACAGCTACACAGAATATCTTTCATCAATTTGACTAACTAGAAATATCCAGGTTTTTTCTCTTTTTGTATGATGAGAGATTGCATAAAGTCATTCTCTTACTCAACCTCTACAAAAACGTATTCAGAAAGTATGAAAATTAATGACTGGAAATGCCTTTTGCTCTTTATACTACTGAATATAAATGAGTAAGTAAAGTGCAGAAGTTTTCCCCGTATGTTCTTTTTTCCTTTTTTTTCTTGCCATTTTACCATTTTTTCTAATGAAGAGGTTATAAAACTTACAGAGGAGTAGAAGAACAAAAAAGTAATGAAAATAGCAAAGACCTTAAATATTCTTCAATTTAGTTCTAAGAGAAAAAGGAACAAGAAAAGAGTAGTGGTAAAAAAGAACCTTAAACCATTTAGTCCATCCCCTTGCTGGGTTTGCAAGAAAACTCTAGTTGGAAACTCTAACTAGACTATATTCCAATCTATGTGGTTTTGACATTTATCTGTCCAACGTATATCTACCATATCTGCACATGTTATTTGCACAGTGCTGGGCAGGCAGGGGGGCTGCATGAAAGGAAAATCTATCAGTGACAAATCAGACACATAATGAGGAAATGACATAATCTGGTTTTTACTGAAACCTCTCCTATTCTTTCAGGCAATTTTGAGCTTTTCATTTAAGTGTTTGGGTAACTTTCTCCACATTCACAGAGGCTGACCTTTTTCTCAAAGTGAGCCTAACTGAAAAGAGTGAGATTTTTTTCAAAAAGTGACCTCAGCTATAACATGATCTCTGATTACCAGATCATGTAACCATTTATTTTCTATAAAGTCCTCTGTCACTCACTCCCCACAGAGATCACCAATGTGCCAATGACCAAACTGTCTCATGTTTTGTTTACTCTATGTTTATTCTGACACACTATTCATTGTAGGCTGTTCAACACTGCTCTGAAGACAAAACCATATGTTTTGGATAATTTTTCATGGTTATTTATTGTAACTGAAAATGTATCTGCCTGTTGGCTATACTGAGCATTATGTGATACCTCAAAGACAGCTTCCATTGACTTCCATCTGTGAGTCCTTGGAACCTCTATAAAAGTAACCATAAGATCTCAGATTGAGCAGCCGCTTGTTGATGATGCATTTGCCACCAGAAAATAAATTTGCTAGTAACATAGAGCAGCCATGACAAAAACACAGGATTCTTCAGGGATGCAGTCATACATATAATTAATAAAACTAACTTTCCTCTTGCAAATATTTAGTAAGAGAAACCTTCTTATTTCAGTAACAAGGGGAGGGTCCCACAGATTCCTGCAGATAAACCTAATTCATGTTCAAAGTGAGTGTATTTGGCTTATGTGGCAAGGTTTTGGTAGTGGGGAGGCTGCAAGGATGGCTTCTGTGGGTAGACACCTGGAGCTGCCCCACATTGGACAGAGCCTTTTCCAGCCTGCTCCAAGATGAATGCACCACTGGCCAAAGCTGAGCTCATCAGCAACATTGGTAATGCCTCTGTGATACTGGATTCAAGAAAGGGTAAAAATGCTGCATAGTGGCATCTGGGAGAGAGGAGTGAGAAGATGTGAGAAGAACAACTCTGCAGACACCAAGGCCAGTGAAGAAGGAAGGGGAGAAGCTGCTCCAGGTACGGGAGAAGAGACTCCTCTGCAGCCTGTGATGCAGACCATGATAAGGCAGGTTGTTCCCCTGAAGCCCGTGGAGAACCACAGTGGGTCAGATATATCCACCTGCAGTGTGTGGCAGGCCCTGCACTGGAGCAGATGGATGTGCCCTGAAGAAAGTTGCAGCCCATGGACATCCCACACAGGTGCAGGCTCCTGGCAGGAGCTGCAGTCTGTGGAGAACAGCCACACTGAAGCAGTCCCTTCCTGAAAGACTCCTCCACCCTGTGGAAACACTGCAGCAGTTTGTGATGAACTGGCAGCCAGTGGAGGGACTCATGTTGAAGGAGGTCATTCAGGACTGTAACCTATGGGTAAGAACCCCACATAGGAATGGGGGGAAAACATGGGGAGGAAGGAGCGGCAGCAACAATGTCTGAAGAACGAACCACAACCATCATTCCCCATCCCCCTGCACAGATGAAGAGGAGGCAGAGGTATAGAAGTTGGGAGCGAAGCTGAGCCCAGGGAAAAAGGAGGGGTAGGAAGAAGGTATTTTTAGATTTGTTCTTATTTCTCATTATCCTGTTCTGTTTAATCATAAGTTAAATTCAGTTTGCCAGGTTGAGTCTGTTTTGCTACTGACAGCAGTTGATTGGTGATTTTACTGTCCTTGGCCTGCCCACAAGATTTTCATTGCTTTTCCACCCCATCCTGTTGATGGTGAGGGAGAGGTAGAGCAGCTTGCTGGGCATCTTGTGGCCAGCCAAGGTCAACACAGCACAGCAGGACACGAAAGCACTGGAAGGTTAGGGGTATACAGCATATAAAGTCCCACAGCTAGTGAATAAACCTTTATTTCTTGTGATCACAAGAGCAGTGTCGCCTCAGCCTTCCTGCTATGTCAGGAGTCTTCTTATGACATCTTAGACTGTGACATTTTTTGAATATTATCTCATGTGAGTCAATCAGTACTTAAATAAATCTTCAGCAAAATACTAAAACAAAACCTGAGTCTGAAATGGTGACTTTTTTTTTAGAGAAACACAGGCCTAAGCCCCACATACTCTGACCACTCTTTAAGCCTCTGAAGTTCAGGAAGGCAACACTAATACCTGCATCAACTCCATTTCAGGCATTTTTATTTATTTTTTTAAGTATGAATTCTCACTCCTTTATTGTCATGAAATGGTGTTTACTTTTTCATATATGGTATAGTAAATACTACATTTGAAAGAGGTTGCTGTCTGAAATGATATATAACTTAGTCATTGTAGAAGGCATTAGTTTCAGACAGAAATAGCAAAAGGCAGTGCCAGAGACTTCTCCAAGTTACAGCTGGATCAACTTCAAAATCTGATTTTTTGTCTAGCCATACAGAATACCCTTTGCTGAGGAGAAGAGTAAGGTTTTGTAATTAGCCTGTTCATAGCATCTACAGAACTGTATAGTTGCCATGTACATCAGAATAATGCTGGAGCTGCTTAAAAGACAAGGTTATGAAGTCAAGAGAAAGGACATCCAGTACTTATAAGCCACATCATTAAATTTGTGGTAAAACTCCTATTTAAAGCAAGTAACAATTACATTAATGTCATTAGTTCAGAAGAATCCCAAAACTGCAATTCAGAATTACTTCACAAATAACTGAAATACAGCAATAACTGATATACTATTCATAAGCCATTTTGTAAAGAGAATTACACAATTTATGATTCAAATTTCTAATTAAAAACTTTATCACTATGTTTAACTGTCTGAGTAGTACTGTGAACTTAAACCAGGATTGAACTACTTATATGACATAAAGTTTAACACATACATGCAGGGCCAGTGCACAACACTTTGGGCATGAGACAAAAATCTGAGGTAGATTAACACAGACATGATTAGCAGAACAGTGAAAGACGAAGTCTGGAATCAGTGTCAGACTTGGAAGATGATATTTTGATGTCACCAGACCTAGAGTGGGATTCACTAGTCTTAAGAGAGATTTCCATTGTCATGGACAATCCAAAACCCTGCACAGAGCCAGCAGCTATGTCACAGGACTCGTGGGAAAAATGTAGAGCGGCAGCTGAATTCCAGGAATGTACTCCTATCACCCAAAAGGACAAGAAACTCACATGCTTGGGAAACAAAATCTTCCTCCCATCTATATAATCAACTGAGCTTATCCAGCAATCCAGTTTATCCTAAAAGAGATACCTACAGGTGATCAGCTGAATAATCTTTTGAGACTGTTATGTTAAATTCATGCAACTGAATCCCACCCTGTTTGCTGTATTGATCTCTCTTTACTCTATCAGCATCTAAGGCACCTTGTGTGAATGTGGACACTTCTGTTGAAATGCAGAAGCTTAGGTGACTATAACCTGTACATGATTCCCATCTTGGGTTCTTGGAGATACAAATACTTGAATGATACCTGCAAATATGCATAAGAATTTAAAACAGAAATAACATACCCAGTCTGTAGTTCCATATTGATTACAAATTTATAGAAATATAGGAACAGATCAGATGTTGAAAGGTATCAAGTCCACCTTTCAACAGCTGTAGAACGACAAGTAAGAAATATCCATTCCTTGCCCTTACACACACCAGAAGCCATGACAGACTTTCTTATTTCTCATACTAAATGTGGTATTGTTTATTAAAAAAAAAACAAAACACAGAAGAACAAAAAATAACCCTTTACACATCAAAAGCTTAGACAATAACTAAAAGCACTATTGAGTTGAGAGTATACAAAGACATGTATAATCCGTAAAGTCAAAACGTATATTGTTCCCAAGGCAGCAATTTGTCCTGGACATAGTAATAAACATTTGCAGAAAAAAAAACAAAGACAAAACAAAAACAAAGCAAAAAATATCTCAAATTGTAGAGGGATCCAGGTTAGTGAAAAATACATTATGCTTCTTTTAGGGCCACAGGCTTTGGGCTGGCCAGTATCTTCAGATAGCCTACCTGGCTACACACTCTTCCAGGAATGAAATTAAATTCACAGAGGAAAAAGTCCTTAAAATCACGAGGAGTAGCTGTTAGATTTGATAAGACATTTATTTTAACATATAAACAGAAATTACAAGCCAAATTTACATTAACGTATGGAACAAATTGTGCTCTTGTAAGAAAGGCCCAAATACTCCAGAGAGTATCAGTTCAAAGTTTTGGATTCATCATTTACAGTATACTGTACACAAATAACAATACATCAAAGAACTAAAAGTCAAAATGAAAAGGAAGCAAATTCCCATAGGAGAGCTTTCTGGATTCTCTACACAAAAAGGAGATGCAGTGACTCTATCTGGAAAGCAACAAAAAGAAAATGGCTTTGAGTCAATGTTCTTCTTAACAGACACACTTGAGACTCATAAAGTTGAAAAGCAGAGGCTGCCAACAGCTGGAAAGAAACATATATTCTCAAATAAAATTATTACCTGATACATAAGACATAGTTACATCATAAGGATACTTGGCCTTCTCACCAGGTGATTTTTTCCATGCTCTGTCAGTTTAGCTATATTTAATCTGACTTCTTTTCAGAACTACTTCTTCATAAAAAGAATAATATTTATACTGAGTACCATTTTAAACTGACTTAAAACAGAAGAATATTGAATTTTTTAACAGAAGGACCATGCTGTCAGGTACTTCATTGATCCATTACTAATTCTACTACAGTTAAAATTAGCATTAAATAACTTAATCTGTATTTCCTTTAAGTGGCTGAGTTCACTGTAGATGAGTCCCAACTGACATTTTAGGTGTGTTAACTGGAAGTGTACTTCAGCAAAATCACCATTTGATATCTGTTAAATCTGTACAGAAACAGGGAAGCTGGCCAAGTTTCTGATACCAAAGCTCACCTGATGCCTAGAATGTTGCACCTGGAAGTTGTCAGTCCATTTGTACTCCTGACAGCTCTGTGGGGTGATGGCCCCTGATAAGGCCTGATGGGTTGAAGGAGATGTCTCAGCCCCCTGGAGGGATGCTCCTGGCCGAGGACAAAGGCTTTCAAACTGATAAGATTAACATAGAGTGGAGTGTTGTTTAAGGAATGACATAGCCTGCCTTTGTGATATCTTCTATAGCCACTCAAGGAGCCGCCTCCCCTCAAGCATCTGCATCATCATCACCCTCCAAAAGATTGACTTTTAGCCAGACAAACCCCATGAAAGAAAAAAAAAGGTATAAAAAGTGTTTGGAGTTTAAACTCGAGTGGGAGAGGGGAAAATGCCAGTGTCTCTGTGAGGGTAACTGCTGCAGCTTGTCCTGCCTTCTCCTCCTCCTGGAACAATGTAGGGGTGAGAAGACCATGTGCTTTCTATTTTTTCTAACTTTACTTTCTTAACTTTACTTTCTTCCTTTAACAGTAACTTGCTTCACACTTTGCTACTTTATATTGGTTATTGCTTTTTGCTATTCTTACTTTATAAGACCAGCTCTGTTTTGCAACCAATGTGTAGTTTCTTTCTCAAAATGTGTGTTGATAAAAAGAAGCTCTGTTCTTTCTTTTTGTTTTGTGTTACAGAGAGAGTGGCGTGCAAGATATTTTATTGTCCTATATTATTGAGAGAGTGTCTAGATAAGTGTCTTAAGTGGCTGTGTTTTTAGTTAGTAGTTCTTTGTTGCTAATTTCTGTCTGTTGTGAAAATGGGATACATTGCTGTAGTGTAACTCGAGTTTGGTGTGTTTGTCTCTGTAAAATGTGTTTTGTGCTGGTTTTCTTTTGGGGTCTTTTATTATCAATTAAATACAATTTTGCAGCTAAACATTATCACCAGCAATGCGAAACCCACAATAACTGTCACATATTTGCATTAATAAATGTTATTTCGGGAGCTTTGTGGAAAAAGTTCTTTTCTAGCTATTAAGTGTGGTCCTCATATCAGGGGTTAGAAAACTTTCCAGCCTGTGTTCTGTCCTAGTTCAGCAGGCAGTGCTGGGTTCATAAGGCTCTAATTTTTCTGGAGGCACTTATAGCCATAATTTCTCCCCGGCTGAAGTGTGGCTTCATATCAGAGATCAGAACCCCCTCCAACCTGCGTGCTGTCAGTTAAAAGACAGACAGTGTTGGGTACATAAGGATCTGATTGTCTGGAAGCGCTTACAGCTAATAACTTTTAATTAATACAGTTAAGACTATAAATCTTTGCATTTCTGTCTCCCTCCTCCCTTTCACGTGACACAGCTCTGAAAAACTAAGCCTCTATTTCATGCCTAAACCAGGTAAAATGTTCTTCCAGTTCCAGGCCTATTACCCTAAGAGCTCAATTCTTGAGGCATGTTTAGAGCATATGCAGAGGATCAATCTCTCCATAAAGGAGAATGAACTGTTGCTCGTTCCACTATTGGTGGTTGTACAATGATTAGCACAATTAGCAAAGATGTATTTGATGTGCATTTAACTTGCTTGGATAATCAAAGATATTGTTCCTGCTGTCCCAGAGAAGCCCTTCCCCACGGCTTTAGGATGTTCAGAAAAATGTGTGCTTTTAGCAGAAGAAAGTGTTAGGGAAGAGTGGAGAAAATTTGAGCTATTTTTAGTAGCTCCATTCAAATTGGGACATTTTTCATTATTAAGAAAAGGTTCTTCATAGAAGACCAGACAGAAGAAAAGAACATGGAAGAAGTGAGGCAAAACTCCAGAGAAAGGGCTGACAAGTGTTGATTTAATCTCTGATCATCTTTTAAGAGCAAGGACTGATGTCACCTTAGTTTTGTTACTATGGCTCTATCTTCAAAGGAATTCCTGAGCAATGATCCTGCTACAGAGAAAGGTGGGAAAAGCTATTGTTAGCAACACTGCTGTTTACAACAACTACAACAGTGTAACATATCTGATTTCCCAAACAATACGTTTTATGAAACATCCATAGATATTTAGCTGTGCCTAACATGACTACAGTATGTTTTCACCAGAAAAATGGACATGCCAAAGCACTTGCTCTGGTGCTTTGGCAAGGTAGCATAACATGGTGGGCATCCAGGCTAGTAAACTCACCACCTTCTGAAACAGAGTGACCTCTGGCCAGATGCCAGTTAAGTGGCAGAGCCCTGTGCACAGGGTATATCTCTCAGAGCCCTGAAGTTCACCCACACCCCTCCCTAGCATGTCAGATATGCCACATAGTGAATAACCTCAGATCCACAGATGCCCTCACATGGCAGTTACTGGGTACACTGGGCCTTAACATGCTGACTCAGTGCTTATATTCCCAAAGCTCCTACAGTTTTGATTTTTTATTACTTAATATCCATATCAACAACCTTCCTTGTTTTCTCAGGCTTGCCTTCTTGGTTGGGACCCACATAGCTGTTTGTCAGCAAAGGATCCAAGACACACACATCCCATGCCTGACTTTGGGACTTGGCAATGGAAGAAAGAAAAATGCTATTGAGGCCCAGAATTCCTGGCCAAGGCCAATAAGGAGGGCCCAACTCTGCTACACACTACCTGTTAAGAGAGGAAAGGTCGAAGGCCTGAAAGACTAACACCCATTGGCAAGACTACATTGTGCTACAAGTGGGATGGCCAACAATGGATTAAGAATTTCCCCAGAGAGGAACACCTTTGAAATTCTCCATGGAGAACTGGCCCTGGATATCCAGCCTGAGACCATCATAATACACTAGCCCACCCCAACAGAGAAAAATACCTTCATTCTTCACTCTTTAGATCCTCATTACCCCAAATCTTGCCAAATGTAACCAAATCAGTTTCAGAAAGCTTGTGACATGCACGAAGGTGTAGGAGAGTGATGAGGCTATCAGCTGCATCAGCCACACATGACTAGTATGTAGCAGCAATGTTTGATATTTATTTTGGCATAAGTAGTAGGACAAAGATGCACTAAGTAGCTCTTCTTAAACTAGGTGTCCTGAAAGTAAAATGTGAGAGTCAAAAGACTTAAAACAACTGAGGTTTAAAAATATCAGTTTGTTCATACTGAGACATATGGTAGCTCAGCCAGGCCTGGCAAAAAAAACCCAAATGAAATTATCCGGGACTGCCAATGTGTTATAGAAAAGGGTGAGTAAAGTCGATAGTAGCAAATAATCACAATATATATAACCCTTCATGTATTTTATGCTGAAAGAGAGAGGCAAGTTTGTTCTGCATCATCTTATAATATTGTGAAAAATTCAGGAGAGTCCATGTTGCTTTTCCCAACTTTTGTTCACTAAGACAAGTTGAAAACAAGTCCCTGCATATACCTAAAAGGATTTCCTTTGCTAGAGACTATTGAAAAATGTATAAAACATCACAATGCATTCTCCTGCAAATATTGGAATAAGAGTGCTCAGAAACAGATCTTACAACTTCTGTTGTTCAAATTCAATCAAGTTCTGTAAGTGTGAGATTTCTGGAAGAACAATTAAGTCAATTATCATGGAAAGAATTGTAGTTGTTCTGGATAAATACACAACTGCACAGGTGAAATTTTAAGTTATTGACTTCTTCAAACATTTTGGGGAGAAGGGAAATTTTATCCTATGAAAAATGCTAAAAACAAACACCAGCAGACTTTTCAAACCTCTTGCTTTCAGTTTAACATTCAGTCTTCTGGGTCTCCCACCGACCCTTCAATCTGTGGTTTTGCAGCTTCACTACTGCAGAACCACATGTCAGATTTCACATGTCAACCTGATCTGGGATTTGCTGACTATTGGTCAGGCAAAATGGCTCCTTGGCTGGTAGAATGCCAGCAAAGTCAGAAGCACAATCCCAGCCGCCACTCTGTACTATGAGCCCTTCCCTGCAGCACCCCCAGCACACACTTGGAGCGCACCTACTCCAAATGCAGATGTACATCCCTCCTGTGATGACACAAGCACAGCAATGAGCTGGTGCTTCTGGTGCTCACCCCCATTTGCAAGTACACATCCATACTGCAAGCAGACGTCAAAATAACACATGAATGCTGTGTACTTGAAGTCTGGTACTTGAGAGACATGTCTCAGCTATTTTAGACACTGATCTCATAGCAAACAACGGCAAAGAAATTAGCATCACTACTAGTTTGTTCGGGTTTCCTGTACTTGTTACAGGGTAGAGCTGGCCATCTCAGGCTTATAGTCAATACAGGAGGAAAAAGACTGTTTCCTTTCTTACATCAGAAGCAGTATGAAGCTCCACGTCTGCATTCCCTCTGCTGTGATATACACTGATATAGACAGTGCGATTAAGCCTTTGCATAGGTTTGCCATGAGCCTTGTGCCTCTCTTTTGCTTTAGCATGCATGCTTTTTACAAAAGTGGCACAATTATAGAACAGAATAAAACACTATCAAAGTACTGATCACGTGTTGTGTTTTAGTTATTTATAAGATGAAGTCAGTTCTTATAACCAGCAAGTAATGTGGAAAAGTCCCTGGACTGTGTGTGAAATGTTATTTCAAAGACACTGCCCATCCTCTGGATTAAAACCATTACTATTGAAACCCATTCCTTCAAAATGTTGTTGAGAGGGTTACATGGTTGGAATTAACCCTCATTCTACAGAATTAAGAAATATTCCTTACACCTGTTTGTGATCTTCTTTAAGTACAAACCTAAATAACCACTGTAAAAAATGCTATCACAAAGCTGGAACTAAAACTGCAACAGTAACTTCAGAGAAATTTACAGATATATGAATTAAAAAGGAGATTAGATTTTTTTGTCACTCGTATATAACTTTATAATAACTATATACCTGCCAAACTGGCTGATTTCATTAGTATTAAATACAACAGATTATTTAATATTAACTTAATTATAAAATATTTTCTAAATTTCCTCAATTTAGAAGTCTCTGACAAAATAATCACTTCTGGCAACATCTTAAGAGATTTCTCCCGGGCTGATTTTTAACCATGCACCTTAGCAGTACGGCCCTGACCTCTAGTGGTTCAGTGAAACAGTATTGCAGGCAGGAAAACATGCTAATCTGGTTTCATAAACAACTTCATATAAAGCTGGAAAACATAGAAGTTCCAGCAAACCCATGCAATCCATCAAGGATTAACTGTTTTATTAAAGAAATGAAAATTAATTACAAGCTAACAGCAGTATTGTGTTCTCCTTATGCCAACATCCGTCTGATTGATGAGGTGTTTTGACATTCAGCAGATGACTGCCCACTCCCATTGGGAGCTCTGTATTAAGTAAACCCCATTATTAGTCTCAGATATCTGCATAGTTTGGTTGACTTATCTTTTTTTGGTTAACTTTAGACCAAGAGATATCCATCACTGGATTCAGAAAAACAAGTAAGTCAGGTTAGGGATAAGTACGTTCCAATTTTTCTATAATCTAAGAATACCTGATTGCTGCAAAGGCTTATGAACCTCTATAACATTCAGTAAAAACACTTCCACAGTACACTCCAGACTTCAAAGACTGAGGATCTTAGGTTTCCTGATATTTTTGTCCCACAGTGAAAATTAAACCCACGTCTCTGAAAAGATCACTGCAATGATTTTCCAATTAAATATGTGAGGCTTCCACATGAAGACTGCAGAAAATATGCAAGAGACAACATTAAATTCAGCTGTCTTCATCTAGAAGGCCAAAGAAAGACACGAAGTGACAGGAATGAGGTTTGCCTCTTTCAAATTCCTGACACGGGGTAAATGATGTATGGACAGTACATCTGCTATGCTCTTTCCTACATGCCCTACAGTCTCCATCACAGAAGTCCTGATGCAAGTACTCATACAGTTGATTCTCTTAGTCACATCACATACCTAGGTTAAGGTAAATAATGTTGTTCTGATTTGACATGAACTAAGCAAACGGGAATCAGACAGAACATAACAAAGGCATCATTACTGGAATAAAGAATAATTAAAAAACTAAACAAAGATACCTCGTCCAAAGAGTGACAAATGTCTGCACTTCCGCATCGTCTGTACAAACTCAAAATGCAAATATGCAGATATGTTTCCCAGATTCTGAGTACTGCAAGACAAGGCCAACAAGTCTGTTACTTATGGTCTGGAATACTCCGTCAAAACTTAGTTATGTAGAAATAGTACATTGCTTATTCATTACAGAAGAAGCTCAATAAAAGATGTTCTTTTTAATCTTTTAAGGAGAAGAAAACATCATATTTCTATCCTTATTACAGATGAATTAACACCCACATTAATTTTATTCTTAACAGAAGCATACATATTTTGCCAAATGAAGAATAATTTGACAAAAATTTCTAGGGATTCTAGAGGTTGTCCTAAACTTTGTTACACTGAGATTCTTGCATCCAGACATCACTGTCTTAATTAGAGGGCCTTCTTTTATTGTACCACTGTGGTTTGCCATGATAACCTCACCGTTTAGTAGAACCAAGTTGACTGCTATGGTCAGTCATGTTGGATGAATGGATACTGGAAAAATTCTCTTCCTTGAAATACTCTAAATGTAATGCATTAATTGAAAGCCTCCCTTTCTACGTTAGCAAGCTACATAAGATTGCTATCACAGACTCATAATCAAATTTTTGACTGTATCTGTATTGCCCTAAGTTCTGCCTTAGTGCCCTCGGTGCCAAATTCCTCCAACTATACGCTCCCTAGCCCTTGGAAAGAGTATGACAGCTATCCCAATTCCAAATGCAAACAATGGATTGACCTAACATCATGAGACATTCATTACTATAAGCATGCTTTGGCATTGTTATAATGCTTCCCATGTAAGCACAGGGCAAGAAGAAGCCAGCCAGAGTGGCATTCCCATGTAAAGCACAACCTGGACTGTGTAACCTCCTCTGGCCGGAGCTAACTCTGCCTACTGCCTCCAGATCATCAGGGAGTTGATCTACTCTGACCATTGCCCATCTCCTCAGTTCCTTCTCCTTCTCAGTTGGCGTTTTGCCAGCTCAACCCAAGACAGATAAATGGTGCGTTGGCCGGGAAACCAAGGACACTGGCAAGTGTCCCAGAAAGTTGGCAGAGTTCCCGGGAGTATTGTTATAGAAACATTCCTTGTTATCTACTTTGCTTTGGAACATTCTGAACAAATAGTCCAAACAATGTTCTCTTGCTACT
>VWZD01005410.1:100373-158193 GCA_013396695.1 Sakesphorus luctuosus | reverse complement strand
TCTTCTAGCCAATGATGTTGTATTTCATACCATCTTACATCATCTCAATAGGAGTAAAATCCAGTGTGTGGGAGTGGCTTAGCTCAGTTTCACTTCGGCCAAGGTACAGAGCAGACACTGTGCTGTCCCAGGAGGGATGGACAGGCCCAAGCCCACAGCATCGGCTCACCATCATGTTATCTTAGGGAAGTAAAATGTTTGTTCTTAGTTCTTCTCTTTGTTTAAGTTTGTCTTTGGGGAATCGACTTTTTTTTTAGAATGATTTGTAGTCAGAATGGTAAAATCTGTGCTTATTGGGGAGTGGGAAGTTATATATAGCTTGTGTGTGCTATATTGTAGTTTTCTCTTAATTTTCTCTTTTCTGTATAAATACATGTAGTTAGTTTCAGAAGAAACCTGGCTTTAGAGGGTTTTTTTTCCCTCTCCCTCTTCTTTCTCCCTTTGGCTGGTTGGGGGGAGGAGGACTCTTTTTCTCTGTACTTGGGCAGTTGGCGTTTTGCCAGCTCAACCCAAGACACTCCCTTTCACAAGAAAACAGAAAAACTGCATCCAAAAATCAGTCCTAGTAACTTCAGCCTCTGGCTTACTCTCTGTGGCCGATGACATTTCAGATTTACCATCTGCTATAAAATCTTCTTGCTTTATTTGCTATCCTGAAAAGGACTGTTAGCTCTTAAATTTATTCTCTGATATCCACATTTCTGTGTACAGAAATCCAAGCAAGTCTTTACCCACTTCATCTCCTATTGAACAGTTNCTCCCTTTCACAAGAAAACAGAAAAACTGCATCCAAAAATCAGTCCTAGTAACTTCAGCCTCTGGCTTACTCTCTGTGGCCGATGACATTTCAGATTTACCATCTGCTATAAAATCTTCTTGCTTTATTTGCTATCCTGAAAAGGACTGTTAGCTCTTAAATTTATTCTCTGATATCCACATTTCTGTGTACAGAAATCCAAGCAAGTCTTTACCCACTTCATCTCCTATTGAACAGTTTATGCTGTGTCCAGTAGGAGCTGTCAAGTTCAAACAATTGTGAAGCAATGAAGAAGAGATGGTAATTAAATATTCTGGGTCAGGTTGCCCATCCTGCTCCTCCTTTATGTCTATTAGCTGCTAGTAGGAGCAAGACAGCCTTTTATTTAGGACTGGAAGTAAAGTGTTAGAGGTGCAAATAAGTGCAGGGTAGAACAAGATGGAGATGTTGAAGAAGTTGTAGAATAGAGCTTGTCTCCAGGTGTCCCATACATCTGTGATGTGAATTCCCTGATCATCCTCCTTGATCAGTCACAAGGTTTCACAATGTCCGGCAATGTAGATAAGGTAGTCCAGCTTTAAGTACCTTGACTGCAACTTCCATCAGAAGAGAAAATTGAAAATAATACATGATTGGAACTGAGCAGCTTCAAGTGTTATAATTGGTCTGATAGAAACAATTGATAATTTGCAATCATAAATCAATTTCTTTAGTAATCAATCCAGAAACCCAACAAGGATCCTTCAATCACTAAGCATAATTCAGAAAATTCTGAAAATCATGGCCTCTGCTAAGCATTTTAAAATTAAGGGATAAAGGCTCAGTTTGAGATGGAGACAGATAATTTCAGGTGTTTATATATATTACTGCTCCCATAGTCAGAGGAACTCTTCAATGCAGCCAAGAAGTTCAAAGACAGCAACTCAGTTGACCAGCAGTAGCCTGCCTAAGACATCGCCAGGTGAAAAATATAGATCGCCCTAAAATTCTGTGTTACATTTGTGAGTTCTGTTAAGATAAGCCAGGGGCACTACAAAAATAACTAGATACTTCTCTTCAAGCAACTGATGCCTACTCAAAATACCTACTTTGGAATGAGCTGAATTGGTTTTGAGGCTATATTGAGTACAACAAAGACTTACGTTCCCACCTCACCCATGGTTATTTTATGTGTCTTAATTACAAATTGAAAGCTACCCCAAGTCACTTCAAAACATTTACTCCAAAATATTTCATGTTTTCTTGACCGCTACTGCCTAGAAAATAAATTAGCAGGCTTCTCTGTAACTTTCTGTGACTGCATTCAGGAAAGGAAAACAAATTGTCAACAACAAAATAAAGACAAATCTAATAAGAATGTTGTTCATGTCTATCCATGAACTGTAATATTCTATTAAAGCAGCCAAATTAGAAATATCTACTTTAAAAAGAGTGGATGGTTGTACTTTATGAGGTGTATCTGACCTTAAAAATAGAAGCTGTGGATTTTCTGCATGTCTGCAACTCATTTAAGTCCTAAATACAGATGTACATACCCAGGGTAGGAAATGTTAATCACAGGGATTTATAACTGCCCACACAGAAAGTCAATGACATAACTGAGTTAGAATGCAGGAGTTCATGGCTCTTTGCCCTTAGTTTCATCCACATGCCCACAGTCTGTCTGACTTGAACAAAACACTTTCTACTCATAGCATGCTGTCATGTCTTTTTTCTTTTGTACTCAAATGAGAGGGACCATACTTGAATCACTGTCTCACCCTGAGTATATAAATCTGACTCAGATTCATGCCATTTAATTTTGAAACAGCACAGGAAAATGAAAAACAGCTCATCTCCCAAAAGAGCCTTCCAGCAGCATAGCTATTCCCTTTCCCCCTCGTGGGCCTGTAAGAGTAGGATCAACTGATTTCAAAGCTTAATTCAGCGACTAAACAATGCTGACAGAACTAAAAAGTATTGACTGGTATTGTTCTGTCAGTATTACAGAACAAAATCAGTTTTGCAGATCCAAGGCAGAAGAGCCACATCACACTACACATAAAAGGGTTGAAGAATGGATGGACCTTAAGGAAAAGTCTAAATATGAGACCTCAAATGCACTTAGCAAAAAACCTGAACTATCTTTCTAGTCAGCTAAAGTCAAATGCTGATTGATATAGTGGTGGATTTCCACTGTAGAGCCCTTTTTGTAATAAAAGCAAACTGGCTTTGAGAAGCATGGGGAATACAGACCCTAATCTGTTCCTCTCGTCTATTGTACCAGATAAGACTCTTGACTCAAACAAGAGAAAATCGTATTTCCTACTGAGGTCTAAAAGGGCGATGCTGCTATCAGGAAAAGGCGCTTGGGGCACTTGGGACACTGAGTTATGGACATACTCAGAGTTATGGACATACACTTATTAAGTTGAATGATAGAATTCAGTTTGCTGGGATGACGAGGGCCTAGGGGCAACTGACAAAACTGTAGAAGTGGCATTTGGTAGGGCCTGTCTACAGAGGACTTCAGGGAACTCAATGCTGGATTTAGAGACTGACAGAATATGCAGTTTTGAGAGCAAATAAGAATCAAAAGGAAAGAATAAACAGCCTGTTTCTATAGGGAACTAGTAAGACTCGACAGGAGACTGTGATGGACCTGTGCTGTTGAACACATTCAAAAACCATCTGGATAAACAGATAAACAACAAGGTGGCAAAATTTTGTAATACCAAATTGCTAGCGCTAAGAGGCCAGTAGCATAGAAAATGGTGGGATCTTGCAGTTGATAGTACAGAAAAGTCAGTGCTAGAAGGGCTTGTAGAAAAGGAAATGTAGAATGCCTGTTCTTCCCAAGGCCTTCCCTCATAGTGCAAGCACAGCAAAGCAAAGCTAGAGGCAAACCTGAGTCCACAGTATTCATGAATTTGAAATGACTCAGCCTGAAGTCCTGTATTGGGTCTGTTCTCAGGTAACAGGTTCCTGAGAAACAGAATACAAAAACTCATATGTGAGAATATGGAAAGCTTAATGAAACCACAGAAGAAATGGAGAGAAATTACTTTCATTATTTATTGTTGCTATTTCCTGTTCTGAGGGAGAAAGCACGGCTTGGTAGCAAGAGCTGTCAATGACATTTAGCCAGTAAACTACAAGATGACTCACAGCACAATTTCTTGGATAGCATGTCTTCAAATGCTCTGCATGTGTAGGAGGATGGTAATAAAGGATCTTTTAAAAAGATGGCTTTTTAAATGGCACATGCTGCACAAAGAAGAAAGTAAGAAGATAGACAAATTAAAAAATGGATAGAGCAAACTATAAGGCAATGTAGATGTGTGGTGCTGCATTCCCTCGCCCCTTGCCCTCAGGCCTGCTCTACAGTCTCAGGAGCTCCTGACAAGCCTTGACCAAACCAGCTGGCCAATGAAGCACCTCCTTATGGTACCAGTTGGACATTGAATTTACCCTGGAGCCCCTGCATGGTAAAGCTGGGAATGACACTGATAAGTGAAAACGCTGCATAAGAACTGCTAAGAGAAGGTTTTTGTATCCATTAGTAGCAGGTATTTATTTCTGCGCAGGAAGCAAGGCAGCAAAATGCCGCAAAAGCTTGCTTACCCAACAGATGTCAAAGCAGGCTAATTTATACATTTGAACATAAGTGATTACATCTATTGATTACAGGCAGGGTCTGAGTGGAGCTGGGGCGGTTTTTTCTTCTGGCACCAGTTTTGGGGAGGGGTCCTTTTGTTCTTCATCCCCAAAAGGAGGGTCTCAGTAAGTCTTCCTCTCTTTGACCCAGCTTGCTTCTTCTCATAGGTGACCCAGCCAAAACTAGTAGAAACAATCTTGACTAGCTACCACTTTGCTCTATTCATATGTCTACCACTACCTGATTAATCATCTCTAGGCTATGGTACAGCGAACTCAGTGATAACCAAGTCCTGGTAATGAGAACAGAACATGCTTGGCGATAAAGCTAGAGTAAAAAGGCCTAAAACTTGGGGAGGGGGTTTGGGTATTTGCCCTTGTTCCTTCTCAACCCTGACAATAATAACAGGCGCACCCACTGCCTGACCAAGGTGGGGAACAAAGTAAGCCATCCACTGACAATGTTGGAACATTCCCTACCTTAACTGTAGCCCAAGTGGAACACTACCATTATTGTTAGAATTTTAGAAAAAAAATTCCAAATGTTTTGGAAGCTCCAGTAATAACCAGCTTGAAAGATGGAAATTTTGCAGATGAATAAAGACAATCATCTTGCGACTCTATAAACAGTGGTCCTAAATGAGGCCCTTTGAGCTCTCCTGGACTGCACTGGGCTGCACCAGCATCTCCCTCTGGGCAGGAGACCTCTCAGAACTTGTGAACCCTCAGGGCTGCAATATGGAAAAGACCATTGCTGATGACAAGGGCTCAGCTGATACCCCACACCCCACATGCCCTCCTCTAGGTGCAACCCATGCCTGTTGAGGAATGTTAAGGGACTTGAGGGGCATATTTCACTGAAACTGAGGGGAATTTTTGATAGGTACCTTTCCCCATTTAGATATAGCGGTATACGTCTCTTCACTTGTGTGCATCTGTGTGAATTAATTGAGGCATGAATGTTGTTATTATGAATCTATAACTAAGTCATTATAGTTATGGTAAATTGTAATAAATCGTATTGAATCACTTTTTGTAGGAAGATGCTGAAATGAATTCCAAAACCAGCACTGGACAAACACCTCAAAAAACTCAGAGACTCAGGTGAAGTTTTAGAAAGCAGTTTCTAGTTCTGTTACCTTGCCTACGTTTCAGTTGTGATGGGTCATTGTCCACACTCTGCCAGTTCTCTTTGTGTTGCCCAGAGGCCTTTGCTTCTGTTGATGGGCCAGCTATTGGGCAGTGCTCTGGTGAGGGCTCCTTGGCCTTTCTCCCCTTTCTGTTGTTATCCCTCGTGGCTGAGGGGGCACTGCCAGTGCCCCAGCCAGCCCTGCCCCTGTCCCGAGTCTGTTGGTTAGTAGACCCTTAACCCTGCCTCTCCCTCAGTTTTCACCCAAGCCAGCCAGACCTGGGGACCGGCCCCAAAGGTCTGTTAATACCTGTGGATGTTTTGAATAAATGAGATTATTCTCTGCCTTGCAACTGCCTGGAACTCTTGTCTCTCCCTCCCTTCTCTGCCCCCATGGAACAAAGGGGATAGCAGGAAAACCCTTCTCCCTTTCCCTCCACGCCACACAGAAGAGACCCTTTTTCTTTAAAACCTATAACTTTTTAGTTGTTAAATAAGTTAATAATTAAGTGTTGCTAAGCCCTTTTGCACCCTTATGTTTTGTGTTTATATCATTTGCACCCTTACAGCTTTGAACCCCCATTCTCTGTGTAAATTAATCTAGGTTAATTCTAATCCAATTTTCCTGTGTATGTTTCATCTACACAGTAAGCAATAGAGTGAACCTTGCCATCAAACTCTGTTAAAGTTGCATTTTCACAGATTCATATTAGAACATGCTTTTCCCAATACTTTTGATGGTGCTTCTTTAAGTGGCCTGGTGCTCAAGGATGGATGGGATGGACAAGTGACAAGATGGACTACCAGCCCTGAGTACTGATTTTCCATATTTTTCACTGGAAGTCACTGTGTTCACACATCAGTTTCATACCTCCAGTTTTGCTGGTTCAAAATCTTCAGGCTTTTCCACATGGATTGTAGAGAGCACAGGGAACACAAAGACAACTGGATTAAGCTAACTGAAATGAAAAAATATGACTTGGTATAGGAAAGTCCAAGATTTCAAAAAGTATGAGTTACTGCGGCTTCCTTATGAAACCCACTGTGGTCATTCAAGAGGGAAAATATTATATAGGAGTTAATACTTCAAATTATCTCAGCCTGATGCTCAGAATTCCTCAAAATGGAAGACAGTGATGAGGAGGTTCACCTAGCACAATCAGTGGCTAAATGACCAGGAAAGCACATTCAGTGCTCACAAGTTAATCACTGAACTCAGAAAAAAAGTCTTTGCATTTAATGCTTTCTATTATGAGCAAGTATAACAAAATTCAGAAATGTATTACAGTATCACCAATCACCAATCTTATCACCAATCCTTCCTATCTCAAAACCATCATCACAAATCTTACAATCTTCGCAGGAGGATAAGGACACAGATGATAGAATATCCCCAAGGGATTCTTGCTGCATATTTTAAATAGAATTATAAAGAAATTGATTGGTTTTATTTACACAGATGTTTTGTACCTCTAGTTTTGATTATCTTAGATGTACTACTGTCATATAAGTGATTTTTAGCTAGTTAGCTCCAGTGACAAACTATCTGCAGTGAAAAGACTAATTTTCAGTAAAATATATATGACTAATATATGCCAAGTCAAGAAGAGGAAGGTAGAATGACCATAATAGACTTAGAACAGACAATGTTCAGCATTCACAACACCATAACTATAATACTGTCTGTCATTGTGTAAAAGTTGGCCATATGTTCAACATTTATTCCATCTGCGTACACTGAGGAATACAAATTAATTAGTTTCTGATAAGGGGACAAAGAGGGCATAGAGACAATATGCTTAGAGAATTAGCAAAACTTATCTGTGATTCTAAAACATCTAGTTCCTTTTATAAGAAGAAAGCCCATTTCCAGATCCAGCACACAGATGCCTTTGTAAACAAAGGCTCACACTGAAGTAATAACAACATGCTGTTTCTCCCCCATGACAATGTTGTGTTAGGCAAGCCGAAACCCACGCACCAATAGCTAGATCGTGGTCAGATTCTCCAGCCCAGACGTATCCTAACATGGAGGCAGCTCCAGAAGAAGGTTGTATGTCCTCCAGGAGGCCGAACACAACACAGGTTACTGCTGAAGTCTTGAGAAAATATTTCTGCCTTGGACACCAGGTATTTTCAGGAGTCTTGAGGCACATCATGACTATGTGTTATACCACTCTTGAGAGGTTAGATCTTCTCATTCCAGCCTAAACTGAAATGGAGAAAAAAGGCACTCAAAACATGAGCCCTGGTGGTACAGGCCAAGAACACAGCTCAAGTACCAGTCTTTCATTATCTACAGCCAGACAGCAAATAGTTACAAGTGAGATTTTTTTCCACATACCAATAAACTTTCTACAAGAATGGACTGGAAAATGTGACATTGGCTATATTAACAAAACCTTTGGATAAGAGGCCTTATGAAACTTTTGCAGCTACTCAGGTCACCATTTCTGTCCAGTGAACCCCAGTGGGACTTCTTGGCATTTGGCACACTGGCAAACAGCTGCTTCCAATGCAGCACAACACAAGCCAACAGAAGACCTGACCAGATGGGCACTGAGCAGTGAACTAAGAGCTGGCATCATGGTCACCAAGCTGGACCATGGCAACAAGAAAAGGAGTGTAAAATAAGATACATGCAGGTACCCTGAAAAATGCCAAGGCCATGGAAACAATCCAAGAATATTTATTTTGAAAGTGAAAACTCTAGAAAAAATTTACAAATCAAAACCAGCAGTGCTGCAACAGTACTGGGCCTGAGAAAGGCATGCCTCCTGATCTCTATCAGGCTTCTTGTCTTCTCTGTCCTACTCCCTTCCAGGCCCTCTCCACTGTGCCTGTCTGTATCATCTGTTTATCACTCCACATTTCAGGGAGGGAAAAACAGATGCCCCACAGGGGCAGCTTTTCTCTGAAGTATAAGAGAGAAAGAACATTTCCTCTATCTTTGGAAAAGGGGGTTTCTTCTTAGGCAGAAAGTCTCATAAGTGAACATTTAATTAAACTCTAATCTCCTTGAAGTGAAATCTTCAAAAAAAAAGAACACCTCCCCCTACAGGGGGTGAGAATGTTGCTGGGCAGAAAGAGGTAGCCTATCTAATCCAAGTGAAACATAACAGAGTTTAGACACACAAGAACTTTCTGCAGATTGCCACTTTGGGAGTGAGCCAGTGCTCCACAATGTTGCTCTGGGCATCAGAAAAAGCTGAGATGAAATGATGTCGGAGGAGACCAGCCGGACGAGGAATTTATCAAGTGGCAACAATACTATAAACATTGGATGGATGAAGATGCAGAGATCCAAGATCCCAGGGAACCAGTGCAGCAGTTAAATCGGGACTATGGGGGCTTTAGAAGTTATATGGATGTTTCCCCAGTTTGAATGTTATATTCCTAATATGGCTACCCTAATCATATTTCCTTAGTCATTCCCTATCCAAGTTTCTTCTCCCCATAAACCCCTAGGGCATTCTCCCACCAACTTGTCCCTGATTGGCCCCGGTTTACTGCATTGCACCATTTTCCCTATTTGGTAATGTTCTTCCACTGTTCTCTCCCCACTCCTCCTTCCTCCCTCCTCCTACTTTACATTCCACCCAATGAAATGTTTTGCTCCTCCCATCTCCCCGCCCAAGTTCTAGAAAGTCCCACGCTACCCTATATAAGCCGGTGCACATTAATAAACTTGCTTCTCCTCGTGGACTCCTGGACTGTGTGGATTCTTCCTTCGGGGGATTGTCACCGGTGTGGGAGCGGGAGGAGCCATTCCGGGCTCTAAGGGGGCTTGTCCTAAAGGAGCGATATCACTACGCCTATCGTGGCCTGCCCCCTGGGGCTGAATACCGACCCACTGTATCAGTGGACTTCTCATCCGCTGATAAAATGACATTTAGTTTATGCCTGTATTTTGCCATTTTCAACTTTTTAACGCCATTAAAAGCCAGAAAGTTACAGACTTAAGCCAAAGTTTAAAAAAAAAAAAACTAATTAAAGTAAACAATAAATATGTGGAGGAATAAGGACACCATGCACCAGACCAATGTGATCAAGTGAATGCCATTTATTACACACTGCACATGGTTTATACAGGGTTAAGGCTACATTCCATTGGCTAAATTGAATCTCACACCATCAATCTACAAGCCCCAATTGGTTATAATCCATATCTCACAAGTCCAGTGTTTTGGTGAAATCATCCTGTTTTCAGGAACATCTCCAGTGTCCTGCGGGAAACCTGAGGAGTTCTCATGAGAAACTTCTGGGGAGTTGCTAAGAACTCTTAAAGAGTGATTTCTCCTTTAACAATCAACAGCAGGTGTGGCCTTGCTGCTTCTCAGCTGATATCCGCTTTCCGTCTCACAGGGTCTATATAGATCTGAATTGCTTGCCTTTGATTTTTCTGTACCAACAATTAATACTGTCAAAATAAAGCCCAGCTAAAAGTTTAGCACTTTCACAGTCTCAGCATTCTTCAGTTCATGAAACAATTGACCAAAAAGTGGCTTTCATAATGACAATTATGTTCTGGCAACTTTTAAAGTTACTCGGCAATGTGAAGAAGATGGCATTCAGCACAGAATTTTGGGAAAAATTAGGTGGAAAGATGGCCCAACTTCATGCTCAAACGTGAGCTAGCTTCAAAGTTGGATGAAACGCAGCTGCAGAACTGTTATACCATATATCTATTAAGTGGCTGGATGAGTCAAGGAAGAACTGCCACCTGCTCCAGGACCAGGACAGGATCCTGGTTATCTTTCCTCTGGTGTTCAGAAACAACATGGCCCGATAAAGTAGCTTCTCAGCTGCTGAAATCAGGGGTCCCACTTGTTTATGCCCACAGCTGAAGAACACTGAACTCATCAGTGGTTTTTATTCTACGTACTGAGAACTTTTGAGAGACTTTAGGCACCATCAGTAATTAGGATTCACAACATTTTGGCTATGCTGTGAGACACAGAAAGGCTAGGAAGAATCCAATGTCAAAACCAAAACAGTGTCAGCACCAAGACAGAGTACCTGGGTAGTCTTACAGGAAGCATCCACTCTGTCCAGAGCTGCCTGGATCTCACTGCTTAATTTTTCTTAAGCTTTCAAATCATGCCTTTTTTAAGACATGTAAGAACTGCAAGGTTAACAAAGGCATTGAAAGGTAGTGTTAGGTGTCTTTTTTCCTACAGGACTGGCTGCTGGATCACAGGGTAGCACATTTGCTCGTTGCTGGAAGCAAATAAATTATGAGTCAGCAAGAAGTGCTAGAAAGGCCTGAGAATAACATGCAACAAATCAGGTAAGTGCTGTGCCCAGGGACAGTATGTGTGATGTATAGTGGACATGTGCCTAGGAGTGCTTACTTAGAGTATGGATGCCCTTAGAGTGACCTAACACAGCACAGTAGGTGTTTCATGTGATCCCAGGACTAGCTTATTTTAGCCACATCCTTTCACTCTCTGGTTCACGCTGCAGGAAGATGAACTTAAAATATTTTTGCCAAGTTCTTATTCTGTTAGGAATATACATAATAAATACACTGTTTTCCTAACACAATGGTGTTTCAATCCTTTATCACAAAGGCTTTTTTTTTCAACTAATACTGATGGTTGTTCATCTGTAACTACATATACGTTGTTACAAATCCAACAACAACATTATTTAACTTTGATTGCAAACAGATCACTGTTAGACAACTCTGCCAAAAATGATACTGGCATTATTTAACCTCTCTAGAGGGAAAGGTCATAACAAATTTCTTCTCAAGTTGCCTCCAAATCCTTAGTTATTTACTTCCAAAATCAAACAAAGTTTCAATATGTGCATGAACATCCCAAATCTGCTGTGCAGTTCTGCTTTATCTATTTTGTGTAGTTTTACAAAAGATTGAAGATTCTGGAAAAACAAACAAACCAACACCCAAAACCAGGCAGTAATTTTAATTTTTTTCCTTTTACAGCAGGCTTTAAATTAAATTTTAAAATTAGCTTTTATCACTTCAAAGTGATGGCATAATATTTACATAATGATCTGATGAACTGCAGCTTTAGCAAGTTGCCCAGAAGTAGATCCTAAAACCCAGTAATTTATTACAGAGAAAAGAGGTTTAAATATTCCCACTATTATTCTTTAGAATAATTCCTGTGTACCTCAACTGGGAATTATTAAAATATAGAGCATTAAGATTGAGTAAACTTTACAATCACGGAGCTTACCCTAAGCCAAGCTGCCCAAGCCATGTGTCCACCATACCTTTCCCAAGTTACCTATCTCTGCCCTTGAATTGTTGTCACACCACCCATCAGGCAACCCTTCCCTCAGAAAGGGACTTGGGGATCCTGGTCAATGGCAGGTTGAATCTGAATCAGCAGTGCCCTGGCAGCCAGGAGGGCCAACCATGTCCTGGGGGGCATCAGGCACGGCATTGCCAGCCCGTCAAGGGAGGGGATTGTCCCGCTCTGCTGTGCACTGGGGCAGCTTCAACTTGAGTCCTGCATGAAGTCTTGGGTGCCACAATGTAAGAAACACATTAAGCTCTTAGAGAGCACCCAAAGGAGGGCAACGAAGATGGTGAAGGACCTTGAGGGGAAGCCGTATGGGGAGCAGCTGAGGGCACTTGATCTATTCAGCCTGGAGGAGACTGAGGAGAGACTTCATTGCAGTTACAACTTCCTTATGAGGGGAAATGAGGGGACTTTTCTCTGGTGAC
The DNA here is from genome assembly GCA_013396695.1 of Sakesphorus luctuosus. NCBI lineage: Eukaryota > Metazoa > Chordata > Aves > Passeriformes > Thamnophilidae > Sakesphorus > Sakesphorus luctuosus. The sequence goes on along the minus strand of VWZD01005410.1, from coordinate 145,971 downwards.
CAGTGACAGGATCCAAAGGAATGGCGTGAAGCTGTGTTATAAAAGGATTAAGTTGGATTTTGGCAGTCCTGTGGTGTAAAGGAGAGCACTCTGGACTCTGAATCCCAAGGTCCTGAGTACGAGTCTCAGTGGGACCGTCCCCTGGCAGTTCAATGCCTCCCTGCCATCCCATCCCGTCACATCTCAGATGCTCAGCAGGGTCAGCCCCGGTCAGTACCGGGTGCTGTGACAGTCCCGAGGACTTCACTGTCACTGTCCAAGCTCGCTCAGCCGTGGCAGATGGACCTCAGGACTTAAATGGTGGGGCCAGTTCTGTGCACGCTGTGCCTCACCTAAAACATCCACTGCACAGGCTGGAAGGGCACACCCACGTGGGGAGAGCCCTGCCCAAATCTGCGTTCGTGAGGTCTGGCCATACAGACAGGTTGGATTTTATGGAAAGGTTCTTCACTGAGGGGATGGTCAGGCACTGAACAGGCTCTCCAGGGAAGTGGTCACGGCACCAAGCCTGCCAGAGTACAAGCAGTGTTTGAACAATGTTCTAAGGCACATGGTGTGATTTTCGGTGTTGCTCTGTGCAGGGCCTGGAACTGGACTTGATGACCCCAGTGGGTCCCTTCCAGCTCAGGACACTGAATTCTCTGTGCTCTCAGAGAAACCAGTTTGCACACTGTGCTGCTGCCCGGCAGTGACACACCAACAACCTTCGAATATTCTTACAGCACCCTTGGGACACACGGAAACCTATCCCTACTTTCCCAAGGGCACCAAACCTTTGGCTCTCTATCATCCCACCAACCCCTCCGTCCGCACTCCCGTCCCTCCCGCCCACGGCCCGGTGTCCATGGCGACGCTCCCNTCGGCCCGGCCTTTCCCGGCCGGCTGTTCCCTCGGTGGCTCCGCTGGTCACTCCCCGCCCCGGCAGGAAGGTCCGCGGAGGCGGCGCCTGCGGGGTTTTTGCAGTTCGTAACAGGGAGCTTGCTGTGGGTCACTGTTAAACTAACATCGCAAAACAGTGCTGGAAGACACCGCTAGTGGAGGTGCTGCCTAGGAATAATGCCTTCTCAAAAGCAAACCTAAAGAATTTATTCGATGTGCTAAACGCTCTGCTTGTCATTAAATGTTTTAGCCTTCTATGCGTCTGAGGATGCGATATTTGGGATATCTAGGTAGACTACTGCAATAGAGAAGAGTACTTGGCTATGTAAGCTCACATGCCTGTTGCTTTCATATAAATAATGTAAAATCATTATGAAGAGTAATAGTCATTAGAATGAGAATCTCTGCACTAGCAGTGAATGGAGCTCTTTTGTTTCTACTTTTGGAGGAAAGTATACTATGCAAATGAGAATGAAGGACCCTTAGCCACCAAAAATGTTGTATTTAAATGAAATACTCGGTTACTTTCTTAGTGGTACTTTTTCTCCTTGACTTTTTTTTCCAGTACCCCAAGTGTGACCATCAAATATGATCCTTTGCCTGCTGCACTAAACTGCCTAAGTACTTCTTTCGCCATTTGGTCACGTGGCTTCAACTACAATGGTGAGTTATGATTTGGATAATATATTTGCAGAGCCTTTTGCTCTAGCCTGCTAGTTGTCTGGCTGATAAGAAGAATGCCATCAATGTTTCATATTTTCTTAGAAAAAGTTATTTTGCGTGTTGCTCCTGAGTTCTGACACTTCTTTTTTCAGGGATGTGTCCCTTTCTAGCTTGTGAATACTTCTGAACGCTTAGTCACTGGCCAGTGCCTCATAGGAATTGTCATATAAAGCTCGTGGTGGGTTTTCAGTAATGAGTATTAGACATTTCCATAAAAACACCTAGACACTTGAAAATTTACATGTTCTGTAGTGGTAGATTCTAACAAGGAATAGCACATTAAGTAGGTGTTTTTTCATGAACAGGTAAGAAATTTTGTGTTTGATACGTTGCAGATGAATGGTAAAAGGCCTGAGTGTTTTTGTCGTATATTTCTTTGTGGTTGTGTAATGTTTTTCTTCTCTGAATTCTATTGTAAGGAAACATGCAGTATTCATTATCTGTGAAATAACTGGTGCTACCTTGGATTGGGCATGGCTCACATGCCTTCTGTTCCTTGAGGTTCAGGTAAAGGTATTTGCTTTCACAAACAGCTGATAGGAATGGTTTAAATTCAGGAAATAGCACCAATGCACATGTGGGAAGAGGTATCTATTACAAAGGTTTCTAAGCTTTACTGAATATTAGAGCTTGTTAGCAATACCTTCCTCAGGGCTTTATCTACCCACCCCTTAAGTTAATGCATTGCTTCTCCGGACTTTCCTGGAGCTGAATCAAGTCCTAAGTATTTTTCTACAAGCCTCTGGTTCTTAGTATTGTGTTCTCTCTCTTTCCTACCCCGAATCAGTTTCATTGTCTGGTGTATTTAGAAGCTACACGTTATTCCTGCACAAAGAAGGCATCAGAGCTAGAGTGCCAGAGAAGAAAAGTTAGGAGCCAAGGAAGACTTTCTGTCTTCTTTGACACTAGTACTTGTTTATTCCAGTCTGAAATGCTTGTCAAATTTTAGTTTTACTCTTTTAATTTTACTCTTTTTGCTCTTCTTGAAATACAGGAATATCAGCTGCAGGTATACTGAAGGGAAAGACATTCTAAAGGAGCTAAATTATTAAAGTAAATGGTATTGAGTGTAGTATACCATAGGATATAGGGCAGCTTTTCCACTTTTCCAGATTTTGCTTGTGTTTAGTTGGGCAGATGACTTAGCCTGCCTTGGAAGAAATCTGGAGTGGAAGCTAGTTTTGTTTCTTAGCCACATAACAGTATGTCATAAGAAACTCTTCTCAAATTGTGTTGTGTGCAGAAGGAATGTTTTGAGCATAAGATCTTAATTTCCATTTTGTGAAAAATGATTATATTAATACTTGGGCACCAGTATTTAGAAGTTAAAATGTTTTCTTCCTGGACAACTGTTCAGGGATATTTTGGCCTAGTCTTTCTATTGAATTAGCAACCAGCTCTAAAAAGGAGAACAGGTTTTCTACTTGCCATCACTAATTGTTTTGGTTAATATTTGTTATTGGTTTTGGTAGGTGTAATTTCTACTCCTATTTTTAATGCCAATGCCTTTCATTGTTCTAAGGCTGCATAATTTAGCCAAAATTTGCAGTACAGTTACATGAGGTTTCAGCTGCTAAGTTTAGTATGTACCAAAGAATGTTTGAGCCTATCTTCTAATTATAAATCTGTATCAATACTAGTAGAGCTTTTGTGGTGTTTTTATGTATGAGAATATTTAAACAAGTCATCTAATTTCTGAATAAACCTTTGTGATTCTTGCAGCAACAAGCTTTAGAACTGGCATTGGATCGTGCCGAGGTAAGAAGCAGCTAAGTTGCATGTTTGCACATAATATATTGGTCTCAGAGTTATAAAAATACAATAGTTATTTTTTATTTTTTCTGAAAAGCAGTGGAAAAGCATGTTATGGAAATGTATGTGTGTGTGTGTAACTAATCACCCATATATTTAACACTTATTTTACAAAATTCTCACTGAAATCACTGTCACGTATTTGTCTCTTACCCACTGTACTGCGGAACATGAGGTGTAACAGTGATAAAACCCTGCAGGCCTTCAGTTTTCCCCTTTTAAACCAGCAAATCTGTGTGCTGTGCAATAAGCAGAGCTCTACAGACACAGCTGGCAGAAAGATATGGTCAAATCCTGTTTGTTTTTAAGGATAGCCCAGTTAAAACAAAGAGGCAAATGCCTTTGCATTTGTGTTCTTTCATGCTGACATCTAATACAATAGTTACTTTGAACTCTGTTATGGGGAATACATGTTTCTGTGGGAGAACCTCTCTTCACTGAAATTCTGGACTAAGCTGTTAATCAAAATATTTCAGACAAACAACAGAGATTGGGAAAAACCTTTCGAGAATATAAATAATAATGTAGGATGACATCTCTCTTTTTTTTATTTGAATCTTTGATGCACATGAATTGTATTTATAATGCACAGCTCTGTAGAGAAAACTAATGCACATGAAAAAGACAAAGGGAAAACTAAACTTCCTGAAACTAGTTTTGTTGAAGAGTATTTGATTGTAAATGTTGTTGAGCTGTAAATTTGGTTGTATCTTAGCATGTTAACCATGTTAATGTCAGTGTGTTAACTACGTTAACTTCAGTAATGTTAGCTAAGGATAGTAGTGTTAATTAGTACTGTAATTACAAAACACGATTGCAGAATCAAGACTTTGTGTGCAATTAATGCCATAGCTATGACATGCTTCATTTGACAGCTAAACTGAGCTGTGCTCTTGATGACTATAGCATAGACCAGATCATGTTCAGTACACCTTTGGAACAGTCATGTACCGTAAGTGGTAATTACCTTCTGTATCCATGGACTGCTGTCTAGTAATGATCTAAAGTTGTGTGGTAGATAGAATTAAATTTCTTTATAATGTATGCCATTTTTTTGTTTACTTTTCTCTTGTAGTATATCATTGAAAGTGCCCGTCAGAGACCTCCCAAAAGAAAGTATTTATCCAGTGGAAGGTACTAAGAGTTTCAGTATTCATTTTTTAAATAGCATTTCTTTGATTTAATTTTGGTTACATGTTAAGCTTTTTTAATTGCAGAAAATCTGTGTTTCAAAAACTCTATGATTTATATACAGAAGAATGTGAAAAAGAGCCAGAGATAAAGGTAAGTAGAAATTGCTGAGAAACTTTTCATTGCTGTCTAAACAGACAAGTTCAGAAAATACTTTTTTTTATTTCACTTTATTCTTCTTTTAACAATGAAATTAACTCCTCTTACTGTAGTGGTTACCTAAGACTAAAACTGCAGGAGAAATTATTATTAGGACTTTTGTGGACTAAACTGTGTAATTTAATAGCATCATCTTAATTCAGTTTGGAGTAAAAACAAGGTAATGGGAGGGCCAATGACTATCCAGTAACCCTAAATCTGCTTTTAGAGGAAATAAAACAGAATGCTTGCAGAGGATTGTATATAATGTACTCTTCAGTTGCTTTTCTTTATGTGGAAAATACTATATTTCTATATATGGAAAGAGAGAATTTCAAAAGAATGGTCTGTAATGGAGAGATGTATGTAACAAGTTTATTAGAAAACAGTGCTATTAAAATAACTGATATAATATAAATCTTAAGGCCTAGACTGGCTCGAGTGACCTGTTCCTTCTGTCTTAATCCTGTGTCACCAAAGTCAGTTGTGGTCATGTTCAGGGCCGGTGTCAATGCTGTGTGCATTGTTTTCCCTAATTCATTCTTCTTCTATTACTCCAATCTCCCCAGCTTCATTGCTTTTCAGTGTTTCTTCTCTTTGTGCCTATCCACACTAGAGGGAGAACTGTGCTGAGGAGGTTGTTTAAGGAAGCAATTTGTTTCATTTGGACTCTACTGTGCAGCATTCCTGTACCTAAAAGTTGAAATAAATAAAAAGAAAATTTTGGACACAGTGCTAAGTACAAATGTGGAAACAGACTTGTTCTGTAGGCTGGAAGGATCAATGCAAGGCACTGAAGATCTCTGCTACAAAAACACATTAAAAAAAAGTTAAAATCCTTGATCACTTGCTTATTCTCAACTCGTGCCATCTGATAACTGCATGACAGCATCAGTGTACAAGCCTGAAAGTATCTTGAAGTAAACAGTTAATGAAAGTCACTTCAGTTCCGTGTTAGACTAGCACAAGAATATTGAAGCACGTAGAGGCACTTCTACTGCAAAGTAGTAGAGAGGAAGTACCCTGGTAGCTGTGGAGATTGAGTCATTATGATACGCAAATAAACAAAATGGTGCTACCATTCTTACTTTGTTTCTTTTAGTGTTGGATGTATTTGAGAAATTGTATAAAACATTGTATCATGCATGATTCTGGTTTTGAAGAAAACATAACTCACTTGCATGTGTAAGGTGAGGAAACAATTGACTGTAAGAAGGCACTTTGAAGCAAAGCTAACCTCATCAGGGCAAAACAAGCAGACTTTGTTGAGGCCATAGTATTCCTAAAGCTTGATCTGCAAAGATTTAGGAAATTGAAATGTATTCCTGCCTCCACTAGTGAGGCTGCATGGCACTTGTCTTTGAGCAGCTTTAATGCACTGTGTTGGAATGGTAGTCATAAGATTGACATAGCCAGTTACATTCCATTGGAAGTAAACATGGTTATAAGTTGCAGTCTTCCCTGAGGATCTGATTTTGCGTTGTGCAACCAAAATATTATGTTTCCTCAAGTTTTTTTGTTTTATCAAATCAGGTACTGGTTGTCAGTCAATACATACAAAACTCTGTTTTGCTTTTATCTGCTTCCTGAAAGCACAATGCTTATTTTCATGAAGGTAATTTTTAAATAATAGCTCTGTTGAAGTTGAGACAAAATTGTACCTTTCAAGGTGCATCTTCTGTGCATTCATAAAGTGGGGCTGAGATTAATGAAATGTTATCAAAGTCAAGGGAAGAATCTGGGGTGGTGGGTTGAGATTTCCATTTCACAGAAATAGAGTAGCTTCAAGAGGTTGGGGTTTTTTTGGAGGTGATCTGTTTATTTTAAGCTTTTTGACCAACTTCAGTCATAAAGGTAGGTGGGGAAATCAATTTAAGATGCTACAGTGAGGGACAAGAAGAGCAGTCGTGATTAAGGTAACATAATAGTTTCAGGTAATACCAGTGCACTGTTCAAGAAGTAGGTATTAAAATTAACATTTTGCCTGTAGCCAAGAATGGAGGAGTAATAAACAATATAAAATCACTACTTCAGTCTGGTTAGGCAGGCATGTTCCATATTCTTTATGCAGTTGTAGTCATCAAAAGTCACCGGAAGCAAAAGGAGGAAGCACCTGTGTCTTCTCTGTGCTGCTTCCCAGGCGTCCACAGTCACTGCTGTGCATGCTTGGGTGGGAGGAGTGCTGCTTTTATGTGGGTGAAGTCAGAGAGCGTAGAGATTTAGCTGATGTAACAGAGCAGAAGAGCTGGCCTGGTTGCTTGGTATCTGAACTGTTGTAGTGTAATGAATACTTAAGTAATGCTTAAAAAATTTAATGAACCTCAGGCCACTTCTTAATCTTCAAAATCTTTCCAGACGAGACCAGAGCTAATGCTTAATATCAGCTCTGAGACAGTATCTCAGAGTGCCAGCTCAAAGGAGAAAGCTGGGGTTTTTTTGTAGTAATAGAATTTTTTCATTCTTAGTGAAATGTAACTTTACCAGCTATTGAAATGTTTGTACTTAAAATGCTAATTTACCCCAATGTCTTGGAGGGGCTTTATATTTTAAATTGCTTTTACAATATGTCTTTAGAAGTTGATATGAATGCAGTGTCAAAAATGTTTTCAGGCCTATGTGATTGTCCTGTCCTTTTTCCTTGACCTGTCTGCCCCTCTCAACATCCTAACCTGCAAAAAAAATGAAACAATAAAAAAACTCAAGCCATAACTGGCCAACAATTATTGAACAAAACTTCAAAAAATAATACTAACATATCATTCACCAAATAATAAATTTAGAGAGTGATGCAATTAACTGAATTTTATTGCATTCACAATTTAATTGCTATGATATATATTCTGAGGTGTTCAGGAAGCAGAGGCCTTACATAAAAATAAGTCTCATGACTATTTCTGGCATACATAGACAAATTTTTAGGAGAAAAAGATAATTGTTCATTTAGAAATTCCATGAGTGATTACTAGTTCATAAAAATTATTCTGCTCCTATATTTTGGATGGAATAATGCCCTTAACTGAATGATCCTTTTTTTTCAGCTCTTCAAAATGGTAAGGTTGGATTAGAACTGTTAACAGTATTATTAGTAACAGATTCTAGAAGTTGTATTTGTTCTATCCCAGTGATAGAGGAATGGAATTGTTTCTTACTCTTGGTTATTTTTAAATATAATTTTAGTGTAATTAATTTCTTCTTAATCAGTTTTTACATAACTTACAGAATTCTCATATTCTTTTTGTCCTAATGCCAGTGCAAAGTATGAAAGTATTAATGTATCAGACACTGGGGAACATACTTAAAACATTTTCTGTCAAAAGATGACAGTATCTCGGTTACGAGAGAAGATACCAGAGTAGTTGAGTGTGGACTTTGCTTTCAGTTGGCATTTACTGTACCTCAGGCTGCTTGCTGCTGTGTCTGAATGAAAGCCCAATAGCTGTGTGCCCTGCTCAGCAATGTGTCTGAAAATTGAAGCACTGCACATGCAGCCTCCTTGTGTGTGGTAGATGGTGGAGGGGTCAGCAGGAGTTTTAGCTGAAGAAGGTTTTGCATAATGTACTGCATCTCCAGCATCCTGTAAGAGAAACTGGCTTTCACAAGCAATCTCTTACCTCTGTTGTTGCTGTGACATGTTCTCCCCCATTCTCCCCAGTTCCTTCAGTTCTTTTCCCATTAGTTCTCCAGGATTTAGGTGCTACTTTGTCTCTTTTTTTGTGTGTTAGTTTCCACTATTTCTGTACTGTAAAAGCCATGAAGATGTAGTCACCATCATTCATTATGCATGGAGAAGAGTTAACTTTCAGCAACAGTTCTAAAACTACTTAGCAGGAAATTGAGAATTCTTTCTTCCTTTTCCACTGCATACCTGTTAAAATGATTTGTTTAATTATATTTCTGTGGAATTTGGGGTTTTGTTTTCAGTCCTTTTCTCTAAGTTTGTTCCCCTGTAAGTTATAATCCTGCTTTCAATATCTGTGGAAAGATGAGTTAGTTCAAAAAGAAATAGCCCACTCCTACTTAGTTGGGGTATGTGAAATGAGTAGTTTGGCAAGGTTAGTAGAGCACTCAGATTAACTCCCAATTAATAGCTGGTATACAGAGATGAAATCTGGCCTCCAACTAGAAGATGTAAAATTATCTGAGGTTTACAGTTCATTGTCTTAAGTTCTAAGGGGGCTTTAAATGTTTCACTTGGTAGGATATGTATGGGGTCTCTGACACATGCCAAGTAATTTTAAAAATCTGTTATACATGGAAAAGATCATTCTTACAGTTAAATAAGGGAATAGTGTCTGCAGCTGCTGGATCAGGTTTCAGCAAATACAGACAAGAAAATTGAATTAAAACTTCCAAATGCTGTAATTCAATATTTTCACCCTATAGAGAAATATCTACTGCTTTCAGGAGTATTGGAAAGTACTAAATACTTTTTGTTTCTATCAAACAGTAAGTAGTGGATAAATGATGTTCATAAAAATTACACAAATAATAGTGCCCCTGTTGATTTACAGTATCATAGCATAGGGTCATTCTTATTACCTCTGTTGTCTGTGGACTTCCAGTTTTAGGGTTTGTGCTTTAAATTAGTGGGGCTTTAAAAAAAAAATCTGTGTATATAAGTATGTGTGATAATACATAATATATTTACTCTCCTGAATACAGTACAATTAAATTTAATGAGGCTTGTTTAGATGTATACTTTGTCATTAATCTACATAGTAATCATATTCTAGCAATTGTTTTTATTTCTACTAATTATTTCATTGTATTATGTTCATGAGCAATGTTTACTTTTAAAGCAGAAGCTGAGGCGAAATGTGAATTTACTTGAGAAGCTGGTTATGCAGGAGACATTGTCATGTCTGGTGGTGAACCTCTATCCAGGAAATGAGGGTTATTCACTTATGCTCAGGGGAAAAAATGGTTCAGGTAATATTCTCGCTCTTTAATTTTTAAAAATACTCTGAATGCTACATAAATAGTTAGAATATGTTGTTGCTTACGTTTAACTGTTTCACTTCTAAAATAATTTGGGCGGTATGGTGGGAGAGAGAGAATAAGCAACTGCACTTGAACTAAAAACTTACATAAAGCTATGAGGTGCAGTGTAAATCTGTAGATACGATTCCTTCTGATAGCCTTTCATTCTCTTATTTCCACTTCATTTCTGGAGTTGCATGTCCAAGTTCCTCTTACTTCAGGTTCCTTCTGCCAAATTGTTTCTTTCACTGCTTCCTATATCTAGGTCTTTCTAAAGGCATTTGTGTTCCAGTTTGGTTGCATATTCCTGCTCCTGGTAATGTGATGCACAATAAGGGCATATTGTATGTCAGCTGGGAGTAAAAATTCTGCCTGTTAGCACAGTAAGAGCCAAGTAAAGCTCTGGGAAGAGAAAGGGATGTAAAAAGAATTACTATGCAAACAAATTGTCTGTTTGGATAGGTTTCTGCCAACTCTGCTTTTTCTTGTGGCAAGGTGGTGTTAGATCTCTGAAAGACAAAGTAAAAGTAGTATGTTTTGTTTAAATTCAGATTCTGAGACCATTCGTCTGCCTTACGAGGAAGGAGAGCTGCTTGAATATTTGGATGCAGAGGAACTACCACCTATTTTGGTTGATCTTTTGGAAAAATCTCAGGTTTGGTAGTTTTGGTTTCAAAATGAACCTATCTTTTGTACCCAAATAGACCTTGATGTTTTTGAATGCTTCACATAAGTGATTCTAATCACAAAACATAAAACACTTGTGCATTTGAAACTGTAATACTTAATGCCCCAAATAAATATTTTATTGATATATAAGGAAAAAATACTGAGGAGAAAGGGATAGAAGAGAGATTGCTATAGTTATAGCTGTGAATCAACTTCCACTCTGTGCTCTAACAAAATGTCCATTGTTCTTTGTCATTACAAAATGTTTGGCATGGGAATTTCTTGAAACTACATTGCTGGCATAAAAAAACATTACATTTGAAGCTTGTATTTTGGGTATGTGTAGATATGTAGTAAAGACCACTGATCTGAAAAAATTAGTGATTAGTTTTATTCATGATTTCACTGAATTTTATGTGTTACATAACAACTTCTGTTTGTAGGCAGAGGTAGATTGGTAAATACTCGTTTATTTAAAAGTTACGTTTTTCTTTTCAACTAGGTTAATATTTTTCACTGTGGATGTGTCATAGCAGAGATACGTGACTATAGGCAGTCTGGTAACATGAAATCTCCAACATACCAAAGCAAGCACATTCTTTTGCGTCCTACAATGCAGGTAAGAAGTGGCTTAAGTAATTCCTCAGTGTTACAATAGTTCCTAGACTGGATATGTACTATTACTGAACGTATATTAAGCAATCTTATTCAGTTGAAAGCTAATTACCATTATGTCTTCTTCCTCAGACTTTAATTTGTGATGTGCATTCTATAACAAGTGACAACCACAAATGGACACAGGTGAGTTAGAGGTTATTTTAAAGCTTTACAGTGATGTCATAAATACACAATAAAATAAAACTATTTTTTATTTGTTTAATAAATACAGAACTTAGTCTTTTTTTACTAATTCAAACTATCAGTATGTATAGTGGTACATGCTTCAGAGACCTGCTAAATTAACTAAATAGCATCTTTCCACAGCATGCCATAGAATACAACAGGATTTGCTAAGGGTTTTGTAGAATCGGACCATAATTTTTCCTAGTGCGAAATGATGGCCTTGGAGTGACTCTAACTAGTTTACTGTATTTCATCCATCTTCCAACTGTGGCCCCAGAACAGCACTGGTAATCTAATGACACAATTGCTCCTCCACCTTTATTTTATTGTTGATAATTTTAAAGTAAAGAGAATCCAAAGTAACTACAGTTGTACAGTTCTAGACAGTGAATTGTTGTTCTGACATTGTGCATGGTGTACTCAGTGCACTGGTTTGTATTTCAGAGCCACAACCATGATCAAATCTATTTCAAATTGTAATCTAAAGCTCCAGATAGTTCATCTTTATGGCACTGATTGCCAGTACATCAGTATGAATTAATGACAGAAAATGAGTTTCACTGCCACTAGTACTGTGTTTAAAGCAAACAAAGAGAACACGCACAAAAAGCCCCCAGAAAATGACCTCTACTTTTCAGCAGGTTTCTTGGGGTTTTTTCCTATTGCGAACCTTACCCAAGCTCTGTAACTGACAATAATGGTTGGTGATACTTAATTGTTGAATACTTTCTTTTGTTGAGTATCCCCACATAATTTTTTCAGTTGTCTCTAAGATAATGTCCACATGTATATGTGCATAGGAGTTTAATTAGTGTAAAAATTTTCACGCTTTTACATTTATTAATAGCTGTGTATATTACAGGAGGATAAACTCCTACTTGAGAGCCAACTTATTTTGGCTACAGCAGAGCCTTTGTGTCTTGATCCTTCAATAGCAGTGACCTGTACTACAAACAGACTCCTGTACAACAAGCAGAAGATGAACACTCGCCCCATGAAACGGTAGGTTTCAGTGTGAAACATTTTCAAAGGAAAATATTATTGCGCTTTGGATTTTGTCTTTTGCATCACTTATGTATAGGCTGAGTCAGATGGCAGTTCAGTGTTGTAAAATATATAAATGGGTATGTTGCATATTTGTCTCTGATTTGTTAAAAGCTATGAATAGGCTTAATCCTGAATCAGGAAATCAAGGGAATTATTTGTATGTTTGACATTCAGGCTAAACAGAAGTGTAAGCATATCAGAATCTTGAAAAGTTGAAATTATTTCACTTTTGTGAATGGTTGTTTATTTCTTTTTCCACAAAAGTTTGAAATGATCCATATTTGTTCTTCTGCAAGAGTTGCTTTCACTCTGTAGAAGGGAAATGTGCTATGATCTGTCAGAATTACTGAAATATTTAAAACTAGATTTGCATAGAAATACAATGCTAGTGCAAAACTAGTGGTAATATCTAAACAAGTATAAACAGTGAATTGATCCAGCTGTCCTTGAAATTAAAGCTAGGTGGTCAACAAATAGGCTACTAGAAAGACAGGCAAAGGTATTAAATGAATGTCCAGAACAGCATTACTGTAGCAGTGAGTTTGACATGAAACAAAAAATAGAGGGAAATTGCTGTGTTTTTAACTTTGTAGTTACATAAACAGTACAAAGATATTTTGATGGAACTGAAATCTATGATAATAAATATTTTAAGCTTGGCAACTTCATATTTACTCCTTTTGATAATGTATTTCAAGTATGCATTTAAAAAATAACCCTGTTCTTAGTGCTGAAACACATGAACAAAATACAAGTATATTTTATAAATAAGAAATAAAAAGTTGTACAGTGTAATCCAAAAAAGAAATAATAAATTAATATTTAGAAACCTATTAATCTCAACATAAGTAGCAGTTCTTTGCAAAGTAGCAGTTCTTTACAGTAAATGGAGAATTCATTGTTAATAGTTTTACAAGCTTATGTGTCATTTTGCCATAGGTGCTTCAAAAGATACTCAAGGTCCTCTCTGAACAGACAGCAGGAAGTAGCTCACTACTCAACTCCACCTCAGCTCAGACTACTTGACTACTTACAGAAAAGGAAGGAAAGGAAAGCAGCCCAGCAATATGACCTCAAAATTTCTAAAGCTGGAAATGTAAGTGTTCTGAGAAGTAATTTCGTATACTTTTAACTGTTTAATTAAAATGTTTAATATATTAATCCTTCTTTTTCATTTTCCAGTGCGTAGATATGTGGAAACAGAACCCTTGCTACTTGACTCCACCTTCTGAAGTAGATGTAAGACCAGTTGTTACCATTAGCAATTATTAGCAACTGAATTGAACATTGTATTATATGGAGAAGTGACTTTTAAAGAGTATCTAGTATCAAAGAATGACCTTTAAAAATGGGAGCGAGTTTAATATTTATAATTACTTTTCTGTTCCAAAAGGTATAAACACAAGTTAAATGACAGTACAATTGTAACAGTCGTTTGTATGAGGTGAACAGTACAAACCATTAGTATTTTTCTTCTGTGGGTTCAATGAGCACTTGTCTATTTAAAGATGGTTGATAATACGAAAACCAGAAAAACAAACAAGGTTTGTAGATTATTTAAAAATTAGTGACTTCTCATCTTGGTAGAAATTCCTCACTTTTTATATGTTAAGTTACTATGGGACGTTAATATTTTGAAAAATTTTTATAGAGAATTTTTATAGAGAATTTTTTTGAGAGCTCTTCTGATCACTCAGTGTGCATACTTCTCTCAGGGACATTCATGTCTTTTGTTTCTGGCACTGCCAAAAGACATACTGGTAGTGTACAGAAGGGACTTACAGAATCATAGAATATCCTGAGTTGGAAGGGACCTACAAGGATCATTGAGTCCAATTCTTGAACTGCCAGGCTTGGTACTGTGACCACTTTCCTGGGGAGCCTGTTCCAGTGCCCAGCCACCCTCTGGGTGAGGAACCTTTTCCTGATATCCAACCTAAACCTCTCCTGACACAACTTCATGCCATTCTGTCGGGTCCTGTCACTGGTCACCACAGAGAAGAGACCAGTGGCTCCCCCTCCTCTTACCCTCACGAGGAAGTTGTAACTGCAATGAGGTCTCCCCTCAGTCTCCTCTTCTCCAGGCTGAACAGACCAAGTGACCTCAGTCACTTCTCATGCAGCTTCCCCTCAAGGTCCTTCACTATCTTTGCTGCCCTCCTTTGGCCACTTTCTAATATAACAGCTTTATATCCTTCTTATATTGTGGCACCCAAAACTGCACACAATGTTCAAGGTGAGGCTGCCCCAGTGCAGAGCAGAGCAGGACAATCCCCTCCCTCAACCAGCTGGCGATGCTGTTCCTGATGCCCCTCAGGACATGGTTGGCCCTCCTGGCTGCCAGGGCACTGCTGGCTCATATTCAACTTGCCATCAACCAGAACCCCTCCAGGTCCCATTCTACAAGTCTTCTCTACTGAGTCTTCTGCAAGACTAGACTAGTCAGGACTGTAGCCTTGGACATCATAGGGGTGACAGGAATGTGCATTACATGTGAAATCATGGTTTGTACTCTTTCTACTTCAAGTGTGTTGTACCTGACCTAATCAGAGGTTTTAGGAGTTACTGGTATTGTGAAATTTCTTAGCCATTCCACATTGCAGACAATGATTTCAATCTGTAGTCTTAAGCTATGTTGCACTCTTTTGTTGTTTAACGTAGCAAATATGGTATAACACTATAAATACTGAGTTCTGAAGATTCTCAAGTTTAGTTTTTCTGAACACATAGATTAGGGGATTCTTTCTTTTCTGAGCTCTATTTTCTTTAAGGTGGAAAAATATGCCAAAGTGGAAAAGTCTATCAAGCCTGATGACTCACAACCAACTGTCTGGCCAGCACATGTGAGTAGTTTAGATCTTTGGCCAAACTTTGCTTTCTTTAGTTAAAATGCCTCTTATTTCAACAAAAACAAAGTAATGTGGGAATAATCTTCCCTGCCCCGAATTAATTTATCTTCCATGTGTTATATAGACACAGGAAGATACTTGTAATTTTCTACAGTACAGCAAGCATGTGATCAGTCTTGTAATTTCCTCAGATTTCCCAGAAATAAAAGGAAAAGCAGTTTGCAGTAAAGAAAGCATAATAATTTACAAGGAGCAGTACTCTGCTTAACAAATTGTTTTCTTTACTCAGAGTTTCAAAGGCTGATGGAAAAGAGTTTCAGTTAAAATCAAAATGTTAAATTTTGAAAGAGGTTAGTATGAAATGCCTCTTAGAAACCTCTTTCTGCAATGTGTAAGTTGAACTTTAAGATTTTTGGCACAAATTATGTGATTTGATAAGAAGTAGTAATTTAATCAGGCATAGATAATTGATTATTTTTTGTCATTTCAGAGGCAAGACACTATCTTTATTAACACCATGTATCATGATGTCTTTGTAGTTTAATATTGGAAAAAAATAATACTTTCCCGCAGAACTTGGTGTTCACCCCAACATTTTACTCTGAACATTTTTTGCATTGTCATAATTTATATAAAACTGTTTCTATATATGTTTGCCTGTTCTACCTTTCCATGTCTAATGTGATTGTTTAGGTTTTGCAATATCTTTATAAGAGATAATAAACTCCTTTTCTTCTCATCCCCTTAGATAACTTACTCTGAAACTACTTTCATTTTAAATAATGCACTCCTTCCTATGGAGTATTACTTACTCACGGAGTTACTTACAGAATGTTTCTTACTATTTTGCATATGCAGCTGGTCCATTCTACTTGCTGTTGCTGCTAACACTTGTTCAAGTCTTACTAGGTTATTTTCTTCTGTATTTTTAGGAAATAAAAGATGATTATGTGTTTGAATGTGAAGTTGGTAATCAGCTTCAAAAAACAAAACTGACCATTTTTCAGTCTCTTGGCAATCCATTGTACTATGGTAAAATTCAGACACTCAAAGGTGATGAGGAAAGTGACAACCTATTAACTCCATCACAGTAAGTTACTTGCTCTTTTATTAAACTGTGCTGTGATCTGGTAGATGAAGGTATACAAACATTACCTGTCATTTTCAGTCATAAAAATGCTCCAGAACTAGAAATCTGATTTAAGGTTTTTTAGGAAAACCCAAAACAAAACATGTTCAAGCAACAATCATATCCTAAATGTGCTTTTGTGTTAAATTTGCACATTCATTTACATTAACAATATATTGGGGCAGGTGAACCACTAACAAACCCAATCCATGGAGATTGTGGAGATACCATGAGATGTTGTTGCACTCTTTTTCAGTGTTACTCAGCACTTTTGATTGTTCCTAAAATTTGTCTGATACTATGAAAGCGTGAGATTTGACTATATTCTGTTTACCCTTAGACAGAGAAATTTAAACTAAATAAATAAAGAAAAACATAAACTTCTAATAATTTTGAATTATTTTGAATATGCTGGGTTTGGCTGCAGTTCTACAAAAGTTCTCTGCTCTTGGCTTTTTTTGTTCTGTGTACCAGATTATTTGTATGGAGGAACCTGAACAGCAGAGTAGAACGTATAAATTTCAGTAAGGCAAGGAGCAGTAAGTCTGAGCAAAATTTTTAGTTCTGCAAATGAAAATTATTTTTATTGTCTAGTATGTAATTATTTTCTAATTTTTTATTCAAATCTTAAAACATCCTGAGTATTAAGACTATTTTATCCATAGACCTGAGCTCTAGTGTTTGTTTCCATGCTGTTGTGATTGAACCCTAGCTGGCAACTAAGGACCATGCAGGCACTTACTCTGCCCCTCCTCCCCGATGGGATGGGGGAAAGAATTGGAATGGCAACACTGACATTTGTTTGAAGTCTTGTGATTGTAAAATTATGTTCTCTCAGTCTAATTCATGACTGAAAATGTATTTTACATTTTAGGTTCCTTATTGGTTCGAAGACTGATGCTGAAAGGTAAATTAATATAGTATGTACAGCCATTTGGTTTGATGCCAAATAATGAATTTTGTTCCTTTTAGCCATGATGACTGCTAATGTTTTGATTATGGAAACAGATGCAGAACAGATGAGGAAAAATAAGAGGAATTAATCATCATAACAAGAAGTAGGATATAGTGTGTAGTTTCTGTATTTAAGAAGCAAGGAAGAATAGAAGAAACCAAATATGTGAGTACAGTTTGTTGCACTACCTGAACTCTGGGAACACTTAGCAGGAATTTCATCTTGACAGTTTTTATGGTAAATTAGCAATCATGGAAATGGTTCATTTGGACTTGTCATTTAAAATGTGAACTAGGACTTAAGATTTATACAACTTAATTTTTTGTATGTAGTTCATTACTTGATTCAGCTTCCAGTATGTTTTAGTTGTAGAATGAGTAGGAGTAGCAATTCAGGGATAGCAAGTAGCAAAATAATAAGTGTTTTTTCAAATGTTTGTCAGCGGGCATCACATTAGATACCTGTGCATATGAACACAGAACCTCTAAAAAGCAACCTCTGTCAAAGCTAGGTCTGTTTTTATGCCTCCATAGGATACCTCAGGCTGATATAAATGCCATAGCACTTATCCCTACATACCCTTGTATACCTGGCCAGGAAACGAGTCTGATTTAATCAAAAATCAGTATTAATGTTCTGTTTTTAAATAGGTCATTTTGATCAAGAAACCCTTTCCTTGTATTCACTCCTGCCTCCTTTATGCTCATACTTTTGCTGTTTGTTGTGTAAGCTGAATTGGGGGATTGGCTGGGTGAACACTGAAACAGCAATAATACAAGGGCCTGGTTGTAACTGGGATTGATTGCCTGATCATGTTTGTCACTTAGTTGCACAAGTCATTCCATCAGAATAAGTAATTTGGTTTCAGGGACTAGGACTAAATGCAACAGTAGAGGGGGGCAGGACTACCCTTCTGAGTACGGGGCATTTTACTGGTCTTGATTCTGATGTAATTTTAAGTCAGTCTGAAACCTAATTGCTGCAAAAAGTACACTGCACCCTTTCCTCTGTCATGTATCTCAGGGTCCTGGCTTAGATCTGCGTTAGTGAAGTAACAGCATATTACAGAATCAGTGCTATATTAAAATAAAATGTAGTTCATCACATTTAGGTGTAAGGTAACGGAAATATTCCAGTAGTTTTTCATTGAGGTTCAGTCTGCCGGAGTGTAAGTGACAACAGCACTTCACATTGATTTTTCAAGTCTGCAAGGTCACTTTGTGAAACAGTATTCCCTCAACTTGGTTGTCTTAGATTAGTAGAGATGTAGTATTTCGTTTGATAAAACAATATTTTAACCTGATGCTATTGATGCTTTATCAAATATGTGTCATGATGCTCAAAGAGGAGTGATTGTTCATCCCTTGCATTTATACTCCTCATCTGAAATACACCTCAAGTTAAAGGAGGGTTGGCTGTTCCACAGGTAGCATAAGTAGAAGAGACACCTCTGTAAAAGATTCTGGACCTCCGTGAAGGGAATGGGATCCCAAAGACCTGCAGTTGCTTTTGGGAAGGGAACTGTTCTATCAGTTCCATTCCTCCAAAACAGTGCTTCTTACACAGTATTTTGCATTAGAAAAAAAGATAGGGATTAAAAGTTAAAATGGAATAAATCTAAGAACAGGAACATAATGTAGAAAGATAAAAAGAGATATAAATACATTTTTCATATGTGCATACCTATTTTATATAGAAATATGCTTACATAATATATAAAATATATGGCTATAACATGTACAGTTATGTGTTTATGTATATGTATTTACTTTAGAAGTTAAAAGCTACAATCTTTTTATTTCCTCATTGTTTGTTTCAGGGTGGTGAACCAATACCAGGAGTTAGTACAAAATGAAGCTAAATGTCCTGTGAAAATGTTTCATAATTCAAGCGGATCAGTCAACCTAAGTCATCTTTCTCCAGGGAAGGAAATGGAAGTGAGTCTATTGAGCCACACATTTCTTTTATTTGCCCTTGATTATTGCATTATTACAACTTAAATGATTGCTTTGTTTATTTCAAAGAACATTATGAGTTGGAAGGGACCCACAAGGATCACCAGCTCTTAAGTGAATGGCTCATATGGGATTGAACCTGTGACCTTGGCATTATTAGCACCATACTGTAAGCCACTGAGCTAATCTCAGGGTAGTTTTTGCTATCCACATTTAAAAGTAAAATAACCTAGAAATGTCATCCTGAATTAATTTTTAAACATGTTATGGTCATGATCATTCAGTGTGAGTATGTTGGAAAAGTTAAGGGAAAGAATTTGTTTTCAGTGGTCAGTCTTTTAGCTGTTTTGGATGGGGTTTGGCTGTGTATAGTGTAGTTAGCTCCAAGATCTTGTTTTAATGTTTTCCCCTGTTCAGATGAACCTTTCACAGAGCAGTATAGTAAATCGGAGCTGTGTGTTTTATTTTGCAGGTCAGTAAACACAGAAGGAGATGGAGTAGCTGAACTTCTTTTACCTTTAGAAATTAAAATTGTTTTCTCTTTACTTTGAAGAGAAAACTTAAACAAAAAAACCCCAAACCAACGAAACAGAAAAATTCTCCAACAGCTTTAAAGTGTGTATGTTTGCATGCACACATACTTCTACATTTTTGGTATAAATTTTTGCATTCCCCAATTGTCCTGCCTGTTGGCATTCCCTTGTTTTTGACTTGCTCCTTCTGGCTTTCTTGGTCAGATTCAGTACTTTAGCAGTGAGCTGTGTGTAGGCTCCAAGTAGTAAAAGTCATTTGTATCTGTTGGGCTATTCATGACCTCTCTCCCCTAAATACCTACTCTTAAACTCCAATAACGTTGCTCTGAAAGAGGCAGTTCTTGGTGTCAGCCAGACCAGCAGCATTCCAAGGCCAGCAGTTGCAGAAAGGGATATGAATGTTTCTGTATATGTGTACACACATACTGGCATGTACATGCACATGTGTGTATATGCATTAAAATCATATGAACTTGGAGTGGGAGGGTACTTGTAGAAGTCATCTTGTCTGCCTGTCCAAGCCCCCACCAAAAGCTGCACCAAAATTACTCAAGTTACTCTGTTTTATCATCTGGTCACTTTTGGAATGGGACATTAGTCTTTATTTTCAAAATCAAGAAAGCAGATTTTAATAGAAGAAGAAAAAGGTAGTCCTTGAAATTTTCCTCAAAAGATTCTTTTTAATCAGCAATTAGAAACATGTAGAGGGACTGTCTCTCATTACGGAGAATCAGAGGAAGCTAAGCTTACCAAAAAGGGTGATGTTCTATGCAATGCACAATGATGTGATTTCTTAGCCCATGCACATCTAATTTAGGCTCCAGCATTGAAATATTCCATTCACCATGTTGACAGCCTCATTTGCAAGTTTTGCAGCTTGTGGGCTGTATGTTCGTTTAGACATTGCTTTCATTTATAGGGCAGTCCCGTGGTGTAAAGGAGAGCACTCTGGACTCTGAATCCCAAGGTCCTGAGTTCGAGTCTCAGTGGGACCGTCCCCTGGCAGTTCAATGCCTCCCTGCCATCCCATCCCGTCACATCTCGGATGCTCAGCAGGGTCAGCCCCGGTTAGTACCGGGTGCTGTGACAGTCCCGAGGACTTCACTGTCACTGTCCAAGCTCGCTCGGCCGTGGCAGATGGACCTCAGGACTTAAATGGTGGGGCCAGTTCTGCGCACGCTGTGCCTCACCTAAACAATCCACTGCGCAGGCTGGAAGGGCACAGCCACGTGGGGAGAGCCCTGCCCAAATCTGCGTTTGCAAAGTCTGGCCCTACACACATACATACATACTTTCATTTATGGATACCTGTTTTATAGGTAAAAATACATAGACTATAATTGTAAATGTGTTTCAGTGTTGTCTTTTGACAGTGTCAGCTATTGGAATTATGGATTTAGGGTCTATTGTGAGTGACTGAGAACTACACACTTGAGTAGCAGAAGTTAATTTATGATCAGACACTGTGATAAGTAGATTATAAGAACAAATACAGCATCTTCCCTCTAAAAACATGAATGGAGATTTGATCCCACTGAAGCCCCAATGGGGAAATGTGTCTTCATTTCTGTGCATTCAGGATTTTTCAGAATGTATTTAAAATTCTACTCCTAGAATGAGGAATTCTGATCCCGTTCTTTAAATCTGTTTTGGTTGGAAATGGCAGGTATATACAGAGGAAGTGAATGAAATTATGCAATTTTTCAAGTAAAACCAAAATGTTCCTTTATTTCAAGTGCATTTGTTACTCTTGCATTTGTGAAAATTGCTAAGAAGGATTTCAGAATTATGGAGACGAGTAAAGCTCCTTAATTACTTTACTTCTTTGCTCAGTTAAAATTTTTACCAGCAGTTTCATGCTGCTTCTTGATGGTAAACCCTTTATCTAGAGAAAGTTGGTCATAGGTTATGGGTTTAAAATAAATACCTAAAAATCTGAAATGTTTGAAGGGAATATTGTCATAGTTTTGAGAAGTCTTAATGCAAATTAATTGAATTGTCTTTTTTGTCGAAATGTGGAAGTTCACATCATTGCTGTGGTAGTGTTAATTTCTCTTTCCTCCCAGCAGCCAGAAAGTATATCAGGCTCTGTTCAGTCTTCAGTGCTGGGGAAAGGTGTAAAACACCGACCTCCTCCTATCAAATTGCCTTCAAGTTCAGGAAGTAGCTCTTCAGGTAATTATTGATTCAAGCGTCTCCTTTTTACATGTTCTACCTGTTGTAAAATGATAGGATATCCCTTTAATAATGATTTAATAAAAAAATGCCAGTATCTTACCTATGAGAAGAGAATTAACTTTTTTTATTTCTGATTGTATTGGTCAAAAAATGGTATCCTAACAAATATTCGAGTTAACATGTACTCACAGAACAGTAATGTATTTTAATTACGCTTTTTCAGGTAATATTTTTAGTTCACAACAGTCAAGTGGCCATCTAAAATCCCCAACTCCTCCTCCTCCTTCTAAGCCTCCTGGTCTTTCTCGGAAACAATCTATGGATCTTAATCAAGTTAGCATGCTCTCTCCAGCTGCCATGTCTCCTGCGAGCTCTTCACAAAGTGAGTCACGACCTAAATTCTCCATTAAATCTTAGGCTGTTGCATAAATGCTTCCTGAGATAAACTTCTTAACCTGTGGAATGATGATATTTAAGTGTACAGTGTACCCTAAATTGTATAAGTTGTGCAGCTTTAGGCAGGTCTCTTGTTCACTGTATGTATTTTTTGTTTATTGTAACTGTGTTCGTTTTCTGTATATATATATGTATGCACCCTCTGTGTATACGTTTTAATACATTTTATGCAATTAGCATGATCTCATATATGAAAGGCTGGTAGATGATGTGATGAGATAAAATTCCAAAGTGTAGATTTTTTTCCTCAAGTGTAAAAACAGTATGTTAGATCAGTTTGCCTTTACATAATTTAAGCATCTAGTTTATTAAATGTTATAGGAGCTGGTGCAGTTGTGTATCTATGTATGTATATAATCTGATCAGTCCCGAGGTGATACTACAATAAACAATAAGATGATTTTTTAAAAACACTCCTACACTGTTTTACAAATCATTGCTGATTGCAAGTGTGGTGGTGATGCTGATGATGATGGCACCATATGCTCAGGTGTTAAAATGCAAATTTCAGTCAGAAGTGGCATCCTAGTTTAACTATTTTGATTAACACTGACGGGATCATTGTAATCACAGCTATAGATCATAAACATTTTTTAAAATATGTATGTGTCTTGAGCCATGTCATGAACAGATGTGTACTAAGAGGAAACCATAGCTGCAGTTTCTCAATTTTCTTATGAATAATTGTATACTGAACATTCCAGTATCCTGCACAGTATTCAAATATGCTTTTTTGCATTAAATAATTTAAAATCTGGGTAGCTCAAAAAGTGTAACTTTTCTGCCTTCTTGTTTTGCACAAAGAAAAAACTTCTAGAAGTTTTCTTCTAACATATTGACTCTGGTTTTGTGTTAGTGCTATGAACTGTGTAAATCTGCTGCACATTGTTGTTATGTTAAGGCTCTGGTCACCAGTCACATTTATTTCCTTTCTTTCTGCAGGACATGAAAGCTAAAAAAAAAAACAAACAGGAAACCCAAAAACACAGCTCAAGCTTTTTGGGGATTTTGTTTTGTTTTTCTATTGATAAACTTTGGCTACTGCATCCACAACAAATACAGCTGTACCTGCTACATTTAAGCAGAAGAAATTACACGGTAGCTTTTAAAGATGCAGTATTATCCTCTCATTCTGAAGTATTAAATAATTGCTTTTTATTTGGTCAAAATTTGGCAAATGGCAGTTTAACTATCTGATGAAATTTAGATCAGCCCGATGATGATTGAAACGGTACATGTTCCTTGTTGATTCTGTTGTTTTCCATGACACGTTTTTAACACTGTGCTATTGTGCAGACAGTGCATATGTACTACTTGTTTAACAGTTTAGGACAAACACATTTATTAGGTTAAAGTGGTCACTAGGAAACTGTTGTAAGTATTCCTGATTGGACTTACAACTTAATGTATGATAAATTATGGAAGCCTCAAAGAGGATACAAATCGATGCATACCATAAGGAATGGAGCATGGAGAATGGTTTTTCTTTGTGATTATACTGCATCCTTAAGAATGACTGCGTGCTGCAACACTCATGTCATGTAGAAATTAACACTTGCAGTCTGAGAAACAGAACAAATTATCAGTGCTAAGATTCCATTAACCTTATTATACAAAAAGAACTGGCCTTTTATAACAAACTAGCACTTTTTATTTTTCTCAATGAGCAGGGTCTGGAACTCCTAAACCATCTACTCCTACTCCAACCAACACCCCTTCATCGACCCCACACCCTCCTGATGCTCAGAGCTCAACTCCTATTACCCCTTCTGCCACCCCTACTCCCCAAGATTCAGGCTTCACCCCTCAGCCCACTTTGTTAACCCCGTTTGCTCAGCAGCAAATGTCTCTGAGCCAGGCACTGCCTGTAATGACCATTCCTCTTTCCACCATGGTAACATCCATTACTACAGGAACAACCTCCACCCAGGTCATGGCAAACCCTGCAGGACTTAATTTCATCAATGTAGTGGGCTCTGTGTGGTAAGTCTTGTTATGATGGTTTCTTAATTTACTATAGGTTGGTTGATGGGAGGGGAAGAGTGGTCCAGGACTGTCCACCACCCGTTAGGGTAGATAGTTTTTAGGATATGCAATAGAAAAAGCTTACTCACTTTGTAATTAGAAAGTGAAGAGCCACTTCAAAGTATTTGTATTACTCAAATAGAAGGCACCTACTACTGGAACATGGAAAAGATTTATTAAGAGAGACCTTTATTGCTTTTGCCTTTTAGAGTTATATAGGCTAATTTCTCAATATTTAATCCCAATTCATTGGTTTTTGAGGTTTTGCTCTTTAAGTTTGAAAACTTTTATTAATCAGAGAGGAAGGAAAATATCATATGCAGACCAATTTAAATGAAAAATGGAAGCAGATTTGTTTCTATCAATTTAAACAAGCACTGAGGTTAAACATTCCTTGATCCTTAAAACTCATTTTGTGGTTTAAAGAAAATAATAAATGCTGTCAAGAATAGATTGTGCGGTATAACACAAACTGCTTTCTAGACTAAATGAAATTCTGTGATTAAGGTGGTCACTGTAAGACACACAGTGTGCTCCAGTGCAAGTATCAGACACTTGAATTATTCATCTAAAGTGTTCCGCAGTTGATCACTGTTGATAAATTGGAGATACTTTTTATAGGGCAAAAAGAAAACTCAAACCTGTTCCTTTTATGGTAGTACAACATTTTGAAGACTCTTGATCTTTTAGTATCTCTAGAATAAAAGAACCTCTTGTGGTTTATTTTCCTCAGCTGATACCAAGGAATTAAAAAACCTGTATATGCTGAGAATATGGAACATATCTGTTATGCTCCAGGCAAAATGACTTTATTTTTATGCTGCATTGATGCTTCATCCATAATCCCATTTACAGCAAACAATTGATTTACTTGCCATGAGACAGAGGCAAAAAATTTACTCAGATTTACTTGTGCCACTTGGGTTTGATGTGTTGTCTTTCCTCTTCTACAGTGGAGCTCAGTCTCTGATGAGTGGTTCAAACCCTATGCTGGGGTGCAACACTGGTGCCATAGCCCCTGCAGGTATAAATCTGAGTGGCATTTTACCATCAGGAGGTCTGGTACCAAGTGCGCTGCCCGCTGCAATGCAGTCTGCCTCTCCAGCAGGTCAGTGTGACTAAGTTGAAAAGCCACCCGTCAGATAGGGACAATGTGAAAACATTTTGTGAGAAAAATGGATGAAAGTGGCCATTGTATGAATAGATTCTGCATTTGATGGCAGAAGCTCAGGAACAACATACATGTTTTTGCATTCAAAGTGGAGGCTATGTTGGAGATTGTTTGAAGTTGATTTTTGGTGAGCTGAACTGGGGATACACCCTCAAAACTTGGATTGTTTGGTATGCTCAGTAGGAAGTTTGAGAGAAACTCCAAATTCAGATGCAACTTTGATGATGATGACTGCCAGAAAAAAGGCATGACTGAACTTAGAAAGAGGCCTCACTTTTTAAATGTGTGGGGCATTTTATGCTGTCCCTGTTACTACTTTATTCTAGTACAACACTTAAGTAGTTCCTTATTGCCTTCAAATTGACTACATTAATCATAAAAGCCCTGTTTAAATTCTCAGTTTATTTTTTCTGAACATACAATAAAGAAAAAAGAACCTAATGTATGATTATAGAATGAGAAGGATAGAAGACTTTAAGATAGCCATCCCTTATGCTAAAACAGTCAAATCTGTCTAAACCATATGGAACCAATGCTTATCCAAACTGTCTTTACATACCTCCACTAAAGATGATTCCCATCTTCCTTGGTAGCTGTTTGGAGTGGTTTATTATCCGTGCAAAATATTTCCTTCTGATTACAGTGCATCTCGTTAAATGCAAGTTATTTTTTTCTCCTATACCTTTCAGACATGAAAAATGGTCGTTCACCCTTTCTCTTTACCCTCTAAATATCAAACATGCTGTCATGTCCCACATTTGTCTTCTCT
Source organism: Sakesphorus luctuosus (assembly GCA_013396695.1). NCBI lineage: Eukaryota > Metazoa > Chordata > Aves > Passeriformes > Thamnophilidae > Sakesphorus > Sakesphorus luctuosus. The sequence goes on along the minus strand of VWZD01005410.1, from coordinate 119,669 downwards.
TTCTGATAGGTCGTATTTTTCAAACCTTTCATAATCCTGTCAACTCTCTTCTAGACTGTCCAATTTGCTTACATCCTCCTTAAAATGTGATAACCAAAACTGGACACAAGCCTGAGCTTGGCTGATTTACCACAGTGGAGCACAGCAGAATAAATGCATCTCATCTCTTTCACAACATTCCTGTTAACATTTCCCCAGATGAGGTCTGCCTGTTTTTTATCTGTATTTTTTGCAACAGCATTACATTAACATAAGAATGGCTTTACTGGTTTAGGCCAAAAAATCCATCCAGTTTGTATTCTGTCTCTGACAGTTGCCACTAGAGGATTCTGAGGAGGGAGTTTAAGACGAGGCAAAAGTGTGAAGTGAAACATCCCTTTTCTACAACTGTACCTCTTTTGGCAATCTACAGTTTTGAGACTTCTCAGCTGAAGAATATCCACATGGATCTTTGTGCTTAATATCCTGTCCTAGATTTATAGTCTATGGATTTATCTAATTGGGTTTTGAACCCATTTATATTTTTGGAACCTACAGCATCTTGTGACAGTGAATTTTATAAATGTAAACTCTCTGAAGAGATTCTTTTCTTTTGTGTGCTGTGTAGTTTGTGATATGGATGATCTGGATATGTTTGTGACTTACTGTAACTTCTCATGTCCTTTCTTGCTGTATAGACACAAAGCTAGTTAAAATTTTGTACTTGTTCATTTGTCTTTTTTTAATTCAGCATTATTGAATTTTGGACCATTTGTTCAATTCACTGGAGTTGCTTTTAGTCTAATTCTATCCTTTCAAGCACTATCAGCCTTTACTGGTTTGGTGTCACAGATTTTTCCATGCTGTGCTATCACCCACACAACAGATGGGAGTAGTGAGCTGAGCTGGGTCTATGCAAGACCTCCAGGACTTCCACTTGATAGCTGCTGACTTACTGGAGAGTTGCTCAGATTTTGGGTGGGATTGTTTTCTGTTAAAGATTGATAAACTGAGAGTGTGTTACTTTATTGAGACCATGGACTTTTGGATTTACGGTACAAACAGTAGAAGTTCTTAAAGGCAGAAGAAGAATCACTGAAGAATAACTGCTATGGTCTTCTCCATTCATGTTTGTGAACCTTAGCAGGTTATAGTTTACAGGGGACAGTGTTTATTAGCAATAAAGCTCTTTTGTACTTTGAGTCTGAATAACTATGAACTGATCAACATTGTGGAAAATGCAGCATTGTATTAAGCATAAAATTTACACTTGCCAGTTTTCCAACTTCAAAATGTTTAAAAATAGTCCCAGTCAAAAGGAGTATTGCAATACACAAATACAACTGAGTAAAGATTCCCTACTAATAAAAAGATGTTCTCTTTAACAGGCAGCCCCTTTGGTTTGAAAAATACATCAAATCTTCGGCCCTTAAATCTTCTACAGGTAATTGATATACTTGGACAATGATAATTTATCTTTCTATAGAGACCTGTTTACTACACTGCCCTGCACAGATCTTTGGAGCCAGTTCATTAGACCATTCACTGCAGATTTTAATTGCTTATTTAAAGTGCCTAGAATAAGAGAAAAAGCTACTTCTGTAGAGATACCATGTGCAAATTCTATTCCTAGCTCAGAACAAAGCAGCTAATTCTCTAAAGCTGACATTTTAATTCAAAAAATTAGTCATAAAATACAATCTTCTGTTTTTAGGATTTGCCTAAGGTTTTATTGTAAATCATTCCCTATACTGAAGTTATGATTCTACTGTACAAAACAATGCAGTAGAATCACTCAGGGAGTACACATAGAATGCCTAAAAGCTGAGCTCTGCATTCCCACATAGGTCCAGTAATAAGTTTAAAGAGCTTCTGGTAATGGAAATAGAAGATCATGTAAAATAGGGAGTTTAGAAGGTCTGTAAATGCTTCCTTTCCCCTAGGCATACATACAAATACAAACACAAGCAGAATATTGCTTATGTCGGAGTTGCGTTTAAAAGCAGAACAGGGACTGTTTGTGGAACTGGGTGGAGTTCCCAGATCTTGAAATCAGCTGCCAGTTACAGGTGCGGAATTGCAGCTATAGTGTTCCACGTGGGTTGCACCATGCTGCAAAGCTTTATTACCTGTAAAAGAACAGCTGTAGCTTTGCCACTTCTTCCTCCCACTCCTGTACACACTCCAGAAACATGGAAAGGGCAGGCACAGGAGGCAGTTATGCCAGAGTAGAGGTCTTCTATAGAATCAAATGCTTATATTTGTGTGATTCCACATTGAAGGACATCCTTTCAAGTGATCTCTGCTACTAATATAAACCAAGAATAGTTTGGCTGAAATCAGTGCAGTTAAAGCTGGGGTAAGGGAGAGGACACCTTTTATTTTTAGTTTTCAACAGCTTCCAAGTGGTTCACTTATTTTTAACCCACTTCAACAGCAGCACCTTTCACAGTTTTCTCTACAGCAACAGTCTCAGCAGCCTACAAGCTGTAGTCCTCAGCAACAGGGAGAACAGGTGTGTGCTAACAGCCCCCAGTCTGGGTTCCATGGATGAAACAGATTCTCCTGTTCTCCCCATCATCACAAGTAAATGAGCATTTATCGAACAGATCTGTAGCAGAGCGGAAGGAAAGTCTTCCTCCTAAACCTTCTTAAACAGCAAAGTCTGCAGTGGTTCTGTTGCTATGGCTGGAGCTGTGTCATAGTCCTTTATTATATCCTGTATGGAGGAGCTGTAACAAAACAACTGGCTAAGCATTGTCTCAATCTGTCATGAAGAGAGCCAGCCCGCAGTATGAGTGGTGTAAAATCAGCTTACTGTTATGTTTATCATAACTAGCAGTTACATCAGATGAACAGAGAAAAAAATTCAGGATTATTAGAGTTAAGTAAAACGTTACTTACACTTATGTGACTTGGCTTATGATCCTCACTGCTGTAGTTCCACAGAATTTTGTTTGCACCAAAGGAAGTATCAGTTGACTTTAAAGCTGTAATCTCAAGACATTTGCTCTACTGCTGGCTGTAATTATTGTTAAAGGCTTTAAGCATTGAAGAAGTTTAAAGTCTTAATTGAGATCTGTTCTCAAAATGACAAATTTTGAATGCTCAGTTCTGCCTGCACTTAAAAATCTTTACATAGATGCAGCAGTTTGGGAAAACTAGTTGCTCTGCTTTTGTGTTTGTCTTCCCAGACATGCCAGACTTCTGCTTACCAAATAGTCTCTACTGGACACTCAAGTTTGTCATAATAATTTCGTTTGTGCTACTGTAGACTAGTTATAAACAAGATGCTTCTCTCAAATGTTTCATGGTGTATAGTCTCCTGTGTCGCAGACCTTGTTCTGGAATGTGGGACAGTTTAATGGGAAACTTTCAGATTTGTTCACAGGATCCAAATGTCTGAATGTCAGTTACTAGTTGAATTACTGAAAAAGAAATCATGCTAGCTCATACTATTGGATTTTATATTCTAGCCATTGAACATCAAGGGCATTTACAAAAAGGCTGATGTAAGCCTAGTCCTTCTTGTGGCAGAAAGCTCTTCTGAAGGAAATCAATCTCTTCATTGGCTAAATTGCCCTACGGAGCTTCTCTCATACTATGCATTATAGAGTAAGACTAGGGAGTTATGACCTAAAATGAGCTATTGTGAACACTGGATTCCTTAGCTTTCATAAGGACAGGAATGTATGTGGTGCTTACTGTGCTTAGTGGAAACAAACTAAGCTCCAAAAGACCAAAAATTTTCTTTGCTACCAGCATTCTTATCTCATTCTTAGGGGTTTTCCCCACATAGTGGTTCTGTGACTCTGTGAGTCTTAGTCATCACTGAGGTGACAATGTCTTCTTCATGTGCAATCTTTTGGTCTGGTTTACCTAGATCTTAGTAACATTATGTCATATGGTTATGCTAAAAAAGCATCACAGCTCCTGGAATACACCAGCTGTTTTTCTGACTGATAAGACAAGCAGTTTGCTTGGATAGTGAATACAATGCTTTATTTCCCTATGTTATAAATCAATGCGTAATTGAAGTTCTAGAAGAGGTTGTAATTCAGCACCCTTTGACTTTAGGAGACACTAGGTCAGACTCCACCTGTTCGATTTGAGTGATTCCTGTGAGAACTGCTCTGTTCTGAAAATACAATTTTAAAAGCAGGGTTTGTATTTTTATGATATTAGGGAGTGTGTGGCACAATATGAACATGGGAATGTGTCAGGCTTTACACACTTTAAGACCTTTGCACATGGATGGTTTCCAGATCACCTGAATACTTTGGGGCTGAGAGTGGGACGGGAAATTGTCCTAAGATTACAACCATAAAGTGTAGTCTCTGCTAGACCACAGGGAAGTTCACAACTCAATGGGACTTCTGTGGGGTAACCAGTGCAGTACCATTTCTGCCAAAGCAAAGCTGTTCTGGGGCATTCGACACCTGTTCTACTTTTAGTGACTGCATTCTGTAAGCCTGTATCTACATACACTGGACAACATAGCATTAAATGTTTTTAAATGGCACTTCAAAGTTTACCTTCACACTGGCTTTGCTTGCTTATTCATTGATACCAAAGTTTGGCAATAAGGATCAAGCTTTTCATTTTTGCTAGGGGTCTGACCAAGGTCCATCCAATCAAGATCAGGCATTATCTGCCCAACAAGCTGCTGTTATTAACCTGACTGGAGTAGGGAATTTTATGCAACCTCATCCCACAGGTATGTGCTTGCTGAGCCTCCTTTTGTAGTTAAGCGTGTATGTTGATAAATTCACACTGAAATGAAGTTTGGTTTTAAAGAAGTCTTATGTTAGATCCGAACAATTTACTGATTATTATCAGCATGTGAATTACAAGAGAAATACTGGACTTTTAACGCATGCACTTCTCTGTTTTGTTTGGCAGTTAAGTGCAGTCAATTGGTTGTATGACATGAAAATAAGCTATACTTAGTATAACATGCAGGGCACTTCCATGCCAGACTTCATTGAGGAATATTTAACTGTGTGCTTAACATCCAGTGTGAGAAACCTCTTTTTGTCTCCACAAGCACTTCATAATCTAATTATAACTAACTGAGTATGTATATCATGTATACCTTATTCTGCACTGTTTCCACTTTGACTCTGAAACTAACTCTATTGATCCCCCTTTCCTGCTATACTGTATTTCCATGTCTTCCTTCCCGAGCCCTGACAAACTCAACCTGACCTCCTTGACCTGCCTGCTTTCCCCTTCTCCTTTCTCAGTGTTGTCTCAGCTTGGCTCTGCCATGAACAGACCTGGGCAAAGCCTTCCTCAGCAGAGACTCCAGCACTCTTCTGCCTTGCAACAGCAACAAGCCTTGCAGCAGCAGCAGCAACAGATACAAGTAATCCAGCAACTTCACTCTGACTGTGTTAAAAAAAAATACAATTCTTGGCTCCAAAATCAAAAATCCTGCCCTTTTGACTTCTCTAACTAACGTCACTATGGTCTCGCAAATTAAAAAAGAAAAATAAAAAAAACCCATGAATTTGGCAAACTATCATACAAGATTTAAAATCTTTGGTTCTCTCAGCTTGGAGCACTGAATTTATTTTTATTCACTCAAGCCATCCACTTTCCTGATTTGCAAACATTCAAGGGGTGCTTGTGGCACATACCTACATCAGCTCTGCCAGGTGCCAACAGATTTTAAAATGGTATGAATGTAAGCACCTGCAAGTTCAAATGTAGCATTGCTACCATCAATATGTGGAAGCAACAGCTCTGCAAAGCGTTCCTTTACCATTCTGTCATTCAGATGCCTTATGAAAATATTTTAGTATTTTGTTAGCACACAGTCTTCTCTTTGTAATGTATACAGAAAATACATACAAAGCATTCACTGAGAAGGTATTATGTTAAAAATATACTCTGTAACCCAAACATTCACCGAAGTTGCTGAGTTACTGCAGTTACTGCCATAGAGAGAAAGGGCAAAGAAACAAGGCTGTGCACATACACATATAAAATGTTAGCTGTGCCCTCAGCAGGCTTCTGTGCCACTGGTGCTGCTTGACTGTACCCATTGCCCCAGTACATGGTGTGTTCCTTTCGTCAACCTGGTGCTTCATTTTTGTTCCTTCCTCCCCTCATCCACCCCCTCCCTCTCATTCTACCTGACGTGAAAGCTTTACAGTCAACACTAACAAGCTTTTTCTCCCCCTTCTCCTTCATGGCAGCAGTTGCGATTCTTGCAGCATCAAATGGCTATGGCAGCGGCAGCAGCACAAGCAGCTCATCTGCATCATCAACAGCATTCAGGCAGCCACTCAAAAAGTAAAAGGAAAAGAGGCACACCGGCCCCTCCAAAATCATGAGACTTGCCTTCCCCAAAAAAATGATTCAAAGGGGATTTTTTTTCAGATTAAGGAGAAATCTTAAGATTAAATTAATGGGTTTTATTACTGGTGGGAAAATGAACTTTTGACATTACACTAAAAAAAAATGAACTGATTTTGGAAGCCAACCCTACAGAACTTAGAAATTTCATCTATAAAGCAGCTAGGATCTGGTTTCCTTAAGCCACTTAATTTTTTAACAGAATGTTTTATCCTGTATTTTTTACCACTCAGCAGCACTGTACATAGAATAAGGGTGAAAAACATTTTGGAAAGAATGAACTTTGTAAAGGTAGTATTGGTATTGGTTTATTTAGTATAAAAGGTTTGTGAACACTGTAACAAATACAATTTTTACAAATCCATTTTTTAAAAGATCTCTCCTTTTGTTCACTTGGGTGTTACACTTTTAAGTACTTTGTCTATCAGCTTCTTTACTTCTTTGTGCCTTGTAATTGCTCTGGTGATACAGTCTTGAAGCTTGGCTCCTGTCAGAGGACTTCCACCTAAAAATTAAAAGGAAAAATTTTACTTTTTACTTATACTTCAGTTATGTATCTCTAAGTATGATTTCCAAATAAGAGTATTAATACAGTAATTCTCATGACCAACACCTTTCACCTGGGGAGAATGCAGCTTTCTCAGCTCTAGCCTCAGGCAAAGATCATGGAAACAAACTAGAGCTGTAACAGGGAGACATGCTCAAAATCTGTCCTCTGCTGTATGTAGGTCAAGCTGTGACTTTCTTCTGAACTTTTGTCATGCCCTCATCTTAAAAACTAATTTCAAGAGCAAGTAATTTAATGAGTATTCAAGCAGACACTGTTACTATAAAGCACCTATAAAGCACCCATATCTGACAGAACAAAGTATGTACATAATCTTTTCTTGACCTAAACATTATCATCTCCATAGGTTTCTTTGTAATAAATTTGGAAGTACCTGGTTTATGGACAGAACATAGTCTGCCTTCTTCATCAGTGACAATGGTTACTGTTCCAGTTGCTAAATCTTCTTCTTCAGCAGTTGGATCAACAATGAGTAATGAGCTTGTGAAAGAAAAACACATGCAGACATGTTTGTACATGTTGCTCCATTAACATTATTGCAAAATACATGTAACATTTATTTTTACTGTAGTCTCACAAAATACTTGTAGATGGATTTAGTGCCCTGGCTTACCTGTTTTCTTACCAAAGTGCACTGATTTTAAAAACAAAGTCAAAAAATACAGGAGATTCCATACAATTGAGTGTATATGTCCATTGGAAATAAAACTTTATGGCTAAGTTCCCTGGATTTGTGACACCTGTGTATTACAGGAAAATGCCACTAAACTGCCATTGGAAGGATGTGGTCACTTATTTTGTGATTAAGCAAAGCCTAGCATTGTTTTTAAGTGGAGGCTACACTAATCTCTACCAGACACCTGAAGGCAAAACTCTTTTCCAATGATAAGTTCAGCAAAGTATTTCTCAGTTTCTAGTCAAAGAACTCTAATCACTCAGACTGGAAACTGTAAACTGAGTTCCTTAAGGTATCCAGAATAAGCTGTCATACATCACATGATGCATATCATTAAGAGATTAAATACTGTTATTTTTGAAACATTTCTGTTAAAAATAGAGCAAAATCGATGGAAAAAGGATCTCAACTATAAGCCAGTTTATGGTGAACAAGAAAAACTTGAACTTAAAAGTGATACTTAAAACCTCACCAATACTTTCAGATTGTCACTTAGTAGCAATAGTGTAACAAAAAATACCTGCTTAGCTACCCTGTTCAAAGGTGCTACTTTATTGTAAGTTTAACCCTGTGCACTGTGACACATCAGCTGTTTGTGTGATGCAGGGACACATGAAGAATCTGATGCATCACTTATTTTTTACGTACAGACCAACACAATGGGAGACAGCTCTGGAGCTGCACCACACTCTGCACCAGGGCTACTCACCCATGACCACACTAACCAGCAACCTACAAGTTTTATTTATTCCAGGGGGGCTTTTAGGCAGAAGAAAAATACCTCTGGATGCTGGAGTATCTAAAGCATTTTATTTAGAGGGCTATGTCAACAGCTGCAGAAAAACTAATAAACCAGAATTTAAAAAAAATCTGAAAAACAAACAAACCACACAACACAGGCACAGATGGGCACACACCCCCTTGATACTTAGTTTTAGAAGCTGAAGGGAGACTTCAGTAACTTGTTTGATGCAACAGCTGATTTCAGTGAAGGAAACAAAAGCTCAAGAGACACTCACGGAAAGATTTCTTGCAAAGGCATCTTTTTTGTCTACATGTAAGTATATATGAATTGTGTGTCTGTCTAGTATGTTATCCAAACTCTGTCAGTCTACATCAAACTTCAGACCCACCAGAACTGGTATTAAAACAATTAACGCAGGCAGCCTAAAGTACTGATAAAGTCCTGCTCTGATTCATTTTGGTAATCACTTGGTCAACATTTGAGTTTATTGCTTTCCCAACCCTATCTCTTATTTGAATGAAAGGCCCTACTAATCATGTCTGTGAATACAGATTAATGTGCCATAAACCCCCAATGTCTCTGAATAGACCTAAATATTAAATAGTACAGTGAGCACTGTCTTGTTTGCATTTTCTACTTTCAATGGATGCCACCAGGAATGTCTACATTTCTTAGAAACAGCAGCAGAAAACATCCTTAACATACTTGAGCTAGTGAAGAGCCAGGACACAATTTCAGGTGAGGAGTCAAGTTATCAGATTTTGAAACCTCATAATTGAATTCTTTTCCTACATGAGCAATGACTTCAAGAGTGCCAGTCATACTTCATCTTGGGAAATGATGTTTTCAGTCATCCAGAGGCTCTGTTATTCTAACTGGACTGTTAACTTTTTACTTCCTCTGTTGATTACACCGTAGTATAAGCTGTTAGAAAACTACCATCTTTTCTACTGGTTATTTACATAGGCTTGTTACCAATCCAATTAATACTTTACATTCTTTCAACTCACAGATACTTCAAAATCCTAAGGTAATACCTACCCCATACTTGTAAGCCTATCTTTTAGGTTGGGCAACAGTTCCAAGCCACAGGAAGAAGCTGTACAGACTGTTTTTTGTTCTGCATACTCATCCATATCACAGAACTATCAGTCAGTTCAACAAGAGAGGCCAGGAATTTAAGATGAGTTAAACAGCACTGCCTGAGTCTGCACACTCGTCACTAGCAGAAGTGTAGAGGCATCACTGGTAGCATCCTCTGTCTTTCACTCAAACTTTTACAGAGTTATTTCCATAAGTACAAAACACTTATGAACTTACTCATCAAATATAGCAAACGACGTGGCAACTGGATGCTTTCTGATATTCAGTGGAGTCTTCTGTTTTAAATTAACTTCTGATAAACCAGTTTCTTCATTTATAACAACCGACGGCAATTGTACTGAAGAGAATAAAAAAATTACAATGGTCTAAAATATTAAACATTGCTGGGTTTAGCAGGCCTAACTGAAAGCAAGCCTACTGAAATACTTAAGCTGTTCTTTTAAGCCACTGAAAATCAATCAGAACAGAGTTCTGGCTATGTTAGTGGTACTCTGTACAAAAAAAATTCTTGACTTCAAGGAAAGTATTTAGCTTAGAACTACCTGTTCAAGGAAGGATTTGGTTTTTCTCCTCAAGGTAACAGAAGCATTTCTCTTTACACCGAAGCATTTTGTATTTCCAAAATGCCATGCCATTAAAATAGTTTGGAGTCCTATTTAACAAAAAGTATTTTTTCCCCAAAAAGCCTACTGGACATAAAAATACTAGGAATAGAGTCTCAGGAATTTTATAGATCTGCAATCTGATCTGATACAGCAAACTCATTCTGACAACCCATACAGTGTTGGCAACAGGGAAATCAAGAGTGAAGTAGCTAAGGGAATTCCAAGGCCAGCAATTCACAGAATGGGAGGCCTTGCTGTAAGCTTTCCTTCATGCTGCCACCTATGTGCATTTATAAGCTTCACACCTGCAAATAACCAGTCTGTAAATTTTTTTTCAAACTAAATGCATTAAGCTAGGAATATTCTGCTGTGACAGAGCATCTATAGAAGCAAAGTCCCCAGTGGATCATTCTGCCTACGCAAAATACATTATCAAGGTAAGACCCTGACTTAGACATAAAACTTGTTTATGGACACTGCAGAAAGATTCAGATCTCTGACATAAAAGAAGACATGGCAGAATAGCTATTAGTGGAATAAGAAAGCAATAATAAGCACAGAAAAGGATGCTACTCTCCAGCTGTTACACCCATACCATCATTTCCACTTTGTAATTGTGTTTTAGTAATTTAGCATTCAAATGACAGGAAATAAAACAGACCTAATGAACTGTGAACCAGTTACCCATTCATCATGATTCAAAACTAATGCATTTCTCCAAGCAACAGTAATCAGAACATGTCTCTTGCTCTGAGAAAGACTTACCATTTTTTAATGCTGCTAACAAAGCAAAGACACTGGCATCCAAAAGGTTTCCATCATAGTCCAGACATATGATATCACAGTACAACACCCAAGCAAGCTATCAAAAAAGGTTTGGACATGTGAGTTATCACAACAGCTAAGCAAATGATGCAACAGATAAGAAAATTCTGACCACCCTGAATACAAATACTTATTTCTATCATACAATTTTTACATTTCAGATGTAAACCAAGCTATAAAGACTAAAAAGCAAAACCAACAAAAGAACCTGTAACCCCAAATACCTTCTTTAACATCTCAGTACTGGGATCTTAGTATCTCCCTCTTCAGTCTTACCTTGCCATTTGCAATACACAGATCTTCTTTCACGATCATCTGTGAACTGAAATAAGAATGTAAGTCAGGAAACAGAAAACTGTCTTGAACAGTTGTTTGTGTTTTAAATGCACTAACATGGTTCTTACTTTTCAATCACATCTGCAATGAACTGGCTCGCTGCTTGAGCCTCTTCACCAGGTGGTCCGGAGCGAAACCTCTCTGAACAGAGGGATGGCAGTTCTACATTTGGTACTAGGTATCAAAAATGCAGGCAATGGGATACCAAAAACAGACAGAAGAGACACTCTTAATACCATTTCATGTACTCCAAATGCAAGGCAAGACCAAGAATTTTTCAATCAAGCCTTTCTACTCCCTTCAAAACTAAAGTTACATATGAGTTTGTGTTGAAGAACTTCTAGTATTCTGTACTCAGAAACTATAAATTCCATGGAAAACCAGATAATCCTAACAACCATTTTCTGTTTATAATCCTGCTATGACTACCAGGACCCCATACAAACTCTTCTTTAAGTGTTAAGCATTCTCCAGTAGATGAAGAAACAGCAGTATTTTCATCCCACTGCCTGACTTGACTGGTATGCTATCTGCTTTTTATCAGATGTTAAAACCTGAGGCTTTAGACTCGAAGGAAAAACATACATAAACATTTGTGAAAAAACCATAAGCACAATCAAGCTCAATGAAAACCACACACTTTGGAGATGTGTTACAAAAAAGGGATTTGGTCTAACCTCTCAGTTCCACAGAATTATTCTATTTTCGAAGAAACTCCAAACAGGAGTGAGGAGGTACCCCCAGGACTTTCACAGTTCTCTGAGAAATAAACAGGGTTTATTTCACTGTTTTTAAGAGTTACGTTTTTTGCCTACTGGGACTTCAAAACAAAAGTTAATGTGCCGTTGCACAACCTTCATGCCACAATCTTTTATATATTAACGACCTTCCCCTTCTTAATACACACACTTTTCCCTGTTGCAGGTTTGTTTCTAACCTGGCCTGGAATCAGCAATGACAAAGCAGCTTTACATGGAAAACTCACAAGCAGAGCAGAGGCAATTCTAAAATTTTTGAAGTGCCACTGCCTAGATGTCAATTTGGAAATGTATTTTTATCCAAATCCATTCGTTTAAGAAATCCTCACAACACAATCTGTCTTTACAGCCTCTTAGTTGAAGCAATACAAGACCTGAATAATATCCACACTGAAACACTTACCAATATATCCCTTATTAGAAGAATCTGCTGCAGGTGCAGCAAGTTCCTGGAGAAACAATAAAGACAAAAATGAAGACCTGAATTTTGGACAAAAAGATTCTCTAGCTATTCTGTATAGAAATGGAAATTTTCTTGCCAGTTACCATTACAATGAGATTTACAAAAGCCATTTTTAATCAGTCCTTGTCTGTAAATTTCCTATGGAAACATTCAGTCAGGGGCATGCAATGATTTGTCTCAAAGTTCATGGCAGGCCAGCAGTAAAGCTGAGGCTACAAGGCACTTAATAGTCCAGCCAACTAATCCCTATTGAACTTACTGATCAATATTTAGTAACTTTTCAATTATATAGCTTTTCTCTAGAAGTAACAGGGAGTTTATATTTGTATACATCTTTCTCCATACACAACAGGCACCACAAAAATGTATGTTCTCAGACTACACAGGTAGGATTAGATAATTACATTTGATATTAACTTTCATATCTGAAAGTAACTCAGGTGAAAGACTGTAATTGTGTCTGAGTGGCACATTATTGTAACTCTGTAGGTGATTAATTCTAAACAGAAATGCACAAATTCAGCTAACAGATAAATTAAAATAAAACCCAACCATACCGCTTTCACTCCACAAATCACTGTGGTATTTCCTAACTTCACCAGGGCAGAACCATCTGCAGTTGTAATTGAGCCTGAAGGGAAAATGTGCTGTTTAATACTCTATTTTCCACTCAAAGAGCATTAATTAAAGTGTTTACTTTCCATCATTTTATACTAAACACAGGCTAAGCAAAGTGTCAAATCCAGAGTGGGACAGAATCTCTGCATTAAATAGTCAATCACATGGAATGGTTGAGGCTGGAAGGGACAGCTGGGGGTCATCTGGTCTTACACCCCTGCTCAAGGAGGGCCACCTAGAGCTGATTGCCCAGAATTCTACCCAGATGGCTTTTGATTATCTCCAACGAAGGAACTCCAAAACTTCTCTGGCCAACCTGTGCCAGTGCTCCATCATTCTCACAGTAAATACTGTTTCATCATGTTCAGAGGGAACCTCCTACGCTTCAGCTTGTGCCCATTGACTCATGTTCCATCACTGGGCACTAATGGATAGGGCCTGGCTTTGTCTTCTTCCTTTCAGGTACTTATATACGTAGCCCAGCACTGGACACAATACTCCAGGTGTGGCCTCACCAGTGCTGAGCAGAGGGCAGGATCGCCTCCCTTGATCTGCTGGCAATGCTGTGCCTAATGCAGCCCAGGATAACAATGGTTTCTTTGCAGCAAGGGCACATTGCTGCCTCATGTTCAGATTGGTGTCCACGAGGATCCCCTGGTCCTTCTCTGTTAAGCTGTTTTCCAGCTAGGTGGCCCTCAGCACATATTGGTACTGAGGTTTGTTCCTCCCCAGCTCCAGGACTTTGTGCTTCTCCTTGCTGAAATTCATGAGGTTTCTGTCAGCCCATTTCTCCAGCCTGCTGAGGCCCCTCTGGGTGGCAGCAAGACCCTCTGGCACATCAGCCACTCCTCCCAGTTTGGTGTCATCTGCAAACTTGCTGAGGGTGCACTCTGTCCCACTATTCAGATCATTACCGAAGATGTTGACAAGCACTGTACCCAGTACTGAATCCTGGTGCACTTTTTAAAACCACAAATCACAGATGGTGACTGCAAGCCCACCCTCTGGCTGACTTACAGCAAGATCTAATGGAAGGCAGCATTGTACCTGCAATGCCAACTTTGAACAATAATCAGCAGCTGTTCCATGATGGTGTGCTACTCTGTATTCTGCTTTTCAAAATGATGAGGAGTAAAACAGGCAGGTACAGTGCTGCTGCTCACTGCATAGGAGGCATTTTTCCTCTGCTCAAGGCAGTAGCTCACCAAGCTTAGAACACAGCAGAATAAAGGACAGACTGTCCCTCCCAAGATGCTTGGGCATTGATTTTGTGCTGGTCAGTGTATGCCTTGATGTGGCCTTNCTGAAACACTTACCAATATATCCCTTATTAGAAGAATCTGCTGCAGGTGCAGCAAGTTCCTGGAGAAACAATAAAGACAAAAATGAAGACCTGAATTTTGGACAAAAAGATTCTCTAGCTATTCTGTATAGAAATGGAAATTTTCTTGCCAGTTACCATTACAATGAGATTTACAAAAGCCATTTTTAATCAGTCCTTGTCTGTAAATTTCCTATGGAAACATTCAGTCAGGGGCATGCAATGATTTGTCTCAAAGTTCATGGCAGGCCAGCAGTAAAGCTGAGGCTACAAGGCACTTAATAGTCCAGCCAACTAATCCCTATTGAACTTACTGATCAATATTTAGTAACTTTTCAATTATATAGCTTTTCTCTAGAAGTAACAGGGAGTTTATATTTGTATACATCTTTCTCCATACACAACAGGCACCACAAAAATGTATGTTCTCAGACTACACAGGTAGGATTAGATAATTACATTTGATATTAACTTTCATATCTGAAAGTAACTCAGGTGAAAGACTGTAATTGTGTCTGAGTGGCACATTATTGTAACTCTGTAGGTGATTAATTCTAAACAGAAATGCACAAATTCAGCTAACAGATAAATTAAAATAAAACCCAACCATACCGCTTTCACTCCACAAATCACTGTGGTATTTCCTAACTTCACCAGGGCAGAACCATCTGCAGTTGTAATTGAGCCTGAAGGGAAAATGTGCTGTTTAATACTCTATTTTCCACTCAAAGAGCATTAATTAAAGTGTTTACTTTCCATCATTTTATACTAAACACAGGCTAAGCAAAGTGTCAAATCCAGAGTGGGACAGAATCTCTGCATTAAATAGTCAATCACATGGAATGGTTGAGGCTGGAAGGGACAGCTGGGGGTCATCTGGTCTTACACCCCTGCTCAAGGAGGGCCACCTAGAGCTGATTGCCCAGAATTCTACCCAGATGGCTTTTGATTATCTCCAACAAAGGAACTCCAAAACTTCTCTGGCCAACCTGTGCCAGTGCTCCATCATTCTCACAGTAAATACTGTTTCATCATGTTCAGAGGGAACCTCCTACGCTTCAGCTTGTGCCCATTGACTCATGTTCCATCACTGGGCACTAATGGATAGGGCCTGGCTTTGTCTTCTTCCTTTCAGGTACTTATATACGTAGCCCAGCACTGGACACAATACTCCAGGTGTGGCCTCACCAGTGCTGAGCAGAGGGCAGGATCGCCTCCCTTGATCTGCTGGCAATGCTGTGCCTAATGCAGCCCAGGATAACAATGGTTTCTTTGCAGCAAGGGCACATTGCTGCCTCATGTTCAGATTGGTGTCCACGAGGATCCCCTGGTCCTTCTCTGTTAAGCTGTTTTCCAGCTAGGTGGCCCTCAGCACATATTGGTACTGAGGTTTGTTCCTCCCCAGCTCCAGGACTTTGTGCTTCTCCTTGCTGAAATTCATGAGGTTTCTGTCAGCCCATTTCTCCAGCCTGCTGAGGCCCCTCTGGGTGGCAGCAAGACCCTCTGGCACATCAGCCACTCCTCCCAGTTTGGTGTCATCTGCAAACTTGCTGAGGGTGCACTCTGTCCCACTATTCAGATCATTACCGAAGATGTTGACAAGCACTGTACCCAGTACTGAATCCTGGTGCACTTTTTAAAACCACAAATCACAGATGGTGACTGCAAGCCCACCCTCTGGCTGACTTACAGCAAGATCTAATGGAAGGCAGCATTGTACCTGCAATGCCAACTTTGAACAATAATCAGCAGCTGTTCCATGATGGTGTGCTACTCTGTATTCTGCTTTTCAAAATGATGAGGAGTAAAACAGGCAGGTACAGTGCTGCTGCTCACTGCATAGGAGGCATTTTTCCTCTGCTCAAGGCAGTAGCTCACCAAGCTTAGAACACAGCAGAATAAAGGACAGACTGTCCCTCCCAAGATGCTTGGGCATTGATTTTGTGCTGGTCAGTGTATGCCTTGATGTGGCCTTCAGCATCTGTAACAGATGCTACTGACCTTAGACAGAGACAAGGTTCCACAGGCACTTAAATTTTGCTGCGCATACCAGGAGAGGAGCAGAAAGGAGTAATTACACTCAGCACGTCAGCCCAGGATCAGGACTGAAATCTGTATTTAAGTATATTACTGTATCATGCATTCTCTTTTATGCTTTCTGAAACTGTAAATAAAAATCCTTCCTCTTCCTCGTTTCAGAATGCAAGAACCAAAAAAAAACGATTAGTAAGTCATTAAGGTCACTATTATCACCTGATATTAATAATACCTCCCATATTATTATTATTATTATTATTATTATTATTATTATTATTATTATTATTATTATTATTATTATTATTATTATTATTATTATTATTCCAAATAAGCACTTGCCTATGTTGACAGTGGTTGCCCGGAATTCACCTAACTCCCTTCCATCGGGTCGACAGTTCTCTTTCTAAAAAAAGTTACAAAGTTCAAATTAGAAAATGTATTTTAATAAATAACACAGTAATATTTAGGCTGTAGGAATTCATATAGAACAATATTCTCTTCTTTTTAGGAGAAATATGCAGCCTCAAAAATGCTAGGGGAAACTTGGTCACACTCTAACTGGTTTTTCATCAACTGATATGTAGTTTGTGGTTGTAGGCCTGCAAAAAAACCCCTGATTTTTAAAATTTATTATAATTTACTTAGAAAATATAATGATAGATTGATTGTCTCAAGGGTAAGTATTACAGGCTAGATTCTGAATATCATCCAAGAATAAATACTCCCTGGTAACTCAAAATAAGAGTTTCTACCTGTCTGTATTGTTTGGGGTTTGTAGGCAATTCCCCTCCTCCACCCCCACCAAGTGGAGCTCTTAAAATTAATGTTAGAGTGAATTAAAGGAAAACAAAAGAGAAACCCCAGCTCCCAAAACCAGGTAACATTCAAATACTATCAGTCAGAAGCTGTACAATACATGACCCTTAAGTCAGAAATTGAAACAATATTCCATCATGTTAGATCTGAAGAACCACAAGAAAGAAAAAATTCATAATAAGCAATTTATACAGGGATCTAATGTTTTACTCACCAAAAACCTTCTGTAATATTCCAGTGGTTCCACAGTTCTAAAATAAATATAAAGAGAAGTTCACATGCAAACTCCTGAGAAGTTGAGAGAAAGCAAAAAAAGATAAGCAAGCACTAAGCCACAACAACAAACAATTTGAAAATCAAGATGCTTGGCAAAGCTGCTTAGCAATAGGGTTACAGAGAGATGAGGGAACTCTAAACTGATCTAAGAATAAGATGTTTTCCTACATTCAGTTCCAAAATGCCTCCTTCTTACAAGGAATCTGCCTGCACATATACCTAACAAAAACTACTAGCTTTCACTTCAATATTAGTTATAAATCAAAAAGAAGTGTTTACTGACAGAAGGGCATAGAATGTTTTTCAAGAAATGCAGAAAGCATAATTTTATGACTGTTCCTGAAATATCTGTTAGTTCCAGGACTATATTCAGATGTAGAAAATAGTACAAAACAATTTTAAACACAACAGTTTTTCTTAGAATCTTTGAGAAAATATAAAATTACAAAATATGCTTCATGCAGTGCTTCAATGAGAAATAATTAACTCTTAATTAATTATAAATTACTAACATGTTTGTGTATCAGTATTTTAAGCAGGGATTATTGAAGTAAAAAAAAAGGAACATTTTTTATAAAAGTGTTAATATTTAGACAAAGAATTACCAAGTTAAAATAGTGCTTCTGGGGAAAAAAAAAGATAAATGGGAAAGGCAAGTTTTCCAAATGCAAAATAACATACAGAGGTTATCACAAACATAATGGGAAGTGGGAATTAGCTCCTGTTGGCTCCACATATATTACTCCTGTATTACTGTTTTTGCAAGCCCAACACAAGGCCTGTTCTCTACCAATTCATGCAAAAGCACTTGCTAAGCCTTGTCTCATGCATTTAAGGCATAAATATAGAAGCATGGACAGTAGAACAAGTTGCCCAGAGAAGCTGTGCATGCCCCATTCCCTGGCAGGGTTCAAGGCCAGGCTGGTTGTGGCTCCAAGCAATCTGCTCTAGTGGGAGGTGTCCCTGCCCAAGGCAGGGGGTTGTAACTGGATACTTTAAAGATTCCCTCTGACCCAAACCATTTTGCTATCCTAAAACGAGTAGATACAAATGGGAAGTGATGGAATTCCCTACAGTTTCAAACTCCTTGTAATGCTGTCAGCTGTGTTAGGGCAGGTTTAGGGTGGATAACAGGAAAAGGTTCTTCCCCCAGAGGGTGGTTGGGCACTGTAAAGGCTCCCAGGGAGGTGGTCACAGCACCAAGCCTGGCAGAGTTCAAGAAGCTTTGGGACGACCCTTTCAAGCACATGGTGTGACTCTTGGGGTGTCCCGCGCAGGGCAACGAGTTCGACTCGATGATCCCTGTGGGTCCAACTCGGGTCACTCGGCGATCCTGTGACACCAGGTAGCTCCGGGCCTCGGTGAGCTCCGCGCTCTGCCGGGTCTTTCCCGGCTGGAGAGCCCCTGCTCGTTCAGTCCCTCCCGCCCACGCCAGGGCTGCGTAGCGCTCTCGGTACCGACCCCGTCCCGAGGGGACCGACCCCATCCCGAGCGAACGCGCCGAGCTCGCTCCCCTCGCGCGGTGCCGCGCCGGTAGCACGGGGGAGGTCCCGCGGGGACGGGGCGACGCCGCCGTGGCCTCACACGCGGCCGGGCCGGGCTGGGGCCGCGGGTGGAACGCCCCGAGAGGCACCAGCGGGGCCGCAGCCGCCGGACCCGGCACTTACTTGAAAGCCGCCGCCATGGCAGGTCCCCCGGCGCCCCGGATGCAGCGCCCTCTGCCGGCGGCAGCGCCCTCTGCCGGCGGAAGCGCCCGGAAGCCTCTGCGGGTGGAGCGGCGGCGGCGGCGCTGGGGCTGCCATGGCG
>VWZD01005410.1:56898-100366 GCA_013396695.1 Sakesphorus luctuosus | reverse complement strand
GGGGGCGCTGCGGGGGCCGCCCTGTGCCCGCCCCTCCGCGCTACCCCTCCGCGGGGCGCAGCCCTGCCGGGGGTGCCCCGGGCCGGGGCGGCAGCGCGGGGGGCACCGGCAGCGGCCGGCGGGGCTGCGCCGTGCGGGGGCTGTGCGGGGAGATGCGGGGCATAAATCGCCTTGGGAAAGGTGCTGGCAACGCTCTTCGAGGTAACTGTTTGGGAAGTCGCTGTGTCTCTGCGTGGCTGGAATACCCTGCAGGTGTTCTAAGTTCAACACGCTGGAAGGCGAAATGCTCCTGCCTGTGCGCCTGTGCCACGTATGCCTCCTCCTGCCCAGCGAGGTGCTGGAGTCACCGTCCCTGGAGGTGTCCAAAGAAAGACTGGATGTGGCACTTAGTCGGCATGGTGGTGTTCGGTCATAGGTTGGACTAGATGATATCAGAGGTCTTTTCAAATCTGATTGATTCTATGATACCGTATGTGGTATCACCCAGTAAAAGTGCTCCAAACCCCATTGCTTTATTTTAGACATGCATAAAGCGATCAGAGCCTCAGTTTTGCCAGCACATATGGGTGGCTGGTCATGAATGGTGCCACTGATTTCAGTAGCTCGGTGTAGGATCAGAGGCAGCACCAGCTTCTGTGCTCAGAATTACTTGAGGAAGGGGCAGTGGGGCTTGGGCCATGACTTTGAAGGCATCTGCATGCTTTGCAGTCAAAAACAGCAAGAGACCAACGATGCTGACAGTGGTCAGGTTAGGAATAACCAAATGGCATGAGGAGGTTTTGGTCCTGTGTGATTTAGTCAGTGGATGAAGTTCCACACCAATGACCCACCTCGTTACTGAAATACAGTTGGTTGTCCCTGGTAGCACATTCAACAGCTAATTCTAAAAGAATGCTCAATAATTTTTCTCATTTCTTTTTCATCACAGATTTGTACAATTGCTCACGTAACTGCCAAAAAAATGCCAACCCTTCACCGCCATGAAGAAGAGAAATTCTTCGTAAATGCAGAAGGCAGGAAAGAACCTGTACCAAGTATACATGATCCCCCTACAAGGGAACTCTCTGTTGTTGTGCCTTCATACAATGAGGAAGACCGGTGTAAGATTTTTCTTGTTTTGAGGAAAAGAAGAAAATCTATCTGTTGTAACTGTAATAAAGCAGAGGTCAGTTATGTTTGTGGTAGATTCTGGCAGTCCAGGTTCTGTATCAGATTTTGGACACAGTTACCAGAAAACAGTCCAAGTACATTGAATTTCAAAATTAAGACATTGTGTAACTTGATTTCTGCTGCTAAAAATAGCATGGGGCACTTGTAAGAATCCTCTTTATTTTAATGAGCACCAGAAGAATGGTTGCTCATTGCCCCTGTAAATGCTGCAAGGCAAGAAGTAAGAAAATACTTGATTTAAAAGCTCCTCACTCTTTAAACAACAGCAGCAGCATCAGATGTGCAGAAAAGAGGATGATCTCACAGATTTGTCTTTGACTTGGCCTGATGAGTGCCTGATACTGAGTGAAGGCTTTCAGATGTGATAGAATTAGTCAAGCTCTGAAGCTGATATGATAGTACACAAGTTGTCAGGTTGCTTAAATAGGTAAAGTCAGTGCTGGTTTGCAGGGTCAATTATGAAGAAAGATGTTTTTTTCTTTTAATCTTGTGTAGAGAATTACATGTTTCAAAATGAAAAGTTTGTTCTTCAGAAGAAGTATTTTTATCCTGTCTTTTGTTATGTGTGATTTTCTTCAGTGTTCTTTTTGCACTCAGAGAGGACAGCACTTAGAGTTGCAGCTGCTAAGCTTGTTTACTAAGGGTAGTGTTGTATGAATGTCAATTTGCTCAGCTTTGCTTCCTGGTTGGTTTCAGCTTGTGCAAGTTTTTTTGGTGCCTTGCCTGTTATAATCTGCTAACCTGACCTCCTCCACCTTTTCTCTAGTACCTCTTATGATGGATGAAGCTTTGGATTATCTAGAAAAAAGACAGGTATTTTCTTTTTGCATTCAAAATTCATTATTTTTTCTGCATATTGCGTATAAGTCAGTGATGTAGTCTCTTTGTTATGCTGGTATACATTAAAACAGTAATACTTGGCCACATTTAAGTAACACCTCAGTCTCTTAACAGTTGTGTTTAGATCGAGTGCCAGAAAGTATTTTTAAATGAAGTAAAAATTTAATATACTGCTATGGAGTGAAGAAATCTTTGCATGCATGATATCTTTCTAAGACAAAGCTAAGGATTAATCATACATTTAACTTCCTGAACTAAATTCTAGTTTGTTCCAACAAGTTTCATAACCATCTATTCTTCATTAGGATTTGTTCTCTGGGTAAGAAGCCCATTGTTAAAATTTGTGGATTTTGTTTTGTGTGGGGTTCCTTAAGAGTGATGTTATTCTGAGTTCTCATCTGGTACAACTGAATTGATTTTTCAGTTCTAGATGGTAGCATGACTAGCCAATGTAATGGTACGTGCATCAAATATGGCAAAATTCTTTAATTATGCCGTGGTAACAAATTTACTGTATCATATTAGTGTCTGTCAGCAACCGTGAATGATGTAAAACCTGCTAAGGAAAAAAGAATAATGATATTTGAAAGACCTATTACCTACTTAAGAAATTGGATTAAAGGCATTATTTCTGCTTTTTTTTTTTCAAGAAACGAGATCCTTCGTTCACTTATGAAGTGATAGTGGTTAATGATGGTAGTAAAGATCAAACTACAAAGGTAAGAAAAAGAAGTGTCTTGCCAAGCTGTCTGAGGTGTGGATTTTTGTTCTGTGTTTGTAGACTATAAAAATGTTTTGCATTTTGGTACTTGATGTAGTTGACAATTGAAGCTCATATTTCTGAATTCTTTCTGTCATTCTTCTGTGTGCATCATGCATGTCACACCTGCACGTGAACACACATACAATACTTTGGCAAATTCTACTTTTCTTGGTTGGCAACTGTCAGCCATTTTCCTGCAGCTGAGTCTAAGAATTCTAACCCTAACTTCAAGAAATTTCTTATGAAATACTCTATATATACGCATAATGATGATGTGAATATGAACTTGAGGAACCTAAAAAGTCTTTTAAAATATCAGATTCATACCGTGATTGACAGAACAGCTGACAGTTCTCCCGCACACTCGTCATAGCATTGTTTGTTTAAAAATCGCTGTGCCAGTTGTAGTATTTTCAAAATAGTTCTGTATTCTTCTACCTCAACTTTGATGTGTGTTGCTGGAAAGGACAGCTCTCTAAGTTGAGGGGGTTTCTGACTGCTGCTTGGAAGATGATTGAGGTAGCTACTAAAATGCATACTGCTTTTTTATTTGCTTTCCTTCAGCTTGTCCGTCAAGGATTGTTCATAAATATTTTTGACTGCTGTGTGTTCCTTCTTTTAACTGAGTATACAGTGGCTACAGGCCTCTGGACTTACAAGGACTTAGGACAAACTTTAGAAAAAATTAAGAGGAGAAAATTCATGCTTTCTCTTGCCCACAATATGGAACAAAATGTACAGATCCTTGTAGTGTGAGTGGGATTTTAGATCACTGTGAATTTTTGTTTAAAACCACAAATAGCAGCAAGACAAATGATAAATAGGTGGCTGTAGTAGAAAATCGTATTTCTTTTATTAACTATTGGTGTTAATTCAAAAGGTCTATAATAGTATAAGTTAAATTAGGACTGAGTTTTTTGGAGGTGGGAGGTTGGGGATGGGCATGCCCTGGTCTTATTGAACATGACTAGTTTCTTCAGTCGTCTTGTTTTGACTGTGAACTGGTTTTTATTTTCCCAGACAGACTCCAAGCGAACACTGGCAATGTATTTGTGCCGACTGAAGTGGTTATAGCTCTGTGCTCTTAATTTGTTTTCTTTTAAAGGGTGAGCAAATGTAAAATTCTCCTTTGATTCTGGGTTTTGTTTTATGCTGGTTTTTTGTGTGTCTATCAGGTTGCAATGGAGTACTGCAAGAAATATGGAAGCAACAAAGTGCGAGTGCTTTCTTTGGTAAAAAATCGAGGGAAAGGAGGAGCAGTCAGGATGGTAATTGATACTTTCATCTCCTTCTCTGTTTGAACTACCAAATATGCAGAAGATAGAGCTGTGCTGATTGACATTTTGAATACAATACATTAACAAAATGATTATGAGAAAACTGAGTACAGATTCTATAAATTAAAGAAAAAACTTTTTTCAAAATAAGCTTATTTGAGATCTTGGAAACAGTATTTTCTTGCCAGAAAGATCAATAATAAAGACTTTTTTAACATGAGAATTCAAAGGGGAAAAAATACTGGAATTTCTTACTCATATAAGTTCCACTTAGAAATAGGCTTATGTTTATAAAAGCCAACAAAAAAAATCCCAAACTGTTACAGATTAAAGTTAAGGGTTTGTAGGCAAAATGCAGACAATTTTTTTTACAAACTTTGCTCTCCAGCTCATAGCTATTTTTTTTTAAATGACGAAGAAAGAAGCACTCTCATCCAGCAAAGTTTGTGTTTACTGAACCCCACTTCTATCACCCACACTGGGTAGTAGGAACAGCACAATTTATGTTTTCATGTTGACATTATCCTAACGTCACCATGTTCTAAAAATAAAATAACTGTTACACATTTAGAAGAAACATTTTTCCTAAGATGAATAACACCTTTTATGAAAAAGGGTGGGTTACCCATGACTTGCCTTTATCTGTATTTTAAATTCTATCTTTAATATGACAGTTTTGGTTTTTTATGAAAAATGAGAAAACATAGGAAATGGAGAGAACTTTGTATTAGAATATACAGGACTTTTATAAGCTATGTACTCTTGAAGTTATTCCAAGAGAAGGAGAAAATTCTCTATGTGATACACATTTGCAGTGTGTATACAAGTACTTCCTTGACAGTTTTTTCCAAACTCACACATGCTCGGTTGCAACAGTACTTCTGTCAAACCCCCTGCTAATTGTTTTCCTGTCTGGACCCCTTCAAAAATTGTGCAATTTGTCTGACCAAGAATACAGCAAAACAAGCTGTGAGACCTGTGCATAACAAATATTTTGCAGTGATACTGTGACTTAAGTCCTAATCGTAAATTAGTTTTGAGAAATAGCTCTTGAGTTCTCTCAAAACAGTGTTGGGGAAAACTAGCACTGCATCCTCCTTTCCATAGCTAAAACAACAAAGAAAAGCCATCCAGTGCAATGGCAGCTGCTCATCACTGCTTCTTTGTGCTCTCCTCTATAGCTGACTCTAGCAACTGTTGACTTTCAGATTTTGGTTTGTAAAGCTTTTAGTTTGCAACCTACTCCTGAGAGGTATTGTTAGCCTTTTGTGTTAATGCATTGTCTGTCACTGTAGGACACTACTCACTAATTCTCTAGATGTTATTACAATATGAATTGATAAATTGTTGTTAGTAGCAAAATATTGACTAGCCTGTTGTGTTGAATCTGTGAAATATCACTGTTCTTGTTACTCCATTAGGGGTTTTGGGGTGTTTTGCACCTAGCTTGTAACAAATACTGATTTCAAAGGTCTTGATTTTTATTGACTATTTTCATTGCAGGGTGTCTTTAGTTCTCGGGGGAAAAAAATTCTTATGGCTGATGCAGATGGAGCTACTAAGTTTGCAGATACTGAAAAAGTAGAAGAAGGTCTAAAAAATCTCCAGCCATGGCCTGTGAGTATAAATTCTCTTTGGTTTATTTTAATACCTGTGCATACAGATTGACCTTTGTAATTCTCTTCAACTTGAGTTTCTTGAGATCTGGTTGAAGAAGTAGGTGTAAGTCTGAAGACCAAGGTGTAAGTTTGGAAGCCTCAAGAATGGGCTGTCAGAAAGTGCTTCCGCAGAGTTCTTACCTCCTTTGCATCCACTGTACCTACTTTAATGCAGAACATAATGTTCTGTTTATTATTTATCCTTCCTTCAACTTCTTTGAAGTTGTTCTGTTCTGTATAAATACCATGCATTGCCTCCTTAGTTTTCTTTGTTCACTGTTTTGTACTTTCATTTTATCTGATGTTATCCTATGTACCTTTAAGAGTGCATCTTAATTTCATCCTCTTTTTTTAGAGGTTTTCTTTTCTCAGGGTCTTTAACTTAATGACAGTATTTGAAGAACTTTAACTGTAGATAAAAACTCAAAAACCTGTGGAACAAGAACAACACACTTGCATTCTCTTTTGTGAGCTTGACTTGAAAGAACTGAGATTTATTTTCTGCTTAAACACAGATAAGTGAGGTACTTGTGGCTGGTTTCCCAAAGTGCCAGAAGTGATGTGCAGCTTTCCAGCCAGAGCTGCAAGGGATGTACCTGTGGAAAGGGTCGTGGTCTGCCAAAGCAGAAGCTCAAGTGTAGGAGCCAACAGGCGGTGGTGTGACCCTAATGCTCTTTGCTACCAGGGAAGCAACAGCTGCTGGTCTCAGCATCAGTCTCAAGCTCTCAAATACAGTAGATTTAAGAAATTTCATGTGAGAAGTAGTAACATGAGAATAATGCTAAACCTTTTGTTTTGATCATGTTGATTTAATTTGAGGTTCTATTTTTGGCTAGCACCGTGGCATTTTGCTTGTTTGAAGGTACATCAGTGCAAAAAGTGTACTGCTTTGAAGTTTTTTATTACATGGTTCTCAACACAAGATTCCCTTGATTCTGCAAATACTAGTTTAAGTAATAACTTCTGCATTTATGTTCCTGTACAGAACCAGATGGCTATTTCCTGTGGTTCTAGAGCTCATCTGGAGAAGGACTCAATAGCAAAGGTTTGTTTCCATTTCCTGCTGTATATTAATACCCAAATATTTCCATGATTTGTTTCTGCTCTACGGATTTTGCCATGAAATAATCAATATTTTTAAAATAATGTAATCTAAAAATAAAGAAAAGCTTGCCATAACTGTAGGATGTGCTCCATTTTATACAAAGGATGTGTTCCAGATTTCAGGCACTTTGTACTGGTTGCAGTTAGCATTCCAATTTATGGATTTAATTTTTCTAGTTGAGAACTTGTCACAAGCAGAGCGTCTAAACCCTGACAAATTGGTAGCTAGTAACCAGTACTGAGGGTGGAGTGGAAGGAAACTGATGAGCTCATTATAACTGATTCCCTTCCAGTGCAAAAGCTTGACCTGCAGATCTTGAAACCTGTTTAAAGTGACTTAGGGATAATGAGCAGCCAGCTGTTTGAAGAGTATCTCAATTTGTTGGAAAGTGGTGTAATTTTTCTGTATTACTCTTAGTAAAATTTTTGAGTTTTTAACACACAGTACTGTTCTATGTGTGGCTCTTGTGGATTAAAAACAGTGGTGCATAGACACACGACCTTATCTTGCATCTGTTTTTCTGATGTCTTGGCAGAGAGTAGTTGACAAAGTACAGGCATGGAACTTTTATTACATCAAATGCGTCGCTGGGCTCATTTTTTCAGCGTCATTGGATTTACTCATCATGTTGAATGTTGTCAAGAGTACACTTTGTTTATACTGATGTTTAATACTTGAAATAATTCTAAAATATATACACAACTACTAAAACAGTTATGAAAGTTCAAAACAAGTTATACTGGTAACATTCAGTCAGTGGAAGATCCGAAGTATTTTCTTCTGGTTTATCGGCTAGTGTTGCAATGGTTCACTGGGAAGAGTTCTTGCAAGTACTGCTGCATGTATGTTATCATCCTCATAAAAAAAAAAAACAACAAAAACAAACTTTCATTGTTACCAGAAACTAGGGTAAATCTATGACATGGTATTTGCATACACATAGCACAGAATATACCAACTGCAGATACTTGTTGGCTGTGCACCCAGTGTATCCTGGAAACGTTGCTGCTACAGAGAGATCACGTAGCTGATAAATTTGAGCCCAGAAAAAATGCTTCGTTGTGTGGTCAGGTACTGAATGTAGATAAACTTTTTTCAGTGCATTCATATTTCTTTTCATGTTTGAAGGTCTAGCTACATAAGGGAGAGGAACTGGAACAGGACTTTCATCTTCTAATACCAAAGTACAGTTTTTGGGATGTGTCCATCCATTGCTTCCTGTTTCTCCCCATATTTCTGACTTTCTAGTAAAGCAGTCACCAACTGGTTGGGTAGTGCTGATTTGTTTGAAATGTGCAGCCCATTTAGTTTCGTCACCCAGCTGTCCCTAGGCTGAACAGAAAGACTGCCTTTACAGGTAGTCTTCCCATTACAGTGAGAAGAGGCTGTTGTGTAATGCAATAGGTATAAAAAAGTTGCAGAACAATCTTCCAGATTTCTCTCTGGACTTAGTGGCATCTAGAACAGAAGAATGAGGTTATGATAATCAGCCAGGATTTATTGAGACCTGAAGTTCACCTTAAATTCAGTCTCAAGACTTCAAGAGTTCTGTTCTGCCTCCGGTTAATGTGCTTTAATGAATCCAAAATATGACATGCATAGGAGTTTATCACTCTTAGGAGTGATAAACATAACCCAGCAACTCCTCTTTGTGAAGTAAGTGCACAGCTTCACCAACTGACAACCATGCAACCTCTTAGCACTTCCCCTTTGGCACTAGTGGTAGCCTTGTGTTCTTGGTCATAGAGCCAAAGGAGCCACACTAGATCCGCGATTTAACCTGGGACTGGAGCACTTTTCAAAAGGCACGAGCTATGGATTTGAATTTCCTCAGGCTAAAGGCTATTACATAACAAGCTAAGCATCTTCTCATTTTTCAAGTGAGGTTCTAAATTATTACATGTAAAGGCATCTCTTCTCTCTGAGATGCTTACCAGTTAAATTGATGGCTCCTATGGATTTTATGTGATACTTTTTTTGCAGTCTTAGATACAATGCCTTAAACTCAGCTTAAGACCATCAGTGAGTACAGAAGCAATTTGTGGATCAGAGTTCTAGTTGTTTAGGAACTGTCTTGAATAGAAGACTGAGAGCAACCTCTGCAAATCCAGACTCCAGCCTGTAGAATCTGTGGACAAACTTGTCGATATGATTATTGCATCAAGAATTAAAGTGTAGCCAAAGAGTAAGCTGGGAGAACATTTATCAGCAACGTAAAATATGTCTGCAAAAGAACAAAAGAGATGACTGTGTAACATTGCTGGAAATATAAAATGAAATATTATCTTACACAGCAGCCTTTATTTTAGACCTGGTTTTTATTTGGTCCATCATATACTGCAAAAAGGTGCATTCTCCAGTTGCATTCCCTTAAGTGCCTTGACATGCTGTGTGCAAACTCTGGAGATCATTTAGTCTTGAATGAAGTGGGTGACAAATTAACAAAAGATGTTCCCATTTGGTTTTTTTAATAATAAAAAACATTTTTAATTTTTGTGTTGGATTAGCAACTGGAACCTGTTTTGTTTAAATGTGTATTCTTAAGAGTAACACTCGTAAGAGTAGCAGTTATGGAGTCTTGCTGGCTTATTCTTCACTGTCTGTCCTGGTTACTTTTGAATTTCTCGTATCTGTTCAACCAATTTTTTAGAAAAACAAGAGGACTAGACAGAGAGAAAAAGCTTGTAAAAAAAAAAAAGCTTGTAAATGTCCAGTGGAGTCGAGCATTTAACATGTCATCCTCTTCCTCCTTCACTCTTCTTTTCCTTGAGGAATGCCCAAAGACTTATGCAGAGGAGGGTATGGCTGTCCCACTCATTATTTGAAATCCAGGTGCAGGTTCTTGCTTTACTTAAGAGAACATTATTCCAAGTAAAAAGCCTCTGTGAATTGGGAAAAGCAGAAGAAAGAACTTGGACTTCTGTAATTTTGTTTCACTGTAACAATTGACAGGTTCTGTTTTCATTCCAGAGCAAAACAAAAACATTTTACACACTTTGAAAGCTGTCACAAAACAGGATTATTGTCTTGTAAGTCAGCTCTGTTCAAGCATTTCACTCATCACTTAAATAAAA
Organism: Sakesphorus luctuosus; assembly: GCA_013396695.1. NCBI lineage: Eukaryota > Metazoa > Chordata > Aves > Passeriformes > Thamnophilidae > Sakesphorus > Sakesphorus luctuosus. The sequence continues at coordinate 90,479 of VWZD01005410.1, read as the reverse complement.
CTATCTAACTTACTGCCTTTTGTCCACAGCGCTCCTACTTTCGAACTCTTCTCATGTATGGGTTCCACTTCCTTGTTTGGTTTCTCTGTGTCAAAGAGATCAGAGACACACAGTGCGGATTTAAACTTCTAACCAGAGAAGCTGCCTTGCGGACTTTCTCAAGTCTTCACATAGAACGCTGGTAAATTGTTCCTTTTTTTGTTGGGGGGGGTTATAGTTGAACATGGCTTTGGAAATGCAATTGCAGCTACTATGAAGCATGTGATGTCTGTGTATAAATCCTAGCTGCTCAGTTTAGCCAGTTGTAGCACTGCTTGCATGTCAACTTAGATTTCTTGTTATGTTAAAATATCCTGGTAATTGCTGGAAATTCTATGTTCTTTATAATTCAGTACTGCTTAAGCAAAACATTTTACCTAGAATCAGTATCTGATATTTGTAATTGCTGAAGACTCAAAGTGAAAGCAAATGCTTATTCTTTACTTATTTTTTTGCTAAAATATTTTATGAGAGGAGTACTGATAGATATCATTAGTTTAAGACAATAGAAGATGATGCCTAGTCTTTGAATTACTTTAGAGCCCCTTTTGTTGTAATTTAGCTAGAACACTTCCCATATGAGAGTAATACAGTCATGGCTACTGTTATGGGACTGAAACACTGTTTTCACAAAATTACTGTAATTTTTGTAAATTTCCTGCACCACAATTCTTGCTAAAAATGATAGTTTAAGTATAATAAAACGTTTTCAAACTACTTTCTTCATTCAGGAAAATCTCTCATGGCCTACTGCTTGCTGACAGGGAACAGAATTGCTGAACAATGTTCCCAGACAAAAACATGTAATCCTGCATTACCTAGTCAATTCCAATACATCTTGTTTTATGTTGAGGTTTGGCAGTGATAGTTAAGCTATATTGCTCCTCCAGGATGGAGTTGTTGAGGGTAGTGTTTGGGCACACAAATGTGGTGTGGAACATAGAGCTTCTGTTGTATTGAATCTGTAACTGTGAGCAGTCAGTATTTGGAAAATCACCTTCTTACCCAAGTGGTTTGCTTATTACTCTAAAGGAAACTGTAGCTGAGCCAGAAGTATGATTTGTGCTGCTACTTCCAAATCCAAACTTGAGCTAGAAAGTTCTGTAAATTTCACCTACAGGGATTTTCTAAATACATGATTAAACACATACGTGAGGCCCAGAAGCACATAGCCCAAAATTATCCTGTTTAACTTCACTTCATAAATTAAGCCCTTCAAGAAGAAAATGGAAAGAAATAAATGAGGATATTCAGTTTAAGCTGTAAAAATGCAATCTTAAATTTATTCTTTTTTAAACTGAAGATTCTGATTGTAATTGCACTTACTGGTTATAGAAAGTGTTTTCTGCAGAAAAAAAATCTTAATAAGCTTTCTTCTGCCACTTCAAGTCTCTAGCACCAAAGGAATGAAAGAGTCAAAATAATTGTGCTGTCCCCCATTGTTCAGGAGTAGAGGCAGTGAAAAAAGTGTATTGCTGACTTATTTTACAGTAATTATATTGTTGGTGTATAACACACCAGATCTTCATGTCTTAATTCATTGTGCCTTATACACACTGCTATAAAATTAGTATAGGCGATTAAATGCCACCTTGACACCTGATCCCATCAGATCTCGGAAGCTCAGCAGGGTCAGCCTCGGTTAGTACTTGGATGGGAGACCTCCTGCGAATACCGGGGGCTGTAGGTTCTAGTCCTGAGGACTTCACTGTCACCATCCAAGCTCGCTCGGCCGTGGCAGATGGACCTCAGGACTTAAACAGTGGGGCCAGTTCTGTGCACGCTGTGCCTCACCTAAAAAATCCACTGTGCAGGCTGGAAGGACACACCCATGTGGGGAGAGCCTTTCCCAAATCTTCATTCACGAGGCCGAGCCATGATGATGATAAAATTAGTCTTCTCTTCTTGCTCTTTTATTTACAGTAATCCATAAACTAATCCCCTGTGTGTTTTCTTGTTTATCAGAAGTGTACTGGTTAGTGATGAAGAATGTTTGTTTTGTTTGTCAAGAAAAGAATAACTCAAATTCTTGGAATAAGCAAGCTCTTCAGATAATTCCAAGCCACAAATTTTCCTAAAACAACAATAGTTGCTCTTTTTAATTTGGTTTAATTTTCTGCTAAAACAGCCAGTATATTGTCTGTTTTTATCTTCATCTGTCCATCACCTGTCTCTGTGTTTCCCTGCCTTCATTTTCCTATTTTTTGGCTAATTTAAACCAAATCTGGCAGAACAGTACAGATCTCAAGATGAAAAGCTTTGGCAAGTTTTGTGGAAACTGAAACCCTCTTAGAGGAGAGAAACTCAGATTATTTCCACTGCTGAAGGAAAAAAACTACAATAAGGACTCAAAAGTTACTTATCAGCATCACAGCTGGTCATTTAGCATGTGTAACTGGAAGATAACATGCCACTGCACAAAACAGAGTACTGTCCCTTTCCTAGTTAAAATTATAAAATCTGGAAATAAACTGGGAGATGGGGAGGTATAAGTATGTGGGGGAGGGTGGGTATATATGGTAGTCCTAAGTGAAATGTCAGTGTAGTACAAAGAGTTAGGATAATTGCGGCTGGAAATTATATAGGGATACCAAAGAGTCATCCCATAGAACTCCCGTTAGATTCCTTTGTATGTAATGATGTAAGAATCGGAAATAGCCCAATAGTAGAAACTACTTATTTTAAAGAAATCTGTCCTCTGATGTGTTTCCATTGCATAACCTGTGTGTAAAAACAAAAATCAAAACTGGTTCGGTACTGTGCCATAGAGGTTCTGTCTGTACCAGGAGTATGACGACATAAGAATAAGAAATAGTTGTTGGTATTGTATTTCTGCTGGAACCTGGAACAATGTGGGGTCCCCAGCTGTGTCATGAAACAGCTCATTCACACTGAGACCATCAGCAAGGGATTGTGGAGGAGCCACTACCTTGATATTGGGTAAAAGGCTCTGAAATTTCAGTTTATTACTGCCCCTCCATCACTGAATTGAGGCTATTTGACATCTGAAGAAATCATTTGATTCTCTTTGAATCTTAAAATCCCACAAGTGAAACGCAACTCTGTTAGGTACTGAAAGAAGAGTTCATGTCAGAGTGGTCAGTGTTCAGACATTCTGGGGATAAGGGAGGAGGGTGCTGAAGAATATTCAACAAACAAGCAGCATTTAATAGGATAAAAACCATCTGAGAGCATCCTGGTCCTTGAGAGTGTCAAGGGCTCCCCAGCTGCTGCACTAAGGTACGTGGTGAGCTGTTCAAGAGAATGAGGCTTCTGCAAAAACCAGATCATCTGACCTATCTGCTCAAATTTTATCAGACTTGGATTTTTTGGGGGGTAATACAGTGCTAGGTGAATTATTATGTGAGTACATAACAAATATTTAGACTAAAATTGATGCATAATATGTTTAATCATGATGTTAATATAAAATTACTATAAAATCAGCTATCTAATAATTTCTACCTGCTTAAACCTTACTTTTTTGTTGCTTTATTCCATGCTTTTTTCATTTCAGTGGACATTGATGGGAATATCACCTCATTAATGTTAAAAATGCTAAAACATAAATCATATTTTTCTTCGTGCTGTGGTGAATTTCTTGTTTAGGAAATCTTGAAAGCAAAGAGAAGTATACACATTAAAGTACAGTTTTATTATCCTGGCAATAAGGATCATGTAACACTTTTCCTAGAATATTTTTTGTTAATCTAACCTTAAAGTTTAGAAAGCATTTGAAAATCAATAGATACTGCAAACTGTTTATATATTCAGTACTAAGAAGTAATGCTTGAATCCTAAACTAGCTTTTTTTTATGAGTGTTCTCATTGTCTTTTTGTTTAACTGTCCTTTGGAGACCTGGCTGTGTATATGAGTACAAACCAAACATTCTTGAAATTTACTTTCTAAATAGCAGTATTTTGACATTAGTTTGAAATGAGAAGAACCTTTTGAACAGAGAGCATATGCTTTGTGTTTTAGGTTCTGAATCTGATTACGCCATCAGTCTGTTTTTCAGAAATGGATAGAGCACATTTTTTAAATTAAAACTTAAAAGAAAATTAAAAGAGATATTACAAAAACATAACAGAGACAGTTGACATTACTCACTTCAGGCTACAAAAGAAGGTCTAGTTCTGCATCTACAATCATGACCTGAGAAATGTAATTGTTAAATTTTGATGCACAGGAGAAATGCTGTAAAATTAAATGGTCTCACTGGCAGAATTTTCCTATCCTAAATTTGATCATCGCTTTCTTCTGACAACAAAAAACTGATAAATCTTCTTCCAGCCAGAAAACGTCCATCCTTAGGACAATTAGACATAACGGTGATTACTGTCCTACCTGGAATAGTGATAAAAGGAGGAGAGTTTCAAAATGTAGTTCTAGTCTTGGTTTGATTGGCAAACTTTTGTGAAGTGACAATTTACAATGATATTACACAAGCCAGCAGATCACTGATTAGATCAAATTGTTGCTATTACTTTTGCCTATAAAAATTGCCTTCTGCACTGAACAAGCCATGTTGTTTGATGTTTAAAACTGGGAATATCAATATAAAAAATTAATGTTTGTTTCTCCAGTTTGTTACTAATCTCTAAATGTGATTACAGGAAAAATAAGCATTCGTATTGCTACAGGGATTTTTTTCCTTGCTTCTTTGGCATTGTAGATGAATACAAGCAGTGGAATGAATCTTTTTCCTATTTTTTTGCATGGCAAGTAGAATTGTTTACAAATGTCCAATCAATGCAGAAACATTTGTGTTTTGGCTTTGTCTGTTTCGTCTTGTGAAAAGTCCTGCTCCTGGCAGACATATGTGGACTTTCAAAAGCTCACTTTTAGCTGGAACACTGCTGGCAGTCTAACCCACCTGACATCCTTTTTCATTCTTAGACCTCTCTGACCATGGGAATTTTTTTCTAACCATTAAGAGTTTACTGGAAAACATATCTTGGGAGTGCAAAAGTCCTAAATTCCAGTTAAAACATTTAAACTGAAGGCCTGAATTTGTTTTTTGAAACACATAATACTGGACCAGTAAAGGAAAAGAGTCCTAATGCAATTTTAAAATACACAATATTTTTTCAGGATAGGTATTTTATAAGCACAAGCAGTTTAAGTGTCCAGTTTAAAAAGACTGAACTCAATTAAAGACCTACCAGCTTGGTGTTCAAATCAATTTTAGCCAGCATTATCTTAAATTGTAACTTAACCAAAACACAACCACATGGAGAAATTTTTCTTTATTTTACATTACATGTTTGTGTTAATTAACACATAGTGGAGCCACTGTTAGAAATAGGTGGGGAAATTGTTCACACCATATATTTTTGCATGTCTGAGTTTTGGATATAAACTTAGATTAGAGCCTGAATTCCTTCAGGCTGGAGCCAAACTTAGGTATTCTGAGCTGTGTGTCCCCCTCCCAAGAGACACTTCCTTTAACTCTTTGCAGCAGGATGAAGTACAGGGTGTGAATAATACCTTGCTGTTTCTGCGAGTAGTTCTGTCACATGTTAACTAGTCACAAATGGCTTTGTGGCAAATCACACCAACTCGTCCGCTGGTGTGGCTTTGATCTCCTCTGGGACAGGCTCCAGGTAACATACCCACGCTTAAATCCTGGCTGTGGAAGCTTCGTGTGATTCTTCTGTACCATCTGGATCTGGTGATGTGCAGTGTGGGTGTAATGCTATCAGTGTATTGAACACACCACGGTCTATATTCCCTCATTAACTATTCTGGTATACTGAAAGGTGGGGAGGGAAAGGGAAATTAAAAATACCCCCATGATATTCTACTGAAGTCATTCTCCTTTCAGCTTTGAATAGGTTTTTTTTTAATTTCAGGATATGTTCACTGTTACCCAAATGGCAACCACATGTAACAGTATTAGTGTTCAACCTGATTAATTTCTGTGCTTTTAATCTTTCACTTTGAGCACTGTAGTTCACAGAGCTATTTAATGTTGTTGTTCTGTGATGTATATGCTGACATTCCAGTAATCAGTTGTCCACAGGAATTGTTGCAAATAACTATTAGTTCACTAGGCTAATACTTTATGTAGTAATACTTTTAGAGCAGCTCATATAGTCTAATTCATCAGACAATTACTCTGCGTCTCTTAAGATTTTTAGTCATTTAAGTAGTAAGTATTACAAAAGTAGATTTAGTCTTAATATACATGATTCATAAACATTCAAAGGTGAATACATGGGGTTTTTGGCTTACAAACGTAAAATGTCAGCAAAAAATTAAATAATACAACTTCAGTAGAAGAGACCATGACATAATTAATAAAATAATACTCAACCCTCATTTAAAGAAAGCAGTGACTTGGCAAGGGTGGTTGGAGCAGATTCAGTTCACTCAGGTAAAAAAAGTGTATTCCTGTAACTTTTTTGTTGAGGATTAAAAGGCCTGTGTTCTAATCAAAATCAGATTTACAAAGTAGCTCTAAGTTGTCCATACACAGTAACTGTAGTCTCTGTAGATAACATCTGTTTATGCTGCCTTTGCATGTTTTAATGTTGTCCAGTGCTCTCAGTAGCTCTCCTGTAACAAACATGGAGAGTTTGAGTTCAGGTTGATGCCTGTTTGCCCGTGGTTTCACCAGCAAGCCAGCGTGCTGTCTTCTGCACTTCTGTGGGAACCTACATGTATGTGCCATACCCGAGGGCACATTTCAAAGTCAGCTGTTGTTGTTGCTTCCTTTAATAGTTTTGCAGAAATACACTGCTAAAAGGAGCAGGTGGCTTGAAGTAGAAGGAAATAACATCTGCACTTGTCTAACAACCTGCTGAAGTATGTCTTTCTGCCTGCTCCTGATCACCTGTCTGTCCCTTTCTACCTTTTCTGTAATGTTAAATGGAATTACCAATGACTTGAATTCAAGGAACCCTTGAAGGAGGAACAGATAATGTGGAGGGTTTATTGCATTTGTTTTCTCCAGTGGCAAAGGATTTTTTTTCCATTTCAAAAATAAACTACCTTGGACTTAGCAATGAGAATTTAAGGAGAATCTATACTTCTAAAGTTACTGAGAGAAAATGCAGACTAATGTTGAATTGCACTTGACTACCTCACAGACGCATTTTCAAGACCCCTCTGTAAGCTGATCTTGAAAATCTGTTCCATTGACTTGAAACTGGGAATCTTACCAACAGCTCGGCTAAAATGTTTCCAGTTCCTTAACCTTCACAATTTAGTTTTCTGGGGGAAAAAACCCCCAAAACGTCTGTATTTGAATATGTTTTGAATCTAGTAGCAGTTAGACATGGATGGCCATTGACAGTTTTTTTCCAATACAGACTAGTATTTTTTAAAAGCTTTTTACTGGGGGGAATGGGGGACTATTTAACCTTAAGTCCAGTTACTACAACTTACTTAAGGAACAAGAACACCCCTACTGACATTTGAAGACAACAACAAGGAGGGAAAAAAAGACAGACCTGGCAATCAATAAATCTAAGAAATTTAACAAAACCACCAGAATCTTCATAATTGTGATTTGCATTCAGCCTTGTCAAGAGTAGCTATTGGCAGTTTCATATGCTGATTTCCACATGAGCATTACAAGCTGCTACAATATGTGTCTAACATCAAAAGCCCAAGTGCTTCAGGACCAGAAGGCCAACTTGGGTGTGCAGTTGCAAGAATGAAACACACAAACAATTCTGTGCAGAGAACTGAGAGGATTAAGGTATATTTTGGACAAAGTGGGCAGGAAAGGACAGCTGACTTACAGTAGTATCACTTCCCCAGTTCATTTTGCTGTACAAACTGCAAAAAATTGTGCCAGCAAACAACACAGGTGCCTCAAGAGGGTTTTTGTGTTGCGCTTTAAATGGTCAGGGGATAAAGTAAAACTGTTGTTTGGGTTCTGTTATGCACAGTAACTTAGGTCATTTCTCACTTCTGTGCTGCTGCCTTGAGTTTCTTCACTTAGAAAGTACAAGAAGAAACTGTCAGATCAGTGTAAAGCCACAGCAGGTAGTTGTCCCCTTCCATGAAACTATTAGAAATGTGGAGTGGCGCTGTACATTTGACTGCTTGGTCTTCATGGCCTTTGAAAATGTTTGAGTCATGATTGTGGCAGAATGAAAAGTGAGCAGTGGTCTGAACACAGCCTGATCTGTACCTTCAAGAACAGGACACAGTGGAATGCTGTGGCTACTGTTCTCTGTATGTTGGCTGTGTTCTGAGATGTTCAGTCAGGGAAATACATCTCCTTCCATGTGCATCTGACCTGTAGAGCACTGGTATCAACTGCATAACTGAATAATTAGTTCAGTTATGTGCTTGATACCAATTAAATTGAGCAAGGGATTTAATCAGCATTGCCACTGTCTTTCTTCTGGAAATAAATGTGACTGTATTTTCTATTTCCTGTTCTTCCGCAGGGCATTTGACGTGGAACTTCTTTATATAGCCCAGCGCTTGAAAATACCTATAGCAGAAGTTGCTGTCAACTGGACTGAAATAGAAGGTAAGCAAATTGTTGTATATTCTTGTAAGATTCCTTACATGTCAATCCAGAATAAAATATCCAAGGGTCTTCCCATATTTTAGTCCGTTTTGGTAACACACAGCCTTCTTTCCATACAAATTTTGAATTTAAATTCTTTGCCAGCCTTCTGCCATGGCTTGGAACAGGAAGAGTCGGTGAAGGGGTAGCAAGGGAGAGAATCTCTGCCCTCCCACTGGAGGCAAAAGTAGGTTAGTTACACTGCTAGGACAAAACACTACTTTGGCATGTCCTGTTGCTGTCATATGTTAATAAAATAGTGCAGTTGTAAAACACTGTGGAGGAGTCTGAGAATCATCACTTACTGATTCAACTCTATTTCACTGTCTTGGCTTCCAAAATTCTCAGCTATTGAGGCCTCTTCTAAAGCACCATCTCTTCTTAAGATGGGATGTTCTTTCAGACCCATAGGGAGGTTTCTGCCACTGGGCTACTGGAAAGTATAGCTCCATTCACATTTCATCATAGCAGAGCCAGCTTAAGAGGTACTTCTTGCTTCTGCTCACTCCCCTCCCATCAAATGCTGTTCCTTCTTTTTTTTCACCCTTTTCATATTTTTTACCTTTTCTTAATCCAAATCTCTTCTCCTCAACACAACTCCTGAAAAACAGATAGTATAATGAACTGCAATGATGAAGGGTGCAAGCAGGGAACGTCCTGAGATAGCTTTGCTAGAAAAGAAATGTTTCCATTCGATGCAGTTCCACATGTACATTGCACCTAACACAAATATTAGCAGAGATGGAAGAAGGCTTGGTTTTGTAGTGTGGGTTCCTTACCTCGCCTGAAGATTGCCATGTTCATATTACTGCTGTAAGACAACGAGGTAGTCCTTTTCTCCAAAGTTGCTAAAAAAATCATTAGCTTAATTACTGGTGTTCAGGTTCCTATTTACTTGAACAAAGCCTTGTCACGGAGAAGACTGCATTTTGTCACAGGCATGGAATTACTGTGCTGCTTACAAACTAGAGTCTCCCACCTATGGCTTGATGTAATTACTGTAAAGCAATAACTTTCAAAATACGAATTTTTATTAATGTTAAGATCTAAGTTGTGGGATTGAGTGTGCTGAGAATGCAAAGTTTCAAGACTGCTTTAATGTGTGTCTTGCCAGTGCACATTTTTTTCTAACAATGTCCTTCTGATTTTCTTCTTCATTAATCACAGGTTCTAAGTTAGTTCCCTTTTGGAGCTGGCTGCAGATGGGCAAAGATCTTCTTTTTATACGACTGCGATATATGACTGGTGCCTGGCAGCTTGAAACAAGAAAATGTAATTAGGTTATTTACATTTTCCAAATATATTATTAAACTTAATGGAACATGAGAACAGTTTCAATCAAGTGAAGTGGTGATGAAAGCTGAGGTAATTCTTCATTGCTCCTCTTCTGTGTTTCATTTTTGCAGCATGTATGTGTTTTGTAAGATTGCCAGCAGGGAATTTGTACATTTTGAAAAGAGAAAGCATTTCCAAAAAGATTTTCTAGCCTGGTAATCAGATTTTTATTTTATTAGATAGCCGCTCTGGCATGTCTTATAAATTCATTCAAATAAATATATCTGCTTTTGTGTCACCACACTTATGGAATTTCCTTATAATACATATTAAACAGAGGCACTCTATTCTACATTGTGCAATGTTGTGTTGTGAATGACCACAAACATTTGTTTCTGTTATATCTGGAAATTTAAGCCATATTGCAGCTTGGAATTGTCATTCATGGTTCGCGCTGATGCACGTTGAGATTCAATGTCATGGGAAACATTAATGGATTTTACTGAGTTATAAATGTGATGTTCATAAGGTTGTTCTCAGGACTTTCAGTAGTCTCTTGACATTCCAAATGTTTTTTTCTGAACCTGAAATAGTTTTCCTGACATCAAACTGCAGATCATGTCCAGACTGTAGAAGGTCCAAGAGAAAGCACGTTTAGTTTTAAAATGTTGTCTTCTATGAATGTGTTTTGTTCATGTGTACTCATTATTACTGCATGCTGAAAGCTAGGAGTCCTTGACATCTACAGATGTGAAGTGAAGAGGGTATGGAAAGCTAGTTCAGAGCATGCAGGAATTACACCCAGTGTACACTGGGGGGCTGTACATTCAAAATGCCAATCTGCTGTCATGGTTCAGATGAGATCAGAGAGGGAGGGAGGGCTGTCAGTCTTTCATAGTAGTGTCATACTGTGTTATACTACTGTAACATAGTTTCATTTGTGCTTTCAAAATAGTTGTGGATTGCCAACAAACTAAGCCAATCTGTCTTTCAGAAACATATACAAATTTGAACAGATTTAAAGAATGAACGGTGTGTGACTGTACTTTCACATGTGAGTTCACTGGTGATTTTTCATTTTCTTTCTGTAATATTGACTTGAGTTTTGCTCCTGTTAGGGTTACCTCAGTTTTCTATGAAGTGCTGGAATAAATTCTCAAAAAATATATTCAGTTTGGTTTCTCAGGCTTTATTCTCTTGTCTAGTACAGATAAATCTCTGTCACTTCTGCAGAATCAATCACATCTCCTAATTTCCATTAGCAGAATAAAATACCAGCTTTTCAGTTTCTGTAAATAAGTTTCTGTGATCAAACCTGAACAGTGATAGCTCTGCTTATAATTGAATTGCCCACCAGTTCTCAAAAGTAGATTGCTAAAAATTTCCTCACATCTTACTCTAAAACTGAGTGTATTTGAAATTGTGATGAAAGTAGCTCACCTCTTTGAAATGATGAAGCTTAGGGCATGCATTATTTTCTGCACAATAAGTAAACATCTGGTGCTGTCTTCTTTTAAAAAAGTGTGCTTTTGAATCATATGCCAAAGCTTGGAAGGAGGGTGCTAAATTTATTACATTTTTTTCAATTACCTTCACAGAATCACAGAATAGTTAGGGTTGGAAGGGACCTCTGGAGAAAACCTAGTCTGAACCCCCTGCCAAGGCAGTGCTGCCTGGAGCAGGTTACACAGCAATGTGTCCAGATGGGTTTTCAGTGTCTTCAGAGACTCCATTGCCTCTGTGGGCAGCCTGTTCCAGTGCTCTGTCACCCTCAACATAAAGAAGCTCTTCCTCCTATTGAGGTAGAATTTCTTGTGTTTTATTTTATGGCCATTTGTGCATAGTCTACAAACTTTTTTCAAAACTTTGCACATAAACTCTCCAGTAACTCACTCCTTGTTGAGCAATCTCCTTTTGCAACTGTGCATGTGTCAGTCCAACAAAATATTTGATACCTTCCACCTTAGAGATGTAGAAGTAAGGCCACATTTATAGTCTTAGAGCTTTGTGGAGTTGGGTGCTCGAACTTGTTGGCATCGAATTCTCTTATTCTTTCAGTGGATTTGAGCCATGGTTAAAGGTCACTACATGTCTCCATAGCCTGTAGAGTCTGGTCTCTGACTGTGAGGTTGACAGGCATGGCACTGGTCACATCCACATGCCTACATGTCCCTTCTACGCTGCCTTTCAAAGCAGGCTTGTTTCTTCTAAACCATCTGCTCAAGACAATCCTTGACCTGCACTGACTGCCACATTGTGCCCAAAAGTATTTTGAGAGCAGAGATAGGCAGGTGTGGGACACCTGCTACAGTGTGGTCTGCTTCTATAGGTGTAGCCTGGCACATTCTCTTGCAGTGGGGATAAAAGATGAACTGGAATAAAAAAAAGGAGTAAACTGCAACAGAAGGAGAATGGGGAGAGATAGAAAAGGAGACTGATCTGGAACTGAGATTGAAAATTAGAGAGTGAATTGGTAGACTTACTTTACTTGAGAAGGATGCTCGGATTCTCCTTTTGTCACTCCTGTATCGATCAGGATTTGCAGATTATGAAACACAAGACACACAGGCTATCACAGGTGGCCCAGGATGCCACCAGGCACATACTCTAAGAGAAGTTCAGACTCACACTTGGGTTTAGGTTTTTGCTCTGCTCTGCTCTATGTTCCTTCAGGCCAAACATACCTCAACTGTTGCACAGCAATCCCAGAATCAGGAGAAGATTCTCCTAGGCATCATTTCAGAAGCAGATGTATTGGTTTATTTGCACAGGGCCATAAAGAGGAGTGTTTCTGTTCCCTCTACGCCTGTTCTGAGGCTTCTTAGAGGCTCCCTCAAGCCAGTTCAGCTCACGAGAATGGCAGGATGCTGTCTTCTCCTTTTTTGCTAATTTTTCCTTTCTTCTGAGATAGTTTGCTGCCATTGCAGTGACCTAAAATGACTCCCTGAGTGGTCCTGCAGGCACAGGGTGGAGCAGCAAGAGGAGGGCTTCCCCTTTTCGCAGCTGTGAACTCAACCACAAGTGTGAAGACTGACTTGTCACCTAGAAGCTAGTACGCTTTTCAAGGACAGGAATTGTGACTTTAAATCCCCTCTTTTTTAAGCCTAGGCAAGACCTGAGGTCTTGTTGCCCTCTTAAAATGAGACCTTTAATTACTGAGCTCCAGCAAGAAAGTCCTGGCTCTGGCTCTTGATGTATTCCAGAGCCCCCACTTGATTTTAGAGTGTCACAACCTGTAATGGCAGGCTTGGGTAGAATATTTCACAATCATTCCTACTGGGGAAAAGACTGATTGATTCATATTTTATACTTAATTGCAGAGACTGTGTAGAGAACCAAGTTCCTTGGAGTATATGCAGACAACTTCTCTGATCACCAAAGCTGTCATTCAAACCAGTGCTCTGCCTAGCTTGTCCTCACTCTTCTCTTTATGGATTTGCAGAGATGCATCTGCATTTCAGTGGACTCTTAACCTTTACTATCTCTTCCTACCCTTGCATTTGCAGGGGTGACCCAGGAAGGTGAAAGTCTTCTATGTTACTCACTGTCCTGCATGACCCAGCCCTCTGAAGGCACATCAAAACAAAGTATTGTCACACACTTTGAAAAGGAAATAAGAACAAATAGAGAAAATCGACATGGTAATTCTGTAACATTCTTACCAACATCACTGTCTGCATAATTAGTGCTTTCATAAATACAGATTTCAGGGTTTTATTAAAAAAAATATATCTCTGCATAAAAGCCTTACTTTTCTGCACCACTTGACTAATACTTCACAAGAGACTTTATCAAAAGGCAACAGTATCAGAGTTCCCTTTGAAAAACGCATCCAAAAACAAGTTACTGAAAAAGGTTCAGTAGTTTACACAAGTTTTCTTCAGTGTTACCATTTTTATCACAACTCAAAGCAGTAGCAATGCAGTATCTCTTGGTACACACTTAGCTTTTATGCTTACAAGCTATTTTTTAACTCATATTTTAAATATTGATTGGAAAAACAGTAAAAATCTCTCAGGCCTGTGTGCAGATGTGCAGTATGTTTTCTGTGACAGCTCTAAAAGTTAGTATCTCAAACAGGTTTCAGCAACACTGCAGCATTATCACAAGGCAGGGTAACTCTGAAATGAGTAATAACACAGGTGTAATCAGTTTTAATCTATATAAAAGTTCTCAGAGATCGCTGCTGTGAAGTGTAAGCAGACAAATGTAGAAGATGGCTCCAGTTCATTCTGCAGAATTGTGTTTAGTAGTACATCGATTTGCAACTCTCAAAGCTTCTGTGCAGACCATTCCACCACTGCCAATGTCCAGGTTAGTTTTTCACCATGGGAAATAAAATTATATCAATATGTATAAGCACAGCAACATCTCCAAGCCATTGAATAGTCCCAGACAGTATTTAACTTGAATTCTCTGCTAATGTTTAAGGCTCTGGAGACCTATCTATAATTATTTATGTACCTATTGTCCAAATGTTCCTTGAGTTCACAGTCATAATGCTGACTGCAAACTAAAAATAGTTAAAACGAAGAGTCAGGCAAAGACAGAAGGCTGCAATGAAGCTTCTGTATCTCATTGTTTATTACTTAAAATAACATCTAACGTTATTTATGATCCGTGTATGTTTCTTAGGGAGGTAGTGGCATGTCTGTAATAGCTCAAGGGGCATGAATTAAAGTAGTGTTCCAGCATCACTGAAGGCTGCACCCTGCCAGCTGAGCCATAAGTTATCTACCTCTTTGGGATAGGGCTTTAGAGGTTAAGAATTGGATGCTACTACGTTGTGCCTGTTGCATTAGCCAACAGTATGTAAGGGAGTCTTGAGCACACAAGCCCTCAGGGACTCAGGGGAGAAGCTACAGACAAACCTTTGTTTCTTACTGGGAAAAGAAATGGCATTTTCATATGACCAAGCTTAAGTAATAGTTGTGAGCTCAGAGTTGAGAGGGGTGTGCTAGAATATGATTTCATTTAATAGGTTCATCAGAAAAGAAAGGGCTAACTAGCCTTGATTTTCATGCGTATTTTTTAATCTACTTTTTTTTACACTGCTCATCAATCTGTTCAACTACCCCAGCTGCATAGTTAAGTAATTCCCTGATGTAAAAAAGAAACAAAAAACGCTTTTCCAGTCCCGCTTCCAAGTACCCATGCACTTGTGCAGGTAACAGTAAATCAGTCTATAAGTTATCTGTCTGCCAGATTCTTGTACAACACACATTTACACACACATAGCCTTAGTATGTTTCTGTTAGTGCAAAGAGCGGACCTGCTTTTTGCTAAAACAATATTTTCAATGTCTCCCTTTCTGCAGAAGGAGATGAACTCTTGCTGGATGTGTAATCTGCTGGTAATAGCCCTCCATACCTGAAGTTAAATGGTCTAGCCCATTTCAGACCAGCAGCCAGGACAACAGTAGCTCTTCAATGCACTGTAAATGCATGACTGCAGTTACTAGAAATATTCTGACTCACAGCAACAAGCGAGCTACAGCAAGCAGCAAGCGAGCTGCAGCAGCACAGTGGCCAGCTGCAATGTGAGCATTACTGCAGCAGGTCGCTGGGCCTAGGGGAAATCCTTCCAGCTTCTCTTGAGGAAAGCCACCACTAGCAGGGAATACTCCTTTTCAGACTTCCTGGAACTTCCAGGTATTGCATTAGGCCACCTAATTCTCATACCTTTTTCAAAGGACAGTCTACCATCAGCAAGTAGTATTCAGCCATAAGTGCTCTAACAGGCTATGAGAGGTTATCCTCTGCCTACATCTACTCCACCACACTTAACAGTACTCCCATATAAGCAGCAAATTCTATAAATAATTTACTTATACTCACAGTCGCTTTCTATGTGTACACTTAGTAGTCAAAAACAGCTACAGACCAAACATTCTCCCAAACTGTCTTAGCCACAGGTGATCTTTCTTACCTACATGATCTTAACTCCCACTCAGGTCCATGCCTTCACATCAGTCAGACTCTACCTTCCTTGAGTATTCAGGTTCTGCTGTCAAGATCCCTTTCCTCCTTTGAACTTTGATCAATTTGCCATTTTAGCAGAGCAAACTCCAATATCTAGGCTGAATCCAAGCTTCTGTTGCTGGCATGTTCTACGCAATGTTCTTGAAGAATGAGGTGACATTAACTCTGGAATTCCCATCTGGTTTTTGCCATATTTTGATGTTTCATCTGGGGTTGTTCTGAAGCTGTATAAAGATCCTGTTACAGAACAAAGGGAAATACTGAGTGTCAGTTTTTGGACTAGAGATCAGAAAAGTTATTTGAACCACAGGATGATGAAGAATCATTTAGTTCTGCAAACAGTTTTGGCAAATTCACTTGCATGGTCTCTGGAAAGCAGCCTTCCACATGTGGGACAAATCCTTTTCTTCCTATCTTTGTAAAGTAGAGAAAGGTTTAGCTAATTGTGTCAAGGCCAGAATTGACCCAGTAGCCACACTACAACCTCAGTTGTACCGGCTGTCACAAACCACCCACTGCACACTCTCAATCAATCATCTGCTGTCAAACTAGGAACAAGGTCAAAACCACAAGGAATTTCTAACTCTTTTTGGCTGACTATGTCTGATGCCGTTTAAGGTCTCAACAATGGAACTGCTGATAACTTTCATATCTTGTTGCCAAAAAACAAAAAAACAAAACCATATCCATGGCCATCTTCCAGTCTTTAAGCCAAGTCATATGTTTTGGAAATGGTAATCGACTGTGTCAGCTCTCCCTTTGGTTGTTTTACAAGTCTGGCTAGCTTCTGCCTGCTAGAAGGTTTCATAATAATGAAAGCTTAAGCAGAGATGAAGTTAGAACAACCTTTACTGCTTTTTTTAATCAAACAGTAAAATTCTGGTCTCACAAAAATGTTTTCTGATGTTATGTCTAATTTTACTGTTCTTTACAATTTATTTTCTCAATAAAATGCTCCATAAGAACAGGAAAAGAAGAAAAAAAACAGTTTTGTGCTGGAGTACTGCAATGGAACTACAAAAAGGACCAAATATTCCCATAAAGGAGACAGTAAGCAATTTCATTCCAGTATTTGCTGGAAAGCTAGGGAAAAGAAAGAATGGTTGACTGCACAAGAATATATTAGTTTGAAGCAACTTCTGCATGCACTGTTCATTTTTCATGCATTGCCTCAACTTCCATGATACCTCTGAGATTCTTACACCCACACTCATATCTGCATATAGTGATCCTGTGGCAGAAGAAATCTGGACCTTTTCAGTTCACTTATAAAATGAATTAATTACTGAAAAGGTCTGTTTACCAAAATGAATAAATACAGCTTGACAATTTAATAGATCAATTTATCTTTAAGTATTAAACAAAGAATAAGGAATGCTGTGATTTGTCAGATTGTACAGAAATAGTGCAGTGTGGTGATGTTATTTGCCACTTTGTCTACATGTATGACATTTATCTTTCACATACTTGCCAGTGCCTTCCTAAGCCTCATGATAACCAAGGAAGAGCTAATTTCATATCCTGGACATTAACTTCTCCAGAAAGTAGAAGAGAATGATGGTAAAATCCTAAATACAGGGTCACTGCTCAGGTACCCCAGAAATTAGTTACACCTGAACAATCACTCAAAGGAGAGAGAATGTTGTTGCATCTTACACTGAAAAGAATGAAGGAACAAAAATTCAGTGTAAGGCCCATTCCATTCCCTGAAACCATGGATGCTCTGCCTCCCATATGGAAGGGTTTAAGAGAAAGTAGTGAGGAAAGATTTATCTTGCTGTGTGCACCCTCCACCATCCTGAAGGAATTTCAGGAGTGGCTTGAACAGACCTGCATGGTAACAGGAATCTAATTTCACATGTAATGATTTCTCTGGGTTGTAAAATAATGAAGCATTGTTTCTCTTCCTGGCTGTTCCTGATTTACTCAAGATTATACAGTACATCAGTCTATCCCTAATGTGGAAGATGGGCATGATAATTTATTTACCCTCAAAAAACTCCTACTGAATTTTGCAGGACAAAAGATTTTAATATGTTAGAATACAAGCTCCCCTCTGTGAACAGCAAACTTTCAACAGGGGTTATGAAGTAATTTTATTGATTATCTGTGACCCCAACTACCCTGCCTGCAACCTGCACTAAAAATCCTGGGGGTTTATCTCCACTCCTCCTGAGATGTTTTCTGTTAAGGTAAGCATTAGGCATATAGTTCTGTAGGTGTGCAGTCAACACCAAGCAATTACATCCCCCGCTTTAAAGATGCTTTATCATGCACAGAGATTACTTTGGGGAGAATACCATCTTTGCTACTAAGTGCAAATCTAATGCATAATATCACTGCACAAGTTTGAGCAATATGCAAGAGCTTTTATTTTTCCATCAAGCAAGATGTTTGGGGGAAACATTTGCAGAATAGTCATTTGTAAGGCCTCTAATGCACTCAGATATTTAAGAACTAGGAAAATTCATCAGGAACATAGACTGCTATTCTCAGCTGTGCCTTGGTAATAATTTGCAAGGACTCTAAGAGTTTCTTAGGAAACTCACATTCCTAGCTCTGCCAAAGCTTTGTTCTTTCCATGTTTCTGCTGCAGGCTTTTCATCATTTAGCCTCCAATTTTATCTGCATTTATATTCACTGAAGGTCGAATCCCATACAGTCCTTCTAGATGGGACTGTGTCCTTTAGAGATTAATTCTTGAAGAGGATAGACCACAGTGAGCAATGCACCTAAGATGGTTGTTGTCTTTGTAATCAGTATCACACTTAAGAACTTAAAAATAAATTGGCTCATATTTCCCAGGGCTTTGCTTAACACAGCAAAAGAGTTTATGGGAAACATTCATTGGATGTAAAGCCAGTGGCAAACATTATCTTTCATATCAGAGAGATAATGTAATTAAAAAAAGAAGAAGATGTAGTTGTCGTTTTGCTAAGATGCAAACCTGACATCAAAATGTTGTGTGGCAACACATCATTCGTGTTTGATAAGCGCCACTAAGTCTGAAGGAACAGATCTTCAATCAGAAGAAGGGTTTGCGGCATAGAAGTAGTTTCATACAAGAAACTCAACAAATGCTGGATTAGAGCCAGAACACAGTAGTGCTACCAGTATTTTGTTTTCTATTATGAGGCATTATAGATGCACACAATATTTCAAATATAACTGTCATTTTTAGTAGATTGATTACATTAGTGCAAGGCTTCTCAAGTTTTATGATGCCATGGCTTTCTCAACAGCAGGGAACAGTCACTCTTACAGATCTACTACATTTTTGCCAGAAAATAAAAGGCTAATGACTTGAAATATGAATGCCACAGTAAGACACATGATTAATAGCCACTGAGTAATAAAATCATTGCTGACAAAATATGTCCAATGACAAGTTTAAATCTTTTCCAATGAAAAGTTTAAATGCCTCTTGGGAAAGGAGTCCTCTGTCTTGTTTCCAGTGCTGCAGAAGCATTTTATTCAATGGCTTCTCAGGCAAGTGTTGTGAAGCAGTTTCCAGCAAATGGGCAAGAACCAAGGCTTCCCATTCTCAGACACATTCCTCTGTTAAAAAGGAGGGTGTGTACCTCTCCATTTAGTCTGTGTCCTCAAGAGTCTTGCACTCCTTGCTGAGCAGTTGTCCAATTTCAAATAGAGTTCAGTGGCCTTATGCTAGACCTTCCCATAGCTCAGTGGCTATTTCAGAAAGGAGGTATCACAGATTAAATTCCTTTAAGCTAAGCAGGACTCAGAACTCTTCTGCTCCATTTCTAATCATTGTGTTGTTGTGGTAACATAGTCCCTACTTCTTACCTTCCTCAGAAGATGGTTTGGTGCTTGCTCTCCTACAAAGAAGTGCAAGTCCCATGTGAAGCCCTAAGTCAGCTGGATCTTGAAGCACACATCTCAAATATATTGTGTTTTCTAGCAGCAGACTCCAAATAGCTTTGCTCCTACACGCATTAGGACAAACCCAGAAATTGCCATGCAGAGGCATATGGAGCTCCCATACCATGAAGTGATAGCCTACATAAGGTTCCCCCACTGCTGTAAGGTGGGGTCTTGATCTTCTTGTTTGTTATCTCTTCCTTCATGTCACTACTGCACAACTGTACCTACATCAGCATGTTGCCCAGCTGTCCATTTGAAGCATGCTTCATTTTCAGCTGGATCTTTACCTATCAAACTCCCCACTTGGAGACTCAACTACAAATGCCTGTGCCAGGGAAGGGACAAGAAGCCACAGCAAGGTAAGGTGGGCCAGTCCCGACTGAGAGCAGTCCTGTGTTCATAAGCTGGAGACCATCATGGACACACACACACACACTGCATTCACCCCCTGTGGGAGCACCCAGCCTTGTCCAACCACCTGCCTTACACTGTGAGAATCACCCCACTGTGACCATCTCTTATGCTTAACAACTTTCAACTGAGAGTCTAAGACAGTCAGAGAGAACAGCTGTAGCTGTCACCAAAACTTTACCAAAAAGGGATTATACAGCCATGTTGTGGAAAGGAGATCTATTCCCCAACTCTTCATTAAGACATAATTAATTGGAAAACTGCTGTTTTGTAGCATAAGACTAAATGCAACAGAATGATTGGTTAGTTCTACTAGAGAAAACTAGACTGGGAGTATCATGGGGAAAATACCGAACAAGGAAATTTTTCTAAAATACACTGAGTCCATGGTCGCATTTCTTCATCCCCTGAACTGTGTAGTACTTGTTTATAGTAGTCTGTCATAAGTCTTATCTTCACAAGATGCACAATACTCCAGTAAATGGCACCAGCCCACTTGAAGTACTAACTTACCTTCAAAGAAACCTGAAGAGAGAAGATGCTTTAGCCAAGAAAAATACGGGCCAGGTGACCTGACTCCAGGTTTTGAAGTGGCTGCCCTCACCAGAAGAGTCCTAACACTATCCATCACATGGTCATCCCCTTAACCTAAGGCAAAGATCTGACCTGATATCTAGAGATGAGGGGGTAACACCACCACACCCTGGCCTCTGCCCCTCACTTTTCACGTTCTTAGCCTCCTTGACCCAGTACTATCCCAGCTGTAGGTTAAGCTGGGGTACAAAGGGAAAAGAGCATCCACCTTTTCTTCTGAATCTTTTGGTCAGGCTCCTTGCTCATGTCATTCAGCTTCCTGGGCATGATACAAGAGTGCAACAAGTACTAAGTGCCCACCTTGCATCTTCCCTGTCTATCTCTCTTCCTAGCAAAGCCCTACAAGACTGCACCCACCCCAGTACTGGTTATTCACAGTGCAAGTGGCCCAGACAAGAATTACTACTGGCTCCTCATTGCTTTCAGTAGACCTCTGCAATGACTGCCGTATTACTGGCTCAAAGCCTGCAGCTGCTGCTGCTGCTCTTCCCCGTTGGGATCTCTTGAGTCCTAAACTGCAGCCTCTCAACCTGCATTCTCCCCCACCTGGAGGCTGCCAGACAAGACAGCAAGTATCTCACACAGGCTGGTGAAGAAAGTCTTTATCAATTTTATCTAAAGTTACAGAAGAAAAGGGCAGCCCCATCCAAATGGCAGCAGTGGCACAGCAGGCCCTTACCCCATTCACATCAGAAGTGCCACCTTCTAGGCAGCCCTCTCCTTCCCAGAACTTCCACACACAACCTTCAAAAAGCAAGTAAACCAAAAATCACTTATCCCCAGAAAACCTTTAAAATTCCTGCTGATTTCTTAATACCTGCAACCCACTTTTCCTACACAGTTTGGCTGCTGGTGCATCGTTAGAGGCCCTAGGTTCCCTAATCCAGGCACATGTTGGTACAGGCTGACGTACAAACTGCATTAGACATACAGCCCTTAATACAGCAAAGGGTCACAGAGCAGTGGTGGTGCTGCAGTATATATTAAATATAAGGCATCTTTGCCTGGGACCTGTTATTTTACATGGTTTTGTGATTTGTTATCCACACCAAGGCAGAGATGCCCAGACCACATCATATTTTCTCTCTCATAATAGCTTAAGAACTCTGGCTTCCCTAAATGTAAATGGAGAGTTTGAGGAAACACAAGCCTTTGATGTGTGTGGGGAGATGTAACGCATTTAGGCAGAATATTTTAATTATGTGAATTACAACAGAACAGCCTGCTCTTTTTAG
The DNA here is from genome assembly GCA_013396695.1 of Sakesphorus luctuosus. Taxonomy (NCBI): domain Eukaryota; kingdom Metazoa; phylum Chordata; class Aves; order Passeriformes; family Thamnophilidae; genus Sakesphorus; species Sakesphorus luctuosus. The sequence continues at coordinate 68,525 of VWZD01005410.1, read as the reverse complement.
CATACTGAGTCATTTCCACTTGGACTCTGCAAAAAAAGACCCTTGCACTAAGTATTTGGAATAAACAATGTTGTGCTCCAGCTTTCACAAGCCTTAAGAAGAAAAAAGAAATCACTTCTTTTCTTCTCTGTTTCCCTGTGCTTGTTAGTGCCTCCTTTGGAAGAGACTGGAGCTAGTTGGATGTCACAGTTTGAGATACACTGTGCCAAGGGCCAGTCTGCTGAAACGATCTCATCCAGTTCCCAGGGACAGACTTCTGAGCCTTCTCTGAGGGTTTCAGTTGCCATCCAGTCTCATTTGTGTACAAAATATGGAGTGATGAGTCAGAGCAATTTCTTGCCCTTTATGAAGAAAAGCTGATACCTTGTGCATAGTTGTGGTATTTCTATATACAGTTTACATACTTACCACCGACCTAGTTTTATTTTTCTTTTGAGTCTTTTGATTTTTTATACAGTAATTGTTCTGCTGAAGTCTGTAGCTAAATGAGGTGTTTATTTAGCATCTGTGCTTTCTAAATATTTACTAATGAAGATCTTTCTAAAAACTTTTTCCCTCAGCATGTTCACTAGGCAGTGTAACTTTTTCCATTTCTTTGATCCTGAAGCCCCCTTTATTTTTAATTATTCTCCTCTTGGCAGCTGTAGGAAAATGTGGCAATATATCTCAAGCCCTTCCCCACCCCTCCAGTTAACAAAGATACTGGTTGTAGATCAAAGAATCCATCAGAACAAACTGCTTCCTATGCAATAAGCCCTCTGTCTCTGGAATAAGCAAGTTTATCTTCATTGTGCATTCCGATAAGATGTTATTATAGTAGTGACTTTAATTACATTTCTCATTATTACATTAGTGTGCAGTAACATAGAGTTTCTCTGAATCTAAATGTGTTAGATTGTAGAATATGGTGCCTTTAAGTCTTGTGATGGAGGGAAATAAAAATTTGGAAGCCACGAAACAACAACAAAAACGTTCCATTTTACAGTTGGGCAGACGTCTCTGTGGAAGGAATGAGGAAATTTCTCTAGAATATGGTCTAGAGGGTGGGAAAACACCAAGAGGCATCATGGAAGGCAATAGTATATGCGTCACTGTTCATCTCTGTAATGCAAATATGGTAAGACTCTAGAAAATAAGCAGCTGCTTTATGATCTAAGGAATAAATATTTTTGTGTCTTAGGTTCATATAGTGATACACTTACCGGTAAGTTTTAGTGGCACATCTTTAAATGTTGATTTTCCTCTATAAGAAATAGCTACTTCTCCTCCATAAGAAGTAGCTTCTTCCCCCATCCCTATTTCTGTTCTGGTTTGTTTGGGGATTTTTTATGATAAGACTAGATAGAGTACATAGCACTACTCTATGTAAGAGTAATGCTCTATCTCAAAGTATTTTATCCTAAGCATTGAATGGCCTAAAAATGTTTGTAGATATAAAAATATTCTTTAAGATTTCTACATTTTGGATGTCTAATAGTCACGGAATAGATATTCAGTAAGACAGATCTTTATGTATCTCAGCTTCCCTGATAACTTGATTAAATGTGAGGCCTGATATTTGGTGCCAGGTGATTCCCAGGGGAGTGCATTTATCACGTGCTTAGTCTTGCAATCCTTACTTAATAACTGCTTCATCTATAACTTAATGAAAATGGTGGTAGTTCCTATGAACTGCAGTAAACTTTAAATCAGGGTACAAATTACCACATGCATCTCCCTTTGAAAGATACAGACCTCCAAACAGACTATTGCTACTGGTCCTATGGAGCAGTAACAACTTTATGATCTCCAAGACAACTGCTGTTAACATATTTGCAAGAACTGGATTGGAGTGCAATTGTCTCCTTTTTGGAACTCCTAAGCAAAATATTCAGTTGGTACCCAACTTGTTTTAAAGCAAGCACATGGTAAAAGGATGCATTCCTTGACCTCTATTGCTTGAAGCAACTATAAGTTTATGAGGTTCTTTTTACTTCTGCTAGATAATGAAAATACAGATAAATCTGATCCATATAAATCTAGTTTTTAATTAAAATACATTGAGTTTTCTAATACAAATGGCATTTTCCCTTCTCACTGCATCCTGATTTCATGCCAACACTGAACAAATAAGCTGTACTTATCAGTAAAATATTCTTTTCTGTCAGATATCATTGAAGGTTTTTTCCTCTTTTTATATTTTGAATTTTAAATAGTCTAGTTTATAATGACATCTTTTTTTTTTCTCTCCTGGCAGGCACATATACTGTCTTTGTTTAAACTGTGGGAGTGTTTTAAAATAAAATATTATTAAGGAGATGTTTGCCATCAATATTAATTGTGGCTATTTCATGTTTTCATCTGGAGAGGGAAGGCCAAGGGCACCATTTAGTGAAGAGAGTTTCAAATAACATTCCAAGATGGGCTTTCTCAGAAAGTGAAACACAGCCTTGTTTTGAGGCATTTGTTAGTGAGCTTGTAAGTCCATGAAAAAAAAAAAAAACAGGCAGAGGGGAATTACCAGCTTGTTGTTGTGACCATTCTTTTCCCTTTCTACAACAAGAATATGAAGAAACTATATAAGCATGTGAAAATCCAAATAACTATACCTTCTAAATAAGCACAACATACAAGGGCATTTTAGGGATTACTGCTGCACTATGGCAGTTAAAGATAAATCATGGTGAGAGATATGGCGGCATGGGTGACCAACAAAATGCTTCTGTAAGTACATCCCTTGACATTATAAAGATGAAAGTATTTTGTTCTATTTGCACCAAACTTCTGTAGATCATAGATTCATAGAATCCCAGAATGGTTTGTTTTGGAAGGGACCTCAAATCATAGAATCATAGAATCAATTGGGTTGGAAAAGACCTCCAAGATCATCAACTCCAACCCGTGGTCCAACTCCAGTCCCTTTACTAGATCATGGCACTCAGTGCCATGTCCAATCTGCGTTTAAAAACCTCCAGGGATGGGGAATCCACCCCCTCTCTGGGCAGCCCATTCCAATGCCTGATTACTCTCTCTGGAAAGAATTTTTTTCTGATATCCAACTTAAATTTCCCCTGGCAGAGCTTGAGCCTGTGCCCCCTTGTCCTATTGCTGAGTGCCTGGGAGAAGAGACCAACCCTCACCTGACTAGAACTTCCTTTCAGGTAGTTATAGACAGTGATGAGGTCATGATGAAATGCCATGGCAGGAACACCTTCCACTAGACTAGGTTACTCAGAGCACCATCCAACCTGATCTTGAACATTTTCAGGGATGAAGCATCCATAGCTTCTCTGGGCAACCTGTGCCAATGCCTCATCTTCCTCACACAAAGAATTTCTTCCAAATATCCAATCTAAACCTATCCTCTCTCAGTTTACAGCCATTCCCGCTTGTCCTCTTACTTCATGTCCTTACCAAAAGTCATTCTCCAACTTTCTCGCAGGCTCTGGAGGGCTGCTCTAAGGTCTACCCAGAGACTTCTGTTCTCCAGGCTGAACAGCTGTCTCAGCCTGTCATCATAGGAGAGGTGCTCCAGTATTCTGATCTTCTTCATGGCCCTCCTCTGGACTCATTCCAACAGGTCCTTAATGGACCAGTTCTGAGATAATAGAATCATAGCATCAATAAAGTTGAAAAATACCTCCAAGATCACTAAGTCCGACTTTGAACTGAATACCACTGTGCCCACTAGAGCACATAAAAAGTGCCTGTCTCCTTGGTTTTTGAACACTTCCAGGGATGGTGACTCCACCACTTCCTGGGTAGCCTGTCTGAAAGTCTAACCACTGTATCAGTGAAAAAATTTTTTCAAATATCCAGCCTGAACCTCCCCTGTTTCAAGGTGAGGCCATTTCCCCTTTCCTGTTTCTAGCTGGCCTGGGACAAGAGGCCAGCTCCTGTCTTGCTACAGCTTCCTTTCAGGTACTTGTAGAGTCGAACAGTTTAAGCTGAGTTTCAAATGAAAGAAGGCACATCAGAACTGAAATTAGCATGTCAAGATGATGCCACTCAATATTTTCAAAACCTGCTTATCTTCTTCATACCTCATCTTCATTGATAACATAGCCAAGTGAAAAATCTCTCCATAGACTGACTTCAAATCTACTTCCAGGAATGGTCAGGAATGACATCCTGTCAGGTCAATAGTTTCTTGAGAAAAGTTCTGCTCACTAAAGGAGGCTTCCCTGGCCTCAAAAATTCAGCATTCAACCTGAAAGAAATATGAGTTAGACTTAGTCTTGATTGGTAGAGAAATCTCTCACTAAATTATAGAGATGGCTCAAGTGCAAGGTATTGTGACTTGATCATATTTGTGATGTGTGCCCAGTAGACAGTTCAAACAGCTGTACACACAGAAACAAAAAAAAAAAAACTCCACAAAAAAACCAGCCATCCAGTCTCACAAAGCTGAAAACAGTTAAAAGCTAAATCAGCTGAAAAGAAATAAAATAAATAGAAAAGGGAATAATAATTAGAAATTGCTTAAAACATTCTAGAGTATGCTTTCAAAACCACAATCCAACTGAGAATGGAGTTTATTCTGGTTAACAGAGAACAGACGGACTCAGAATGAGTATGAATGCAAATATATTCTATAAAACACATGAAACAAAAAAAGAAATAGAGATTTTAGGGAAAAAAAACATAATGGAAAGCAAGGAAGATAAATCCCTAGCTAGCAGAAGTAACAGTATGAAAGGATTTAAGCATTCCAGAAGTCAAAGTAATTCAAACAATTATTTGTGTCAGTAGTAGGTGGGAATGATAGAACTGAGAACAATAAAGTAAAGATTTCAAAAAGTATCTGGAAAAGAAAAAAAGTTAAATGATAAATTACTTATACTGCAAGGCAGTAATGTATTTTCTATTTTAACAACAACCAAAGATGATGTTAAAAAACAAGGTCTAACTTAAGACATTTTGAATTCATCAGGTCCTGATACCTTGATCTCAAGAATTTTAAATCTGAGTGCTAAGGAGCTCTCTGACCAACACTTGCTACTTCAACAGATTTTGAAAGGCTAGAAACATTGAAGTGGAAGACAGCTAATATTATGTCAGCATATTGACATATATGGAATAGGTGGTATGATTAGAGGTCTTTCAGAGCTAAAAACAATTCCAAGCAAAACAGTGAACAGTTAACAGAGGTCGTAGTCACTAAAGGGTTAAGGAAGGACAATGTAAATACCTCCACTCAACAAATATATCTGGTGAAATTAAAACTGAATTAAAAGATTAGCTGGTAAAGGAAATGAGTTGGGTACTACATACTTTTCAGAGGTATTCAGCTTCACGCTACCTGACATTTTAATTAGGAAATTAATATAAGCTGTATTGAATTTGCATTATTCTACATCGATTAAAAACTGACTAGTTCCTAGGTCTTAAAATGTGGAATGAGGAAAATTTCATCAGCTTGATGGATTTTTAATGAGGGCTCAAAGAGATAATTAGTTGACCCAACAGATTTAACTATGTTTTTAACAATGACGCAAAACAATCAATGAAGTTGTTGCTGAGAACTTTGCCAATGACACAAATTATGGCATTGTTGAAAAGGGAGGAGAAAAAAATTAGAGAGATTATGTAGTTAGATTGTCAATAGGGCAGGTGAGGACCTCCAAGGTCACTCCATCCTTCCCATTTCCAAGGAAGGACCAGCTGTTCTGACAGATTTTTGTCTCTTCTGCCCTTCAGAGGGAGAGGTTCTCCCTCATCCATGGAGAAGTTGTTCCAGTACTTGCTTGGAAGCCTGGCACAAGGAAACAGCACATGTTTCTGCACACTCAAGGTAAAGGTGATATGCTGGAGTGAAGAATGTTTGCAGGTTGAGGTATGAGAACATGAAGAGTCTAACCTGGAATCTAAATAAATCTTGGGCTTCAACTCAGCACAAGCCAAAATTATCAAATGCCAATGTGATCTCTATGGTTTGAAATAAAACCATACAAGTTTAACAAAGATGACTGTGCTCTTTGTATGTCCCCTGACATCTGGGAGAACTGGAGAAGCCTGGGCTCTTGATGTCCACAATTCAAAAAGATGTTAAGAATTTGGAAAGGTCTCAAAGGAGAGCCGAGCAACTCTTAGGATGATTTAATCACCTGACACTTAATGGCCATTGCCAAGTGTATGAAGGAAAAGGTAGCATAAGTATGGGCTGTAAAGGAACAGACATGTAATACGGAACTTCTAATCTCACGTGTAAAGACACAAGATCAAAGGCGTAGTAGCTGAAGCTAGAAAAAGAAAATCAGAGCAGAGAAAGCCTAACCATGGAACAACTTAACAAGGCTTGTAATGGATTTTCCATTGCTAAAGATTTCAAAATCTCTTTTTACAGAAGATTGGCTCTAGCTCAAGCATAGCTGTTGGCTTTGATGCCACAGCTCAGGGAAATCCTGGGACCTCTGTATGTATGTGAAGCCAGAAGACAATGGTTCATTATTACCCTTTATGAAGCTTTACATACTCCTTTTCCATACTGTTTCTTTTCATCTAAGCAAATCATCAGCAACAAGAAAACTGTTCAAGTTAGTAAGATAAGGAATAGACTTAGATAAAATGGCTAACAGTTCATCTGATTCTCCCCAACATTAGGTGTGAAGTAGAGAAGGTGAAGTGAAGGCAGGGGATTACAGTGGTTCTTGAGCCAATGCCAACTGAGCCAGAGGCACATAAATATTTCATTCAGGTCAAGCAAACATCACGAAAGTGATTTATTACACATTTCAGCCAGTGCTGGCTAAAAAAGGGTGGAAATAGAATCCTTCTAGAGTCTACCTTCTAAGGTTTACTAAGCCATCAACATTACTATGCAAAAGGAATCGAATAGGTTGCCTCTGCCCTTTTCATCCACATGGTCTCATAATCTTGAGGAGAAAGTAACAGACTATCAACTGGAAGATCTTGTACTTCAAACTAATCTCAGCTAATCAGGGGTCAGTCTACATCTCTTGGAATAAAAAGACATCCCAACCATCTGAGCATCTCAAGTCATATTCTCTGCAGCAGAGAACAAACTCAGCATGAATAACAAGACAGGTAGCTGGATCTAAATGCATTAAAAGCTTTGGTGAATTAAAGCCAAGGCTGAATCAAGAAAAGAAAAAAACCCAAGGGAGTCTTGGGAGCTTTGGTATAATAAGATGATGACAAATTTCACTGAAATTCCTTAAAATTTATGGGGGTTTAGCTCAGAGCATTATTTGCACCCAAAATCTTTAATCACAAATAATATGATTTAATTCTTGTTCCGCTGCTTCAGCAGGTACTTACATACACACATTAACAAAATCTTTAGCTCACTTACATTTCTGGGTAGGAAATTACCCTTTCCACTTCTGAAAACTATAGTAACATGGCCAAATGTTTTCCTGAGTCTTTGTCAGTTGGTAATTGAAAGTTACCAAGACTGTTTTAAGTTAATTTGTCCATATCACAGCATGCTCATTCACTTCTTGACACCTCTTTCAACTCTGGATAGAAAGTTCTGCAAAGCTAAATGATAGATTTTAGATCTCTGGTCATCTGACCCAAAAGAGTCAGAATCCAAAACTAGTACATGAAGCCACTCAGCCTGTTCACCGCTGTGTCTCCCAGGATTTCTGAACTCTTGTCTTACAGTCTTCTCAGGTGATCCTTGTTACACATCCATTCTACTGCTGATTCCCCTTTTTTTCCCTCCCTCCCTGTAGGCACACATCTCCAAACCTGCCTGCCTACCTTCTTCCTCTGCCTCTCTGGTTTATAGCTTCACTTTTAGAATCTGAAGCAAAGACCAGTGAGATGAGCAATTGTAATGCCTTTTCTGTGACAGAACCCAGGTGCCCAGCACAGTGTCTGCAATGCCACATTCACCAGCATGTTGCACAAGATTGCATCTACCTTTTCCACCTGCTTTTCTTCTGAGAATTAGCATCTTAAGCCACAAAACAGCAAAAACACATCCAGCAAAACTGATGTGAGCAGCATGGAACATGTTTGTAAAAAGCAAATGTTTTATCCTTCTTGTGCTGGAAAGAATGTGTGGCAGAAGACTCCCTGATGGCCCAACTGTTTATTTTTAAAACTAATGCAGATGTATCCAAATTTGCCAGAACTTAGTTACGATACTGAGATATCCAAACTGTCTGTGAATAAGAAGCAGAGTGAACTGAGCAATCTCCAAGCTTCTAGACCCAACAAGAGACATCAAATTTAGTCAAACCTGAGGCTGAGGGGTTGAGACTGGCCCTGTCCTATCCTGGGAAGGGGAGCAAGAGGCATGGACCTAGGCATCCCGGCAGGGTTTGGCATGATTGTTCAGGTACCAGTGAGGGAGTGAGATGGTGATTGCTGCTGCTTTAATAGGCAGCTTCTTCTTGGCAACTCTGCCCTGCATGTCTGACTCCACCCTGCAATACAGGAACAGTGCTCACTTCCAGGGCTCTGGCACAGGCAAAGCAGGCAACAGAACCACCGTTATGTTGCTTTTTCTAAAAAATGTGCAGCCAGAGGCAAGTGCCTGCTGTATCTTTGCCTGGAGAAAGCCCTTGAGGAATATCTAACTCACTTAGTAACTCCGTGACTGTGGCTAGAAGTCTTCTAGTGCCTGCACCAGCACACTTGGAGCCATTTGAGATATCGCCATCACACAGCATATGACACTCCTGTTGTAACACCTATTCCTTGTTTAGTGCAGGACAGTGCCATTACTTCACTGAAGCCCTGGAGCCCTCTGCATGTGCCACTCTATTGGCACATGCAGAGTCAATAGATTTACAGCTCCTAGGAACTTGCAGTTCTCTCCAAGTGGAAAATTCATGTTATTCTATGTGTTTTACAGTTTTGGTGCTAAAAGGAATTAGAACAATCCCTTCTCTTTTACAGCTACATCCAGTCTTTACTATTTTCTACTTAACCTTTTACTTGATGATTTTCTTTACAGAGCTATCCAGCATAAAATGATAAAATGCAGACCAAAATGAGGAGAATATTCTCATATTGGTTTTGCTTATGATTAAAGAATGTTGGTCCATGTTTTACAGGACAGGATTGGAGAAGATAAGTTACATCATGTGCAAACCAGGGGAGGGCATTTACAAGGGGCAGGTTGGGAAATGAGGCACTCAAGAGAAATAATGGCAAATGAGAAATGGAATTAGTAGAGTCCAGGCAGTGTAGAGGAGTGACAGGTGATGAGTCGCTCTGGTAGGAGGAGCAGAGCCTTATGAAGAGGACACAAGCTTTGAAAGCCATGCAGAAAAAGATCTGGAATGAGGGATGGGTCTGAAAGTGTGTGTGGAGAGAGGGGGAAGGAGACGTGGGACATATGAACCCTGCTCCTGAGAAGACACACAGTTCAAAGAGTTTAGCAGATCACAGGTAAGAGCAGCATATATTCAGCTATTGTAATAAAGAATCTATGCAGACATGCCACATGATCTGAAATACAACTGTATGCAAAAAAATGTTGCCTGCTCTATAATCTACAGTATAGCAAACTCTAGTAATATATATACCCATGTAATCTCTGCTAGCTAGGCTTTTTTCATAATGGCACTGTTAAAATTGGTGCCACAGAAATATGAATGCAATTCAGCCGTTTCACAAATAGTTTATGTCTATTTAAATGGAAGCTCCAATCAAAGCAAAGCTTTAGGAACTAACAGGTCAGTCTTGGCAGTGGCTTTGCTGCTATCCCCCACTGTTTGGGATTGATCCAGTAGCAGTCCTGGGACTGTAATAACCCCCCCCAATGAAGATGGACTGGAGATAGCACAGCAGGCTGTGCACCAGAGTGGTAAGAGACCCACCTTGTCCTTTGTTGGTAGCAGCAACTGTGAGCAGAGGCATGAGAAACCAGCAGTTTCAACACCTAAAGGAGATGGAGTGAGACCCAGAAGAACGTGGGTGTGAAAGCCCTCAGACTCATGATCAAGAGCCATACCTCACTAAGTTACACACCACACCTCAGCCAAGCCACCCTAACTATCCATGTATAGAGCATTTACAGTGTGATGTCTTCAGTTAAAAATAAACAGCATTATGGATGTAAAATCTAAAATCATGTCGAGTTAGAATATGTGACTGGCATTTTATTAATGTTTACAGTGATTTATAAATAACAGCATCTCTTCTGCCACTCATCTGTCCAGAAGTCTCCTATAGAAGCCAGACAGCGGTGGGGAAGCTGCTGGTATTTTAAGAAGTTTCAGGCCAAAGTGGGAAACAAAGTTATTTTGGGGCATTACATTGTATCTCCTTATTGCACCACAATCCTCACAGGCGCATGCTTCGATAAATTCGCGCTGTGGAGCTGTAATTCCATTGTGGCTTTTTCATGTCTACTCAAACAACATTAGCTTTGCTGTCATGTTTACAATGTAAAAAAATTTTGGTGAAAATGTCAGCAGGATGGTATCTTTAATCATATTTATTGATTGACCTCAAAAGTCTCAGCACAGTTTAACTGGAATCCCTCAATGCAGCCACGGCCGGTGCCTGTTCCTAGCACTGCCTGGAGCCCCAGTTTCTAAGCAGCTTTTATGTCTAGTGTCCTTGAAGCCACTTGACTTCCCTGATATTTCTCTTTCAGCCCTTCCCTGTTACAGCTAATACAATACACTACATAGCAAGAGATGGTTACTCCCAAGTAATAGGAGGGTTTAATAGGTAATCTCTGGAGCAGAAGATGCATCTGCCGCCCGTACCAGTTGCAGTTTGCTGTTCTCTGACCAGTGCTGTGAAATGATGAGATTCCTGCACAGCCCGGTGTGGGAAGGTGCAGCCTGGCCCCCGAACCCCTCTGGAGCTGTGCTTTCCGACCGCTCCAGAGAGACATTGTCCAAGTCTCTTCCCAGAGCCGGGATTTGCCCCCTATCCCCAGAGGCCGAGACAGCAGCACCCTGAGCGACGCAGGACGGAGGTGAAGTTGCCCCACGCCCCGCTCGACCGCCGTGTCCATCCTCGGGGGCTCGGAGGCTTGCGAGAAGGGCCACGGGGAAGGGCCAGCTGTGGGGGCACCCGACGGAGGCTCTGCCCCGGGGCGGCCCGGCGGTCCCGTAGAAACTCGTCCCGGCCCCACACAGCCCCGGGCAGGGCAGGACAGGGCAGGGATCGGGGCCGCGGGGAGGAGAAGTAGGGGCGCCTCAGGGGCTCCCGCGGGGCGCTGGGCTGGGGACGAGGGGGAGCGAGTGTGTGTGTGTGTGCGTGTGTGAGTGCGTGCGTGTCTGTGTGTCTGTGTGCACGTGTGTCTGTCTGTGTGTGCGTGTCTCTGTGTGTTTGTGTGTGCGTGTCTGTGAGTGCGTGTGTCTGTCCGTGTGTGCGTGTCTGTGTGTGAAGGGCGGGTTCGGCGTCGCGGGGTGCACGGCTGTGCCTTGCGGTGAAGGCTGTGAGGGGAGTGGTGTTATCTGCCTGGCTCCAGCTGGGCAGTCTTTGCNCGCTCCCGCCCGCGGCGCGCCGAGACCCCAGCCCGCACCCCGCGGCAGGTAAGAGCCGGGGCTCCCGGCTGCGTCCCGGGAAGGGCGGAGGAGGTAGCAGGGGGCACGGGCCACAGTCCCGCCACCGTTGCCCCAGACTTCGCGCCGGGGCTGCCCCGCATCCTTCCCCGTGCGATGCCGGGCAGTGGCGGGGCGCCGGGGGGGGGGGGGGGGCGCCGGCGC
>VWZD01005410.1:4146-56864 GCA_013396695.1 Sakesphorus luctuosus | reverse complement strand
AGCCGCGGCGGCGCCCCGGGCTTGTCCCCCCGGTTGGCGGCCCCGGCCCCGCTGTGCTGGGGCGGTGTGCGGGCGGGGGCTGGGTCCGCGGAGCAGCGAGATGAGACAGACCGACGCCAGGACGGCGAGCGAAAGGAGGAGCGCTGGGAAAACCATTTTTATGGATGGCTAAACGCTGACAAGTCTTCCCGCTGTCAGGATTTCTTTCCTTCTCGTTTAAGTAGGAGAGGGAAAAAAAGAAAAGAAACGACAGAGCCCCGCATGACACGTTTGGAAATACTTTTCTTTCAGAGGTTATTTTCTTTTCAAGAAATCCCGCTCCTGGACATGCTCCCAGGCAAAACGGAGCAGAATTACTGGGATTTGGTTTTTTTATTCCAGCTACGAACGGTGACGCTGACTGTTTTGTTGCAGGGATTTGAGGTTTCTTGCGGTTTTTATTTCTGTTTTTTTTTTTGTTTTTGTTTTGTTTGTTTTTATTTTTTTTATTTTTTGGTTTTGGTGGTGGTGGTGGTTTGATTTGTTTTTGCGGGTTATTGTTTTGGTTTTGGCTCCTAAGTTATATGTTAGCAAGTTACCAACATTTCCAAAAACAATAGCCCTCGATATGGCAAATTATAAATCATTGTAATTTTGTCTCCGTGCCCAGGCAGTTTTAAGTGGAGGGAATCCAGGGTTCGTCTCATTTGTAACAATTGAGATATTGTGTGGTAACTTTGTGTTTTCCTTCTTTGATTTTATGGGTAAATTTATTTGATGCTAGCCAGGTCTGCCTTTAAAGAGGCATTAGTGGGAATAAAAATAAATCACACACACATGGATGCGCGTGCACGCACACACGCACATGCACACTGTTAATTACTTGCTTTTTATAAATTAGTGAAAAAAATTTAAGCCCAGAACGATCAACTATTCAGTGGATTAGCTCTCCCTTGGCAGAAATGGGAAATGATGTGCATAGGTTGGGAATGTATTCAAGTTTGTGGTGGTTTGGGAAGGACACTGCAGATAATGCAAGTTTCAGTGCTCTGCATCTGGGATGTATGGAAGTGTGCCTCTCCTTATGTGCAAGTATTTGTGCAGCAGGACTAATCTCATCTTCAAGAGCATAAGGTGAACAAAGTGCTGCAAAATTCTTCCCCTCAGCAACGGTAGGACAAATGTCATCACTCAAACAAACCTCATCTGTTTTAATCCAGCCAGACAACTCCCCTCTTTCAGATTTGATGAGTACCAGTGTCTGTCTGGTTCATCTTTGCTTCCTGTTAGATTTTAAAGCAGAGGCTGAGGAGGTTTGTGGTTTGTTTGTTGGGGTTTTTTTAAATATTGAGTTAATCTGACTTAGTAGCTAAAATAAACCTGCCCAAAAATACATTTAAAGTCAGTTGTATCAAGAAGGATATCTTGTATTTACTGAGTTTGTCAGTAGTTCCCATTTCTGTCTGTCGTTTGTAGTGAATTAGAAACCTTTTCTTCTTCACTTGGTTAACTCACACTTAAGCTGATAAACAGTAATTCTGCAAAAAAATACTGGAATAAGGGTCAAGTGTATTTTATCATTAATCCTTATCATATCCATATGTTATATGCAAATCGTGAGATTTACCAATTTATAAATCACACCCACATCAGGATTTGTAAATTGATACAAGGTGGAGATACAAGATTTTATTTACCTTCAGCAACTGAAACAAATATGCACAAAGCTGTTAACTGCACAACTTTGTGAAGAAGTTGAATATTAGTATTTTATTAACTCACTTGCCCAAAACTAGGAGTCATGCACATATGTGCCCAATATCTGCAGAAGGTAGGGACATGTGTAGAGGAACTAGGTAGCACCTCAGGTTAGAAAGCTGCCCCCACAGAAACTGGTGGTAGTGCCCCATTTTGCCTTCAGTGGGTACAAGAGAAGGCCCAGCTCACTAAAACAGGAGTGTAGAAGTGTCAGTATAATGTATCACATAACATCTGGACAGTTAATCCTCCTTTCTCTTCTTTTATTCTTTTACAGACTTTCTACATCTCACATTTGAATCCTTTGTTATCTGCTGTTATCAGCCTGGGAGATAGTGTGTCATGTAATCCTCTCCCTTGAATACTAAAGTGCTGTAATTTTGATGGCCAGGCTAATCTGTGGCTATAAAGTTTTATTTTTCCATTGTTAAATTCAAAGGACAATGACTACTAATTACAAGTGACCTCTAACCAAAACACTAGCTAGAGTTTATCACCAGTGCTGATACTGACAGGAATTCCAGCATCAGCAGTACTAGGCACCCCCTTGCAAAGAAACTTAAAAGAATAAGGGGAGCCAGAGGACAAATACATATATATACTCTACATAATTTGTCTGCTGCAAAAAATACAGTGACAGTGTACAGAGATCCTATTTGCTGTGCAATATACCCTTTACAAATAATAATTACAGGGCTGGGGAAGAAAAAGAAAAGACAACCCATCATAAATACTTCAACTGAGAACAACACAGCAAAAACATACATAGGAAAGGTTGTTCTGTTAGACTGCCTGATTTCCTGCTACAGGCAGGTATAAAGAATCATTAGTGTTATGGTACATAAACAGCAAAAATAGCAATAACAATGACAATTTGAAATAATCATTGCAGTCCTATTACTGTCTTGGAGAACACTGGTTGTAAGGAAGCATTAGACTCTAAATAGAGTACAATAAAACTAATTTTTCAAAAATATCCCAAATTATTTCCTAGCTTATAATTTGTCTGTAATATTTGAATGGTTAATACTGTGGGAATTTGTACAGGTGGAGAGGTGACTTAAAGAGTCTTGGGCCCTTGGTATTTATTATAGCAACTAAAAACCTTACTCTATTTTTGCAGATGAGTGGATCTAATAGATTGCAGGATCAGAGCCCAGACTATGATCCTGACTAATACATGTTTGCATTTAAATCAAAGCAGGTGAAACACTATCTGCCCAAATTTTTTGCACATAACTGCGATTTTTAGGCAGATTGTTCTACAGGACCACTTGCAGATTTCTGCATGAACTTTTGTAACATCTTAGACAGATATAAGGTTGAGTAGTTGTCTTTGAGATTCAGCTCCTCTGGACAAGGGCACAGCAAGGACACAGTGGAGGTGGACATACAGCAGAGATTTCCCAATTTATGCAGTCACTAATATATTAAAAAATAGAAGAAGAAAATCTGATCATTGAGTTCTGTTTTTCTGAGGCAGCATGAAGATCGAGGTGTGGTTCTGATTAGGAGGAGCAATGGCTTATCTTTCCCACATCCTTCTCTCCAGAACTTGTTTCCTTCCCACTCTTTTCTTGTCAGTAGCATCACCATCATCTCCTCTGCCAAACTTAGCATCATCTTTGCCTCTTCTGTTTCCTCACAAGTCTTCTTACTTCCAGATATCTCTTGACACTTTTGCTTCATGTTGCTTCTTACATTTCTCCTTCCTTTTGTTTGCAGCTGCCAAAGCATTAGTCCACCCTGTGGCAACCTTCCAGCTTGATACTGCAACCTCCAGTTTCCCAACAAGCTATTTTCTCCCACCTGCATTCTGCTCCCAATCAGCATGACCCCTGCCAAAATCCTGTATCTTTTGCTTTTCTTTTTGAAACACCTCCTGCTCTGGAGTCTCTCTATGTGTCTAGTCTTTCTATAGTCTTTGAAAATGTTCCCCATATCCAGAGTTCCCCAGAACTATTGGCCTCAAACTCACTGTCCATTAAAAGAGAGAAATGAAGAGGAAAGAAAATTAAGAGCCCCCTGGGCCATTACAGTTTGTTCTGCTTCAGGCTTCCTTTCACCCTCATTACCTGGCTACAATAGGAGCCAGATTGGCCATTTCTTGATAACAGTGGTTCTGTGTTTGTTCGGTCTGGTGGTATGCTGTCACACAGCTATGCTGTGCAGAACAGCAGGCAGGAGCTTGTGATGGAGGGACCCTTTCCAGAAGGTGGTATCTGCAAACAGCAAAGCTCCCCATAATGAAGAATCCTTTATAACACGAATAATCCTGCTGATGAGGTCAATACATTCCAACAATGCTTAATCTTTTTTTGTGTATGTTTTCTTGTTGTGCCTTTCCTTAACAAAAAACCTTTTTTTTTTCTTTTTAAAATTTTTTAAGCATTCCTCTGCAGCATTCCTCATTCAGAAGAGTTCATAGTGCTTTATAAAGTCATCCCTGGCAGGGTGCCTGTAAGACAGATGCAGAAGTCAAGGCACCTGAGGGAAAGCCATTCATCCAGAAGCCTGTGGCAGGAGGTGATTCCACACCAGTAGACAGAGAACTGACCAAAGGCACAAGCAGTTCATGTGGCTTTTCAAGACTCTCTTATGGTTACTTGCTGGTCTTGCCTATCCAAACCTACTTGTCTCTGTTAAATTACTCTGGCCCAGCTGCCAATGTGCAGTTTCTTACCCTGCAGCATATATGAGGTAGCTAATTTATCTCTCTCATCAACAGATCTTGAATTACTTCACACAGGGCATGAGGCCTTCACAGAGATGTCTAGTGTAGAGAAACCAAAATTCAAACCTGTGGGAGGCTGCAGCCTGTGACTCCCATGCCTGCCCTGCTGCAGGTCCTATAGGACCGCCTCAGGCTTCTTGGTGGTGGCCTTCTTGGGACCCTTGGACTGTAGGGGCTACATGGGGCAGGGCTGAGTGCTAGGAGGGGAGAGGAAGGGGAGAAACAGCCTTGGGGAGGGGGGGGTACTCCTTGCAATCACAAAAGAGTGATACCTTCTTTTTTTAAAGACTGAGGGCCTGATTTGTGCCTTTTGCTCAGTGTTTTCTGAAGCTGGACATTAACACGACATGTCATCTTATATTCCAAAGAGAATCCAGCGCTTGTTTTGCACTCCTAGGCTCAAATGTAGGCATATGAGCCCTGTTGAATCTCATAAACAAGCATTCTGGTTTGGAGAATCTGAGCACCCACATCTTCAGCTGAAGTCCCTGGGAATGGCCAGCTGTCTCCTCCTTTCCCCGCACAGAAAAGAACTAGATAGGCAAATTCTTGCTCCTTTTGCTCTTAGTCCTGTTGTTGTGAAATAACTTCTATAGAAAGTTCAACCATATCCAGATATTTTTTTCATAGAAAATGCCTCAGTGCTGTTGCTTGTGAACATTGGTCCCTTTCCAAGGCAATCCCTGCCACTGAATTGGATCTTTACATGGATAAATTACACTAATGTTAGTGTTTGCCTGTCCTCCACACTCTCATTTGTTGCAGTTCTCCAAGATGTAAGCCCTGTGGATGCTCCACCCTTCCTCCCCCCTGCAGGGTTTCACAAGCCACTGAGGGCTCTATTAGCACAGATTACTGCGGATGTTCATGCAGGAGAACCTATATGTCAATCTTATTGCATTAGCAATTTCCCACAGTGATGCACAATGAAAGCCTTTTAGGAAAAACAGATTTGAATGTGATATGGTTTGAACACAATGAAATGCTAATGCGATTCCATGGAAAACTGCTAACATGATGTATATCGAAAGTCTTTTGTGTGTGAAACCTATCTCCCCCATATGCAGTTGGCCAGGCTGTCTTACCTGGAAAGGAGAGGTGGCCTTGTGGCTCCCTATTCCGGTCTGCTGCCAACCAGAGGGAAAGCACTTCTGGAAGTTCTTCCTTTTCAGTATTTTATTGATGATCCATATGATCTATTGATCTCCGTTTCACTTACCAAGCTGTGTAATGATAAATCATCTGCAAAAGATGTCTGTTGTGTTAAGACCATAACTAAGTAACCCTTCAGGCAGACCTCCCTGATGTGTCTCTCTGGGATCTTGGGTGTTAGGCAGGGAGTGTCTGTTCCAGGCTACAGCCAGGAGCGTGGCTCTGGGTGCTCTGTCAGCGTGGGGTGCTTGAGACAAGAAAATCCACAGCTAATGCCCAGTGCCACAGGCTGATTCTGACTCTGTGACTTTAGATTCCTGGCACAACTAGGCAGCAGATTGCAAAAATATGAGGTGCAGTTCTTGTATGGAGAGAACCTGGCACCAGGTTTCATTGCCAGGATCAGACCTCACAGATCTGCCAGTGGGAGCCAGCCTCCCGCTTCTGTATATTTCCCCAGGAGAGGAAGGTATTCGACATGGTGCTCACCGAGGTGGCCCTCAGGTCTCCTCTGAGGTAGGTGAGATGTGCCACCATGCAACACGAGGAGAACCTTTGCTTTATCCTTCTTCCCTGTGTGCACCATAAACACACAAACAGCTCCAGAAGTGTGTTTTCCTCTACCAGCTTAAAACACTAAACTTTCAGAATAGGTTCCCAGCAGACTAGAGTGCCACATCCTTGGTGAAGTAATTGTTCTTTAGATGTACCCTTATTCACAACATTCTTAACATCTAACTCTAAGCAAAGCCTTTTCCTAAAATGGGTATTTGGGAATGACTCCAAGAAAGGCAGTGATTGATAACGAAGATTACAGGATCTGATTAGTGTGGATATAAACTTTAGGCCAGCACTGAAGCTGAAATTCTTTTCAAGTCCCCTTCTTCCTTTGTGAAGTGTTTGTTCTGGAGACCTTTGGCTGCATGCATTGTATTAGAGATGAGGGTTTTTTTTATTTTAAAAGCAGGAATTCTATTTTTTGCGCATTTCCAACCATTCCATTTTTAGAAACACCAATGGGCTTGGCTACAGTTTCTCTGGGAATGGTGGGCATGTGAGGAATGCAGGACTGACTGACTATAAAATGGGGATAACTAGAGCCATGAGAAGACATTTTTAGCTTCCCAGAGCAGGTTGATGCACCTTCCCATCACTCCAGTGACTGCTGACTTCTCCCTCAGATACATCCTCAGGCTTCTCCATGGCATGTGTGCTCCTTAGCCTTCAGATCTGCTGGAAGAAAGCAGCTGAGAAAGGGGCTCATACTCAGAACTGCTAGTCTGAGGCTGAGCAAGGCAGCCACAGGAAGAGGTAAGGCAAGGACTGGTGAATGCATCTTCCTACTGCCTGCAGGGAGCAGGGTGTGAGACAGAGAAAAGGACATGTCCCTGTGGGATTGCATCTTAGAAACTTCAGTGTGGCCCAGCCAGGGAACACAGTGCAGTTCTCTCCTTATAAACATCACAGTCACTGGTTTCCTTTAAGAATTAATATCAAGGAAGGAAGTGCAGTCAAAGGGAGATCATAGCGATAAATTGGTTTGGTTTAATGTTTTTGCACAGGCTTTGGTTGTGGTAATTTTGTGGGATTCCTTCAAATATTGTGGGAGATTTTTGAAGGCAAAAATCAGTGAGAACATCCAGCCCTCTGGGTTGGGTTTACCCTCAGCAGCTGGATGCAAGTAGCCCAGGGTCCAAAGCCAGTGTAGCCATGTTAGCCTAGTGCTGCACCTCAACAGAGAGCCTCTTTTGCTTGGTCATGGTAGGGTTTGTAGGGTCATAAAGACTCATCTCAAGAGCTTTTCCAGTCCCTCCTTCCTCTCCAAGTTATTCTTGAAGCAAGCTGTGTAATACGTGCTCACAGACTCCCAGCAGCAGCTGTCCTAACACGTATCTATCCTATTAATATGTTCTCCCCGTTTCTTCAAGTGGATGTGAAAGACAGGTTGCCCTATCCTGCCTGCAAAAGCCTTTTGCACATGGGCATGTTACCATGTCCACGACCCTCTGTTCTTCCCATCTTACATCACAATAACGAAGCTTTCATGAAACATCTGTCAATGTGTTCACCCAGAGCAGTCTCACTACAGGAATATCCCTTCTTTCTAGTCAGGCATCATGGGCATGCCAAAAGTGACCTTGGCACTTAATTTTCTTTTGTGACAAAATGTATGCCTCTTAAACACTTCCACAAGTGTTTGGCCTATGAAAGTGCATGTAGCTGTGCTAAGGTGTGCAGTTTATATACCTGAACCTTTCCTTCTTTATATCAAGTGAGAATATGTTATTCCTATCAAGAGAAGCTAAACAATACTGAGTAGATGAGGTAGCATTTGAGTGATTATACAAGTTCAGAGAAATTATTTGGATGTCAGATTTTTAGGCACTAGCATCAATTTTTTTCCTTACTTTCTTTGATAGGCAGTGAGTTCAGGTGAAAGCTCCACGGGCTAAATAAGTGGCCAGAGAGGCATGAGGTGCTGTGAGATTTTCTCTTTGATACTGATGCCTTCACATAAAGTTCATTGTAGAAGGGTTTTCTGAACAAACTTTTAAAAGAGTCAAGAAAATCCGTTTCAGAAGTTTGCATTATTCATTTAAGTGTATAGAAATAAACAATGAGATGTTGCCAGGGCTGTGTGAAACATGGATAAATTTAAGTCCCAAGCACTCTACCTCCTATTGTTGCAGCTGTTTTCTATTGAAGCAGACCAGGGTCAAACCAAGAAGAAATTTAGTTTCTTAATTAAAACAAAAAGAACAACCTTCTTTACATCCCATTTAATTAAAAACCTGGGTGTCAGGTTCCATGGTTGTGGAAGAAGTCAGTAACATTGTAATGAATAATTCATTCACTGGATTTTCTTGGGTGTCAAAGACAGTGGTTTCAGATAGGTTCATAACAGCACCCTTGTCTGGCAGGTCCCAAGCACAGCAAGAAGCCTCAGGGCATCCTAAATCATGTTGTGGGTGTCATGAGTGGAACATGAGTCTTTTCAAGTGATTTACATGGACCAAGAGTAACATGTGTCCACCATTCCCAAGACACGAGTTAGTCTGTGCATCTCAGGCATATTCTCTTCCATACTGCTCTTCTGGAGTGAGTGTGCACGTGAAACCTCTCCTGCCTAGCTCTGAGCTTCTGTGCCTGCAAAAAACCCCAAAAATATTGGTACATGAGGCCCAAGGGAAGGTTGGTGAGGTTCCTCACCCATTTGAGGCCCAAGTATTTGTATACACTTCGGTTAGTTAGTTAGTTTGTTTATTTATTTCTGTATTTATTTTAAAGCCCTTTCCCCTGCTGATGTGTGGAAGATCCCCATAGCAAGTGGCAGAGCTGATGTAATCCAAGAGGCTCTTTGCCAGCCCTGGGTGTGTGCTGCCATCTGAGCACATTTGAAAACATGTCAAGACTCAGTTACATTAAGAAAACTTGCATGCTTCTATCTTTCACAGTAGGTAGAAGTAACTGAATCAGTGCTAGGTGAAAATAACTAAAAGAAAATAACTGAAGTGCATGTTCACAGCATTCCTCTTTACATTCATTGACTGAAATAATTCTCTCCCTTCCAATTCTGTTGTGCTTCAGTCACCGAGCAGCAGACTTCAGCTATAATTGTCTCACTACTCCATTTTTCAGCCATGTGCATCTCCAGGAACTGCACAGCTTATGTCTAGACGACCCTCTGAGAAATCTCCCTCTGTGGCCTTACTTAGCTGTTGCAGTGACACCAAGACTGATGATGTCAGCCATTTTCGAGACAGATAGCCATGCCTCTCTGCCTCTCACTGCACCATTAGCACAGACAAGCACTTCAAGGGGAGGCAGCACCCTGAAGCTTTATTACAACACCAAGAGCATACACACATCTGTAGGCACCTGTGCATGGATATGCTTTTGAGGGAGGATGGACATTTTTTATACAGCTGTGTTTCAAGTCTATTTTTGTGAGCATCCATGCAGTTTTTCCTTTTTGACTTCTGCAGAAAACTTAGGGTGAAATGTAGCAAGGACTGGTACAATTTCCCTGCTGTGCCTGTGTAAGCCAAATTCCCTCAGCCTGAGAGAATGGTATGAAGCTGTGTCTGGAGAGGTTTAGGTTAGACACTAGGAAAAAGATGTCTTATACTGTTCCTGGCCTTGAGGTTTACTTCCCTACAATGGCTGTCTCATCCTCCAAAACAGGGTGGCTTTATGCAGATTTATTAGGAGCAACCCCTGTTCCCTGCTAACTCTTGAACTACACACAAGAATCTGCTACTGGCACAGACCAAATGTATTCCAGATGCTGTGGTAATAACATGCTATAGGTAATCAAGTTCCAGTGCCTAGAAATGTTTCCCACCACTAGTGTTCTACAGCCAAGGTAGGCACCCTATGTTTAGGGAGAATGGAGCCAGTGAATTGGGCTGATGCATTTCCAGTCCCACCTGCTCCTGCAGGCCAGAGAAATGAAAGAGTGGGTCCATGCTCACTTCTGCCTCTTCCCTAAACCAAACTTAAGTCCTTAGGCTAAACTCAGTGGTAGAATAAAGATTTATGGCATGGAAGACTGACCATACTTTGTGTTGACAAGTCACTTAGCTGACAGACAGACAAAGTTCCTTATAGTTACAGAGGAGGGAATTGTATTAGGAATGTACCTGAATGATGCCTGACTCATGCTAACAATGGCACATCATGCTGTCACTGAGAGAGATAGAGGTGACCATAACTACTGTCATGGTATAGCTTTACAATATGGATTAAAACTGTAACACTTCCCTCCCTAAGGCCACTCCAAAGTGATGAGCATCAAGAAGAACAACGGATCATCAGCACAGAAAATACATCAAGCATGGTTTTGAAATATTTCAACATTGGAAGTTTCCACCTGGATAGGCAAGTTGCCTGTTACCAAAGGCATACAGATTAAGTAACTGCTGTCCTGAAAGACTATTAAAATTAAATTGTGAATTGACATCTCTGTTGTTGCAGCCTTGGAGCAGAGTGGCTGCCTAGGTATTTCATAATGGAGAACCTAAGCGTAGCGACACAGGACTTAGTCTGCTGAATAGCACGCAGTATTGTGTAATTTAATAACATTAAACTAGGATGCTCTGATAATAATATTATTTGAAAGCTGTTTATTTAATACCATTTTATATGTCAGTTGAATTTGGGGGGCAAAAGATTTTAGAAGAAGCTGGGGATAGCGCAGTAGGAAATTGTGCAATGTACTTATCTGAGACTATATCACATGGTCTGAAAAGCACGGCTTTTGCTTTTATACACATAGTCTTGGCAACTCTCCCACTAGCAACAATAGTGCTCAGACTCATACTGATGTCACTGCTGAGTTATTTAATTTGACTGAACAAGATTAATGTGTTTATTTAAAACCTTGGTCAAAATGGAAAAGAAATCTTGGGACAATACTTTTACGTGAACATGTATGTTTTCATATCTGATGATTGTAATGTTGCATTAACTTATCAGAAGCAGTTGTTTACTCATGCCAATGCCCAGGAGACCCCCTTAGATAAGAAGTGTGAGCCATGTTGCCTCTCAGACTGGAGCAGAGAGTTCTACACTGCTGCTGGTACAGTGGGCTTTCATCCCAGGCTTTCTTTGCTTCCTGTTTCTGCTTTCAGGCTTGATCCACAACAATCCCAGCATGTTTTTTTTCATTTTCTACATGAGATGGGGTTTGGTGCCACCAAGCAATGACAGCAGTGTAGTGGTGGATCCTCCGCAGGTTCTCACTAGGGCAGCAAGGTACAGACAACTACACTGCACAGGATGTTTAGTTGGGCTGGTGCTGGGCTCTGTAGGCTGAGCCTGCTCCTGCAAAGCCTGAAGCCTACCTATTATTTTATCTGTATTATACTTTAGAAACAGCTTGAGGTTTCTTTCCTGTGCTAAATCATTATGGATTTACCTCATTCTCATATGTACCATCTAAGTTTTTGGAATAGACTTTGGTTTTGACTTACAGGCATTAGTAACTATCCAGTTAAATACTCCCAGTTGCTGGATTTTTACTAATATAGAGCAGGGAAAAAATCTGGAATCTGAAGTTTCTCTTTGTGTGGTGGGATGAGTTTGTGCAGTTCCACAGAATCGATCACATGAGTGAGGGGGTTTCTGCTGTGCTCTGTCAAGAACCTCTCTTGACAGTTGAGGACAAATGAATACACACACAGATTGATAATGCAGAAATTGCAGAAGCCAGAGCTCAATGCCATGGTGAGTGCCTGAAGCAAGGTGTGCCTGCTCTGCCTTCCAGTTTTGTAGTCCCTCTGTGCATAATTTTCATGCAACCTCCTGTTCACTGGTGCTTGGAATATTAATCTCTTGGGGAATAGCAACTGCTGCTGGGGCCTGTGACATGGAACAAGGAGTTGCTTTTATGGTTTCTTTTTTTGTGGGGCCAAATGCTTCCATCTTCTTAGTGCAGTGGAAGGCTTTGGGGAATTGAGCCCCTGCCCTCATCATCGCTGCTGTTGTGGAAGAAGGGAAAAAGCTTATTATGTTTCCATGTATCTGCCTTTCTCGGAGTACTGGGCATCTTAGAGGGTAATGCAGTGGGGCAGAGGTATGGGCATGAGAACAAAACAGAATAGCTAGGAAAAAAAATCAGCTCTAGGCAGTCCTTGGTCCTCAGCTTGTCTAAGAGGCTCTGATGGCCCTGGGCTATGTATGCTTACTCTGCAGCATGCTCCAGAGCTATGTGGTGCTAAGGGTATCAGACTATGCCAAGAAACTTTGGGATTGGTTTTCCATATCAATGTGTTGTAGCTGTGCCCGTACACAATGTTCTCAGGTGCCCTTTGAACTCTTACAAGATATGTACATTTAAAGAAATTGCAGAATAACATGTGAAGCTCTGGTGCTCGCAGCACTGGGCAACATCTGTCTCCTCAGTGGCTGCTTATTAGTGCTGAGGACTATGAGCAGACCCTTACTGGGGCCAGGGGTAAAAGGTCTGCAAGGGTGGACCAGGGCAGTCATGGAGCTGCTTTTCTAGAGGTATCCATTTAGAAGCTGCCCACCTCTCCCGGTTTAAGTGCCCTCTGTATAATTCAGTCCTTTGGACTTGCTATGCACAGGGGGGTAAGTATATTTAAAGCAGTAAATAGCTTGACATACGAGGACATTTTTCCTCAGAGTTCCAGTCAGGGGAAATATGTAATTTACAGCTAAAATTAGGCTGGCTGCAGCTACATGAAGGCAAAAAAAAGAAAAAAGTAAAAATCCTCAAGAACTACACTCTCTGTGTTGGACTTTGTCAGATGTAACAACCCCTAGCAAAAATAACTCAGGATCTATCCAGCACAAACTGTGTCCAAAAGTCTGTGATTTGGATCCAGAAAGCTGTGAATTGTTGGAGACAAAGAGACTGTCTAGGCAAACAAGGTTTTTCTTTTCCATGGGAGAAAATATAAATAAGCTTAGAGAATACTAATAGATCTTTCAAAGGCCCTAAATGAAATCTATTAATATTGTACAGCTCTTGACAGTATATTGAGATTGGAGTGGCAGAGAGGGAGTTGAGTTGGTTAAAACTTGGTTGTAATAATGCCAAAGTCATGAGTTCAATCCCCTATGTGGGCCATTGACTTAAGAGTTGGACTCGATGATCTTTGTGGGTCCCTTCCAGCTCAGAATAGTCTGTGAACTATGAAGATCTGTGAAATCAGAACAGTATTCTACTCATTGCTTCCATACAATCTGATATTACAGATTTAATTTCATAGAAGATGCTTGACCTGAACCTACAGCTACCAGCATATAAAAAAGACGTACATTTTCTTTTGTAGTAAATACAACTCTAGTCCTGCAAACATTTGCCTGGTGCATTAAACTCTAAACACAGTTGAAGTAACTGGATGGTTAATGATTTCCATCGTCCAACTCTGAAGTGAGTGGGGAGGGTAATGGAGAGGAGAGGCTTGAACCCAAAATAAACATCAAAACCCAAAGAGAAAACCATTGAAAATTAACTACACATTTTGAGTAATTTCTCTTTCAAAATATTTTATTGAAGGAACAATGAAAATAGTGTGTGAAGCCTAACTACATATTGTGTTGCTGTTCCAGGCTTCACCAGCAGTTACTTGATGTTTGGAAAGTTCTGAGACTCACCCTGCTGGACTACTTGTAACCAGTGCCTAAGACTACAAAAACATATGTGTGGAAGAACCTTTCCTTGAAGGAAGTGTCCATCTCAATACTGTGGAAACTGTGCAAGCCTTGCAAGGCAGGAGAGCAATTTGTGCTTCCATTGGCACTTGTGTGTTACCTCTGCTTCTTATGCACTCCAGCACCCCTATCAGTTCTTTGTTCTCCTTCACCAGCCCTGCAGTGAAAAGGCTGCTGGGCTGGAAACAAGGAGATGAAGAAGAAAAGTGGGCAGAAAAAGCTGTCGATTCCTTGGTGAAGAAGTTAAAGAAGAAAAAAGGTGCCATGGAAGAACTGGAGAGGGCTCTGAGCTGCCCAGGTCAGCCTAGTAAATGTGTCACGATCCCACGTTCCTTGGATGGGCGGCTGCAGGTGTCTCACCGCAAGGGACTTCCCCACGTCATATACTGCAGAGTGTGGCGCTGGCCTGATTTGCAATCTCACCATGAGTTGAAACCACTGGAATGTTGTGAATTCCCATTTGGCTCAAAACAGAAAGAAGTGTGCATTAACCCCTACCATTATCGGCGGGTGGAAACCCCAGGTAATTATGCCATCTGCAAATGGTTCACACCTCTCTATTAGCTCTTGCTCTGGCAAGTCTAGTCTTGGTGCTTCCTATGAATTGTGCTCTGCAATGTGAAAAAGCAGGTTCCATCTAATGGATGGTCTTTCTGTGCCCTGGGGCATTATAGCTCTGGGTCTTACCCTGCCCTGTGGCACCACAGCTCTAGCAGGCAGGATTAAGGAGGGAGTAAGGAGCCCCTTGGCTAGTGGGGTCTGCATCCAATCAGACCATCGAGGGCACCTGGATCTTGTCCAGGGTGCTGAAAGCAGCTTCTTCTCCATGGACATAGTGCTGAATCCACACGGTGTGAATGGGTGTCTACTTGCATGAAGTTTAGGCACCAGCCCAGACTTACCACCCTGGTAAGATTTATGTCCCATTGTCTGAAAATCGACAGTCAACTCATTAACCTACAGGAAACACTAGCTTGCTCCTTGAAGATAAGAGATTGCAGTAAGGTGGTATATGATGCAGTGGATATGAAACCAGGTCAGTTAATTCTTCCTAGAATGCCTGGTGGCCTTAAGTGACATTTATTTACTTAAATTTTTGAGTTTTTGTGAAATAAATCCCCCAAGTTCTCATAAAACTTTGAAATTTTTCCCTGATGATCCTTTTTATACTGGACTTGCTCAGCACTAAAAACTCATGGCCTCACTGAAGGGTCATTTAATTGGGCTTTCTGTCAATGATTCAGCTGTTAAAAATCCTAGTGTTCAGTGTTGACTTCTGTAGGGATTTTAGAAAGCAGGGCTGGCAGAGATAATGAGAAGTCATCCTGGTTTTGTCTGTGCAGACTACCAAACCAAAACAAATTACCAGGTATGTTCCTGATGGATCTTTTTCTAATGATCTCTAAAAATCCCATTTGATATAGGCTCTACAGCCTCCCCAGGAAAGTGAATCTATTGCTCTGCTATTCTTACAGTTCAAAATTATTTCTAATGTCTAACCTAGCTCTCTCCCTTGCTGCCAAAATCACAGTAATTTAATTTACTAATGGATATGGTTGGTAAGTGTATACTTATTATTCCATGATTACTCTTTGTCTGGCATGAACTTTACGAGGTGACGTTACGATCAGATAGGTGAACTGTGGGATGCTTCTTTTCACACAGATGAAATAAGGGAAAGACATTTGTTAACATTTGCTAAACAACAAAGGCTTCTTCCTCTTCTGATAGTCCTTCCACTGCAGCAGAACTGTTGCCGTGAAGTTGTACCAGAACTGCTGTAAACATTGTCACAACTTTTAAGTTTTGCAGCTACACTGAGTGCTGCTTGTTGTCAACAGATTTCAGTGGAAAGAGCTGATCTCCTGCCTTGCTAAAATAAAGTCTGCAATAGCCTAAGAAAAGATGCTCATAAAATACACCATTTTGTGTATCTTTCTGTTTGAAGGCTGCAGTCTTTAGTGTGTTTTCATTTCTTTTGTTGTAACACCTGTGTAGTTAATGGAGTCTCCTCAGTACAGTAACTGTCAGCAGCCCACAGTGCTGTTTTCAGCCCTGGTCTTCTAATCTGTTCAGTGCCAACTAACAAGTGCTAGTGCTAGAATAGTCCAGCAGCTGCTAAATGGCTGCCACTACCTGTTGTTTGACCCTGAAACTCAGAAGGTTTCAGCTGTGAACATGTCTTTATGATTCATGTGTGCAGCAGACTGGCTACGTCTCTGCTAGTGAACAAGGAGACAAGGCGCAGGTCTAGGTGTTGTTGAATTGATAGCGTGATCCCAGGAACAGCCTTGACTGTTGTGGACTCACAAGTCTCAGGGCTGCAGGGCTTAGCCCACAGGAGGGACTTTGGGCACTTGGACTTGACCGCCTTGTTTTGGAGGTAAAGGGAGTGCAGGCATGAGGATGCTAGCTATGTTGTGCCAGTTCTCCACAAGACCAGGAATTGTTCTCAGGTTGTTATATTCACCCCTATGACTCTGAAGCAGCATTTCAGCTGTCCTAGGCTGGTAAGAAGCTACAGCTGACAAGAAAGAGCTGAAGCTTACATGTGACACACCTCCCTTCTAAAGATGATGCAGAGCAAAGAGTACAGCCTTGTCAGGTGTGCTGGGAGAGCTGCAGGAGAGATAACTTGCACCACTTCAAGTGGTATAAGACAGCTGCAGTTAGAAAGCAGCATTGCAAGGAGGTGTTGGTGAGGCAAGAGAAGAAATTATCATCATGCGAAAGTGGTAGCAGTGAGATCATCACAGAAAAGGCTGGGAGCAGTTAGTTGATCTAGATGCCAATCTCTTTAAAAACAATAGTCCTCTTTTAACTACAGGAGATCTACATCTTCGCTGTTGGTGATTTTAGGTTTATATGAGATTCTCTGAGTCTCACCCTCTGGAGCTAAAGAATCCACCTATGGAATAAGTCAACACTGCATTTTTATTTGTAATCCATATGCCAGCATTATTTTCATACAAATGTCCATCCTTTTGGGGATCACTTGGAATCACTGCAGTCTTTCCTGTTGAGTCAACCACTCTGTGGCCAGATGTGTTGACTTTTGTCCAGAATGAATGAGCTGTGTCAAAGATGGGAGGACCTCACCCTTTCTTCTATGGCCTGGCAGATCTCTAGACCTCTATTACTAGAGAGCAGCTCTAAACTCTGGTCGAAGATTCCAGGGTTTCATTGCCTCTGCTCTGTCCTGAAGCTGCCCAGCCATATTTTAAGCTATGCTGACCAATATTGCACAGATTATGCATAGCTTCTATTGCTGCTACCAGTGTCCCAGATTTCTGCTCAGGTCTGCTGAGTAGCAGGTGACAGTTAGAAAAAAGCAGAAAGTATTTCCTCTGTGCAACATCCCACTGCAGACAGGGGTTAGGCCACCTAGCCTGAAGGAGATGGGTATGGTGGTTATGCTCTAATTCCCCTTTCATTGTTTTCTTCAAAGAGCTAGTCAGAAGTCTGAATAGTTTGTTGTCAGGAGAAGCCGCAGTTTCAGAAAAATATGAAAGCTGCCTAAACATGTCCCCTATTATTTTTATATGAGATCATTCATGTGTAGATATTGCAAATTTGAGGGTGTACCATTGCTGTAGACAGCAGGAGCCTAAATGAATTTTTGACTTAGTCTAACTGACTGCTTTCGTCAAGCCCAAGCAGGACTAAGATGTGATAACTTCCTAGATGGAAGACCACCTGATGATCTCACTGTTGGCCATATGTTTGGTGTTTAGGAATGGTTGTGAGCATAGGGAGTAGGTAGATCTCACCAGAGGGTAGTAGATCTCCAAAGGTAGCAAACTCTGCAGAGATGGACTGGTGTGAGAAATTGCAGTGTGGATGTTGTACCTGGGATTGAACTGAGGCAGATAGTTTGCTTGTGGGTATCTTAAGTCACAGGCTCTGGGCACAGCCAGGTTTACAGAAAGAGTTCTTGAAGCTAAATGGAATGGGAGAAAGCCTTGTGCATGAAAGGCAGTAGCAGGACTTGGGACATGATCATATGTTCTCTTCAGCTGAACAAAGATCATCAACACTGGAGCATGCATTAAAGGAAGGATTCACCTCTGGCTCTTGGTGGACAATAGTAGGAAGAAGAAAAGGACCCCACTGAGTGGAGAAAGTGGAGGTAGTTTATGAGGGAAGACAGGTCCAAATACACTCAGTTAATCAGTTTTGTGCCTCTGATCACACTTCCTTCAGAGTGGTTGACCCCTGGAGAGCCCAGGTTGACCCCATCTTACTAAAAGAACAAGGAGAACAAGGTCCTCAGGGGTACTCTTAGCCACAAACAATAAAATCTCTGAATTCCTCACCACCATAGAGGCTTTAGCCCTCTAGGCAGTCACAGAACAGTCAGTGGAAAGATTGAGTGAGGTGGCAAAAACTGTACAGCAGAGCAGAAATAAAGAATACCCTGGTCAGAGCTGGGAAGGAGTTCAAGGCTTGAAAATTCTTCTTGCTGACTCATTCAAGGCAAATCAAAGGCTTTCCCTGGCAAGGGCTGTTCACACATCCAGATTCTCAGCTTTCATTTAGAGAAGGAGTTACGTTGAGTTATCCCGGGTCTGAAGAAAGCAGCTTCCTTAGCAGTGGTGCACATAGTGAGGTGCCAGCCCCTCAGCACTGGCTTTGCTAAAGCATAGCTGTAGCGACTGCTATAGCACAGCTGTGCCTGGCTCAGCACCTCTGCTGGGTGCAAAGGGATCAACAGCTCCTCATTTTCTAAGGCTGCTGATCAGGACTGGCTGAGCAGCAGCAGGCCTGGCAAGCATCGTACCAGTTTCATGGAGCAGCAGAGGAAAACTCCAGGAGCATCAACAGCTCACAGCCTGGGGCTGCTTGCAAGAGCGTGGGATGGGACAGATCCAGCTCACCAAAACCACATCTGCAGCGGTGGTACTGCTCTTGTCCCAGTATATAGCAGATGAACTTAGCAGTAAAAGTCTGTTTCTCTCCACTGGCTATGAAGAGATCCATGTGGCTAAGATGTGAATCTTTGTATTGCTGTACAAGTCCTGTGAGGAGAGCCTAGGAAATCCATAAAACTAAAAAAGTACTAAAGAAGCAGAAACACCTTCCTCTACCAAAGGACTTCAGAAAGTGGCAGCAGAATCTTCACACCACAGATAGGGGCATATCAGATCCAAAAGGAAAGAAAGTGGTCTCCAAAGCACCATCCTTGTCCTGGTCAGAAGCTAACTAGAAATGCATTGGGCCAGAGAAGGGTCTATATCCAGTCTCTTAACAGGTATCCCAGTGCCTGTGTTTCCAGGCAGGCAAGAAGATTACCCCTGCAATGAACTCCTTGACATAAGTCCAGTCTTTTGTATGGTTTTAGGGCTCAGTTCTTCAATTCATGGGTGACTGACAAATTCCCAAATGGTACCTGCCAGTGGGTGAGCAGATGCATGGTTTCATCCTGCCCCAGCTGAAGCATAGTACTACAGCAAGCAAGGAGCTGTAAACCTGTTGTTACCATGCACTGAGAACCACCCCAGCTCTCTAAGCAACTGATGTGCATTTCAAGGAGAATGTTCCTGCAGGCTCTTGTGCACATGGTTGGCATTATCTATACATTATTTGCTTTATAGCAATTATTCCACACTTCCATTAAGCTGGATAAATGAGAGTATGCTGTAATTAAAGGTGTTAGCTAACCTACCTAATAAGAGTTTGCTTTACCTCAGCAGAGCTTTTGGGTCCAAGCAATATGTTAAAATACATTCAAACCATGTATTCCCCTCAGCATTTAAAACCAAAAGTGCACATTGCTATTTGTTTCTATAACCTGTTAAGAGTAGACTGAAAGATTATGTGCTCCTGGCTTTTAGGCCAGAGAAACTCTGGACACTAGGTCAATCATTACAAGCCTGTTGAATTGTCCCCAGTGTTAGCACAATTCATCCTTGTCACAATAACTCAAATTGCCTCCCTGTCTTCTTCTGGTGGCTTTTAGATCTTCAAGATAGCAACTGGGTATTCATTCTCCCTACCTTAATTTGGATAGTTAGACACTATATGACCTAGTAACTAATAGAGAAATCTTGGGCTACATGAATCACCTGTTGTGGGTGCTGTTCTCCCCCCAAGGACTATGGGGAACCCAATTAAAGCCTCACATTGAACTCTTATATGCAGAACTATTTAGCATGTCTCTCTGTGTTCCAGCCTAGGGACTGCATCCTCGTAGATAACTCACTAGTTGGGATTTTTAAAGTGTATTTATTCCAGTTCTGCTCTTGCTCCTCATATGTCAGAATCCAAAGTAATTTGAGTCAACTTTGGGTTTCTCAAAGGAGCAATGCTGTTAACAGCACTGACAGTGTGAGATGTAAGTGAAGTAAATTTATAGAGAGCTGTATCTTCTACTAGACCATTTTTTACATTGGTTAATTTGGATTTCAGTTTTCTGACTTGCATTTTTCATGTGTCAAATACCAACCCTTCACATATGTTTTTTATGCTAGATCTTTTCTAGCTATATTGCAAGACCTAAATTGATATTGCTGCAATATTTAAATTGCCATTTATACTTCCTTTTAAAGATCCCACTGTCTGGCTGGCTGCCTGAGAACATTTTAAATCTGGTGTCTAGCTTCAGGTCTGTATTTCCTTTTGCCCACCTGTGGCACACTGGTAGTAAAATATGCAGTGTATTGCAGAGCCCTATTAATTGTCATTAAACTTGGCTGTGAATTTGGCACATCCCTGGTGATAATGATGAGCAAACTCCTGACATGTTCAGTCTTTAAAGAAGGGAAGAATAAATAATTTTGACAGGGAGAGATGTGCCACTTGTATTTCTGTAAGAGGGCTGTGTACTCATGCTGTACCTGTGAATTTTGTGGTACCTTGCTCAAGTCAGGATTCCATGTTTTCCATGTGGAACTGCTGTAACTGGCTGCAAATTTGGAGAAAAAAGGTCCGAAGAATCAGCTTTTGATTCTTGGTTTTGAATAGGTTTCTTGCCCCTCAATGACTTGTATATAGACAGTAGTTTTTGGGCAGCATGGAATATGCCTCTTTTTAACTAACAAAGGGATATACTTTCAAGAATGCCCTTTTAATGATTTTATTTCTGTTGCTGTTTTTATTTTCAGTCCTACCTCCTGTACTTGTTCCAAGACACAGCGAGTTTAACCCTCACCTTAGCCTCCTCGCCAAATTTCGAAACACTTCTCTGCACAGTGAGCCACTGATGCCACACAATGCCACCTATCCTGATTCTTTCCAGCATCCTCCATGCACCCCTTTTCCATCATCACCCAGCCACATGTTCTCCCAGTCGCCTAACAGCATCAGCTATCCCAACTCACCAGAAAGCTCTTCTGGACCAGGAAGTCCCTATCAGCTCACAGGTAAGAACGAGATTTTAGACATCCTGACTGAGGCAGTCGAGGTTCTTTGCCAGGGCCTGGGCTCAGGTGACAATTCCATTTGCTGTCCCCAGGCTGTAGCTACAGATTGAACTGTTGGACAGAGCTGGCTTGTGACTGTCTCTTGTGTATTGTCTCCCAGTCCTTCTCACAGATGCTAAAAGGACTAAGAATTGTACTCATCCCACTCCTAGAAGTGCCTGGATGAGATTTCATGATTAGGAAGGTTGAGGAGACAAGCAGATGTGCCAAGCCACTTTCTGACTAAAGCTGCCCATCCAAGCTTCTGATACAATTCATGGAAAAGAGCACTTGCAAGACCCAAGTTGGGATCTAAGATGGTCAGGTGTGCTGGTTTAAAGTTAAGATGGCAGGAGAAACGAACCCAACTCAAGAGAGATTACAAGGCAGAGTTACAATTTACTTAAAAAAGATTACAATAATAAAATGATACAGAGAAAAAAAGTGAGTTTTAACCTACAAAACCCAGATGTATAACCCAGCACCCTGGTGCACGAACAGAATGGTGCTCATTAGCCCCTGTGCTGAGCCCCACATGGTCCCCCTGAGTCCAAAGTAAAAGGAAAGGAAAACCTGTTGATGAGAATGATGGTCGCAGTCTGGTCGAGAGTGGCAGTCGCAGTCCTGTTGAGGTTCTGGCCCTCCTCTGGATCCAACAAGTGGTACCCCAGTCCCCAAAACCTGAGGATTATATATACTCAGGTTCAGATGGGAATGACCAGTACTTCCCCCAAGCCAAGGAGTTTCACAGTGGGGGATTTAACTCTATGGGTCATGGAATATTTTTGGAATCTTTGATGGTCTAGGTCATTGCAACTCCCTATTGTGCCAGTCCCTCATAGCCCATTAGCAGACATGACCCCTCAAGCTGGGTATGAAGGTGCTAATGGTCTCTGAAGGGGAGTTATCACAGCTGAGTCATTGGTATGAAGACAGGAGCACTTCCCTATCTCACAGGGTTCTTTAACACCCAGCTTGTAGCCTGAGGGGTCAGGTGTGCCCTGGGCAGCTGCTGCAAATGATCCATTATTGACATTTCATAAGAAATGACATAGAGAGTGTAGAACACACAGTTTTGGTTACACCCACAGTGATAAGCTGGTCCTGGCTGCTGAACTGGGACATAAGGGTAGGAACCTTTAAAAACTCCATCAAGAGAGACAGGATAAAATGGGGAAATTGGTGAGCAGAAATATTTTTGAATGTATGGTAATCCCACTGACTGTATCTTTCAGGAAATTAAGGTGTTTAACAATCTGGCCCAATACTTGGGGAAGCCACCAGGCACATTCCTATCACTTTGGAATGTGTTCCACAGTTCTGAGGTCGTCGGCAAGGTTATGTCACTCAGATGGTTTGTGTTGTGAACTCCTTACTTAGTACCACTCCAATAATCTGAAAATTTAACTATGATTTTGCTCTTAATGCAACACAGCTGAGAGCTAGATATAATATCAAAACACGCTTCAGATTAACTTCTGAACTTTAACTTTTAAATAGTTTACATGATCTCACCTTTTTCCACAAAGACGAATTCAGATCAGAATCTTGTAGCTTAAGATTTTAGTGTCTCAACTGCAAAGTATTTAAATTCATGGCCTTAATGATATGCCTATTTTAATTTTAAGTGCAAGAAGTTTATTTTTACAAGGTATTTGTAGTATTTGAACTTCCTTTTAAGCTGGATACTTTCAACACAGTGTGTTGTTTTTCCTTCCCATTCATTGAATGTGACTTCATGAATTCCTTCTTTAGATCTATATTTCAGATTAAATCATATTTAGCAACATTTAAACATTTCATCAAGTAGTAAGACTTGTTTGTCTTCTCCTATATTTTTCCTTTCACCTCTCAGTAACCAAGCTAGATTCAGTGGAGCCGGTCCTGACAGGTAAATCAGGCCCATTCCAACTATGTAATGACTCTGACTCTTGCATTTAACTGAACTTGGAATCTTGCAAAGCTACTTAAAAATGGAAGTGGCTCAACCTGAGCTTCAGTATATCACAGCACATGGCATGCTGATAAGCACAATTTGCCTGTGTAACAATGAGGAATGGAAGGGTGTCTAAAGCGAACTGGAGTTACATCAAGAACCCTGAGTAGGATTGCTGTGACCAAATATACATGTCAACTGTGCAAATTCGTACATCTCATGCAATTCTCTACACTCTCTCTGGAATCAGTGGAGAAAAACAGGCACCCTAAAACAAGAATCATTCCATTTTCTTGTATATGTCTAAAGTAGCTGAGATGAGCTGCTGATACCTGTGTCTGACTGAGATACCTGTGTCTGCAGGTGCTTAATTTTCTTTAGTGGGTAGAAGGAGAGCTTATAGTGACTAGCTCAGGCATAGACATCAAAAATATCCATATAACCATGTGATTGTGTGCTTATGTTTGTTTCTGTGACTTGTTTTCTCTCACATTATTGATTTTATTTTACTATTCTAGTTTGTTGTATTTTATGTGGGAGGTTTATGTCATCTATATGTTAGAAATACCATATGGCATATGAAATTCCTAAATCCTGAACCAAATAACATTCTTGTGCAGTACTTACTTGCAAGATTCAATGGTTGTCTTATGAGACAGTCCACAGTCATCCATCTCCATGTGAAGTTGCTCTGTTTTGAGGGGCAGCCAAAAAACCCTAAACACAAGAGGGAACTTCAACCTGGAACCAAATTAAGCAGTGCTTGAAGAGACTCTTAGTCCTGCAAGCTTGCATATGACTGTAATTTGCACAAAAGCCCACTGAGTTTCTGTTCAAATGAACAAAGCTACATGCTTCTAGTGCTTATGCAGTGAATGTCAACATTTTCTAATTTGAAAATGCAGTCCTTTAGTCTTTGGCTTTCAGAAGCCTCCTGTTTTTCTTGAGAATCCCTGCTCACCTGTTTTCTAGCTCATGTTGCTGTAAACGGAGCAAATCAGGAGAAAGAGCTGGACAGGTAGTAAAGGGATACTTTTTCTCCTAATATTTTCATCACATCCATTGCTCTTTGATGGGAGAGTGAACAAACCAGGAGAGATACAGACATCCCATGTAGGACAGAGGTAAAAAGAACAAATCTGGAGGGAGTTTTGCCAAGTCTGATTTTAGAATGTGAATGCTTTCCATAGGCCTTTCTTATAGACTGTGAAGGAAGAGAGCTTTCTTCCAGAGAATCATTTAAAGTTAGCTTCTGCTCTTAAATAATCTCAAGTTTTAAATTAATGAGAGAAGTCTGGAACTGAAGAATCAAACTGCATTATTTTCATAGGGTACAAACTGGTGTTAACCAAGAACTTGACTGGACACGGGTCTAGGCCTGAGGCACTGTTGTGACTGTCCCTCTCTCTTTCAAGTGCAGCTGTCCACATGACAGCCCTTCCTTCCCATCTTCCCTGAACACGGTGGTCTTAATCTACAGACTGAAGGGAGGTCAGGTCCAGATTTGTTTTCTCTCCAGCCCTTCTCTAGCTAAACAATGCCGAAGGAGGAATTTTCCAGCATACTGATTTAGGCGTCTTCCTTCCTTCCTTCCTTCCTTCCTGCCTGCCTGCCTTCCTCCCCTCTCCTCCCTCCTTCCTCCCCTCCTTCCTCCCCTCCCCTCCTCTCCCCTTTCTTCCCCTTCCTCCCTCTTTCTTTCTCTTTTTCTTCTAGTGGAAACTCCACCTCCACCCTACCATGCAAGAGAACCACCAGGAATCCACAACGGACGGTCAATGGATGCAATAGCTGAAAGTCAACTAGTGCTGTCTTTGCCCAATGGAGGTAAATCTGCCGATGGAGAAGCTGAAAGTAAATAACCATTTGTACTATTCTTTACATAAAAACTGTTAAGAAAACACATTTTCTTTTGAACAAGGTTCAGTGATCTGTAATACTAGGTTTCAGGCAGGTTTGTACTAAGGCTATATACTAGACCCGTCCACTACCTAGCAGAATCGCTAGATGTAAGAATACCATGTATTATGTGCAAAGTTAGAGTTTAGACCTTATTTGTATCCATGGAATATGATAGTTAAAAAGCTGTTAATGAAAACAAACACTGTTATCTACATTGTAAAGATAAACATATCAAGCATGGTGGTGCAATATAACACACAAAAGCATTATCCATATCAGAACTCATTTCTTTATCACCTTTAGCTCTGGGTTTCAAGTACTTTAAAGCCTTGTAGTAGGGGCCTTTTTGCTGCCATCTTTGTATTAATGTTACATTACTGGCTGGCTGGAAAAGAAAAGGACATGCTCTAGTGAAATACCGAAAGATTTTTATGGAAGACCAAACTCTTTGTCTTCTTATAAGAATGCTTTAGTGGGAGAGCACATGGATGGTCAGAGAAGAAGGCTCCTCACAGCCCTCATAGAAACTTAGTGACCTCTCCAGCATGGTCTCTGCTGCCTTTGCACTAGTACTGGCAGGTTATGCCTCCACTATTCAAAGCCCATTACTGCAGAGTAGCAAGGGGAAATGGAGTTCCTCTACTGTGTTTTCCTTTGGCTTCCCACTACTGCAAAGGAAAAATCGTCACTGTTCTTTTAGTCCATCATATTGTATTCTTAAAGAAATGTAGTTTATAGAATGAGGACTGAACACTGCACATACTGCCCATTAAAAAATTATTGCCAGCCTTCTGAGAAAAGGAGGAGGCTGTATGTAGCATGGAACTGGAGCAGAAGGAAGATGAAGGAGATAGTGCTAATTACAGATGGGTACACAAAATGACCAGAAAATAATAAGTTATCAGGCACCAATACTTTTAGATAAATTGTCAAGCTACTTTAATCCCTTTATCATAGTTTACCATCCCTGAACACTATCTTAGTGACTATTAGTAGTTTATTAGAGGTTATGCACAGAGGTGCTCTGGGGGCAGGAGGGCTTGCATGCCTGTGATGAGCAGGCAGGATAAGGTTTCCTACTAATTCCTGGAGGACAAATGAGGCCCAGAGATTCTGTTACATTTTTTACTGTTTCTCTGTCTCTGACTTAGAAAACCTGGGCAGGGGTAGATACAAAAGAAATTACCTTGCTGACAGTTCTGCTTATGATACCACATGGAAGTGGAAAGCCCAAAAGCATCTAAAAATTGGGAGTGGGGGATATGATTTATTACTTCTCAACTACAGAGTTTGGTATTAGGCTGAAGGCTTGGCTTCATTTTGACTTACTTTGAGCCCATCTGTCATCCCTAGCTCCTGCTGGTGTGCAGAGTAGATGTATCCTTTATTATTTTCAGTGTATAGTTCGGGCCCCAGTTCAGGAAGGAATGTCAGTGTACTCAATTTAATGCAATGGAGTTACCGATTTTAAGAAGAAATGGGGCTCCTGAGAGGCTTAGAGTTAAGCTGTTGCACCAAACTTTTGCATGTTTGGGACTTCAGTCAAAAAATTAAGAAGCAAGGGAAGCTGCTGTTGAGATAAAGCATGACAAAAGTGACTATTTAGATGAAGGGATGGGGGGCTGAGAGTGGGAGGGAGGAAAGAAAATAGAGAATGATGGTTTAAAAAATATTACTGAGATCTGAGCAGCTGACTAACTTTTTTTCCTGCAGACTTTCGGCCTGTTTGTTATGAGGAACCTCAACACTGGTGCTCAGTTGCCTACTATGAACTCAACAACCGAGTAGGGGAGACTTTCCAGGCTTCCTCTCGAAGTATCCTTATAGATGGATTTACAGATCCCTCAAATAACAAAAACAGGTTCTGCCTGGGTCTGCTCTCAAATGTAAACCGCAACTCCACTATAGAAAACACCAGGAGACACATAGGAAAAGGTAAGAGGAAATCCCTTCTCCTCAGGAATATTCAGAGCTCAAAAGATCCATGCATTGCATTAACAAACCTATCTGATTTGACAGATATGCTTGTCTTAAAATAAAAGCTCCAAGGTTACTTCTGAAATAGAAGAAAAGCAGCTGATTCTTTTCTGACTGGATAACAATCAGCAAAGTAACTCCTTACAACAGCTATTTACTTGGCCAGCAAGGAGAAAAATGTTGTTTATAGTTATGTGTTCTAATTTAGCAGTATGTATTTTCATTTTATTTATTAGAGCTTCTGGCAACTGGGAATATTGCCATTGAAATGCCACTAAAAGGATAATTGCTGGTGCCTCAGGGCTGGTTCTCCTCCCTCCAAATAACAAAGGGAGATGAATGAAACACTTAGCAGTTGAGTTACTTAGCTGAAGAACTCTACCAGAGTTGTCTTTATAGCTTTCCTTTTCCCCCTGTCCCCTGCCCCGCCTTCAGCTTCTGCTATCACTCTGATTCCCTGCTTTGTCAAATTTCCGCCAGGAAAACTAAGGCTTGGATTCTCTCACCAGTGTTTCTCTTTGTATACTCCACTTTTGGCATACAGCATGCAGGCTCATATGCTGCTGGTGAGAGACCACACCTGGACATTCATGGCCACACACTCCATCCCAGCTCATTAGGGCTGTGTAGGGCCTGATATTCTCCCATAACTTACTGTTGTTTGTGATGGTGAGTCAGAAGCCCTGTGCCAACCACTTCTCCATGCAGATGAAGCTTTGCATGTTCGTTATATCTAGTCTAGACTCACTATCGTGCCAACCCAGCCTCTCACCAGTAGCTGCCTGGGAATGTATTTCCCACTGGGCTAATTAACTCTAATTGTTCCACTCGTATTATCTTGTCAACCTCACCTCATTTCCCAGGCCTAAAGCAATATTTTAATTGGCTCTTCATAGTCTGGTGTTGAATGACTGAATACGAGGAAGCTCTGAGACAAATGTGATACAGTTTCTGCAAACAGCAGTGAACCTGAAGGCTGGTGCAGGAGATGTTGCGCTTCACTCTTGCACTTTTCTCTGGAAGGGAAAGCGCTTGTGTTGCAGGTGCACTGTGTGAAGCCAGTGTGATGCTGCAAGTGTCTGTCATAATGGTTCCTTGTGAGAGGGTGCAAATGTGTTGTACATCTAGTTCTAACTTTAAAAAAAAAGGCAAAGGTTCCCTATCAGCGTAAACTTTCAGAGGGATGTAGATGAAAGCTGAGCCTGGCCCTAAAAGAATGACAAAAGATCCCAGCTGTCTTTATTGCTTAAAAGTTCTTTAAAGTCCTACACTAGGAATCTGCCCAAGGGAAGGGAGCAGGTTGCCCAGAGAGAAGCTTAGTATATCACAGATCCTTGTTTTTACTTCTCTTTGCCTGTTCATGCAAATGTTAAAAAAACATATACAAGTGGAGTACAAGTAGCACCAGTACAGGCCTGCAGAAGAGCACACAGCAGCTCCAAAAGCATGTAGTTCAAAGGCGGGGTGGACAGATGAAAGCTACTGAAATGGATACAATTGTCACATGTTAACAGGGGAGAAAAAAGAGTGAGTAAACAAGATTAGCTCAGTAGGATAAGGATATGTGATTGAATTGTCATCTAGTGTATCAGCATGAAATGGTTTCCTGGAAATACCACATCAAAGCTAAAAACAATCCAGAACACAATGCAACATCTACTAGCAATTGGACCTGTTTCAGCAGTCAGACTTCAAGGACAAAAAAGGGAACTTTTGATCAGCGTCAAAAAGATGTGGATGTTTGGAGACTGCTGAATTTCCAGTTTCAGCATGGACCAATGAAATGCCACTAAAACATAAGGACCCTTGATTTGCTGTTCTAGCTGCTTGTTTTCCTTGAGGGTGCTTTTGTCTGCTAAATGAATACTAGAAGAATAGGAATACATACTGATATTTCATTACTGCTGTATTTATTGCTTTGTAAAAGTACACAAGGAAAAAGCAATTTGAAGCCTCTGCTTTTGGAAGTGACATTGATGTTTTTGTTATTATAGCACAGTTTGGGCAATGCCTTTCAAAGGACTTTTTTTTCCAGAAAACAGATTACAATATACTTTGACAACCCAGCCTTTAAAATTTTTCACCTTAGCACCACAGTGTGGTGACCCTAAACCAACACTTGAAGATTTGAAATGTGGCAAATAATTGTGTTCTTATTCTCCTCTCCCTACCCTCTTTTCTTACTCTATCTGACTATTTCAGAAAGTTATATGGACTCCATCAAGTTCCTTCATATTTCAGTCCTTCCCTGTTATCCATTTCCATGGGAAGGAAAGAAGACGTAGGTCAAGCAGTAGCCGTCACAGTGTGTCGCACCCCTCAGTGTCTGGCACAGTTGGAGCGGAACTGTCCCCTCTCGTGTTCCCAGGGCAGCATGGGTGTGTGTTGAGCCACACCCCTACCACTCACAACTCATTTGGGTGCATAGAAGTCAAGTGATGGCTTGAAGACAGACTTTCAAGTTCCCACCTGAGTCACCCTGGAAGACTATGGGAGAACATACTTTTCCCAGATGCCTTTCCCACTCCCCTGAGCCCTTCCCACTTGTGTTTATAGGCTGGTTTTGTCCTAAGCATGTGCTGCTACCCCTTGTTTTTATGACCACAGAATTATGAGACTGAGAATATGTAACCAGTCTATTTTTACGAAAGACACCAAGAATAAAGCTAATTACAACTGCATTATTAAAGCGTAGTTATCACAAGCTTTGCAGGCAGTCCACTGAGGCTCTGTGAACATGTACATTTGTATGTAAGCATTTGACCACTGTACCTAGAATAGAGAGGAGGATTTTATTTTTATTTAGTGGTGGGTTTTATGAGAACAAAGAATTGAGTTCTTCCACCTCTCTTGACCATGAGAGGAGTTAATTTTCCCCTAATCTATCCACGGCACAGGTGACTGTCTGGGCATTTTCATAGGATAACTTGACCCCTTTCAGGGTGTGGCTTCATGCTCACATTTAAGCAGGCTGGGTCCCCATTGCCACGCTTGCACTGATGAAAATCTCATTGCAAATAAATTTGGGTTCATTTGGTTTATTTGTTTTTAAGTTTATTAGCTTGTTCAGTTCCTCATTCTGGAGGGTTGCCCAATCTCGGCCATTGCTGCCAACATGAAAGCAGGTGTGAGAAGAAACAGCAGTGTCAGGGAGTGGGAGAGTCTTTTCAACACCTGCACAGACTTCCATGGGTTTAAGCTGGCTGTGAGCCTGAACTCTGTAGCGGATGGAGTGAATCATCTGGTCACAGTGCCTCTCATCATCTATCAGCTAGAGAAGCCATCTACACAATTAGCTTACACAAGATTCCTAACTTTAAAGTTGCTAAATTAGGCTAAGGTAAATTTTCCCACCAATTTAGGTGTATTTTCATGCAAGCAGATATCCTTGGGGGATCAGTGTCTTTGAATATAGAGAAGTGCTTCCACCTGCATTTCCCCAAGGCACAGTCAAAATTTGAGGGTTAGTGTTGTTAAGTCACTTGGGCACTGAAAAGTTCATAATAAAATCTGTCATTTTCTTCCTAAAGGTTACTTGGAACAGGATCTGATGAGTAAGCCACATCATGTAAATGCAAATACCCAATTCTGATGTGGCGGGAAAAGCAAAATACAGAAAAGCTATTTTAAGTACACACCGTTATGTGTTTTAATGGTATGCTATAGGATCCTCTAGTAAAATAATAGTGCACAGTGAAGTAGGTCTTGGTCAGCGTGCATGCACTCAACAGCAAAAGTACTCTTAGATATGTAATGTAATATGGATTTTTCAGTTCTAGCATAATTTTGATTCATGGTTTGTATATGGTTGACATGTTTGATATTTATGTATGTGTATATATGTATGTGTCATCATAAAATACTGTGCTGTTGGGTAGAAGAAGTAAACTAGCTTTCACTGAGAAACAAAGAAACATATCACCTTCCAAGACTTTTTTGTCCTAGACCAGCACCTCAAATTTATGTTTATGACATTTTCTTCTTAATGTTGGTGGTCCATTGTGCAATACATGGATATGTACACAAGGTAATGTGTAAGTATCAGGT
The DNA here is from genome assembly GCA_013396695.1 of Sakesphorus luctuosus. Classification (NCBI taxonomy): domain Eukaryota; kingdom Metazoa; phylum Chordata; class Aves; order Passeriformes; family Thamnophilidae; genus Sakesphorus; species Sakesphorus luctuosus. The sequence continues at coordinate 25,798 of VWZD01005410.1, read as the reverse complement.
ATCTGGAATGATCCTGGGCTTCTATGCCAGGATAAAAGAAAAAAGTAGTGGTATAAAGTGTGTTGTGAACAATGGAGAAATAACACACATCATATTTTCTTTTTCAAGGTGTTCATCTTTACTATGTTGGTGGGGAAGTTTATGCCGAATGTGTCAGTGACAGCAGTATTTTTGTGCAAAGCCGCAACTGTAACTACCAGCATGGTTTCCACCCAGCCACTGTCTGCAAGATCCCCAGTGGCTGCAGCCTCAAGATCTTCAACAACCAGCTCTTCGCTCAGCTGCTTGCTCAATCAGTCAATCATGGTTTTGAAGTGGTCTATGAGCTGACCAAGATGTGTACTATTCGAATGAGCTTTGTTAAAGTAAGGGTTCTTTGTTTTCTCTTGCATTTCTGAAAAGGCAAATCCCATTACTTGCTAGCTTTGGTACAAAACTAGATCCCATCAAATCCTTTCCAAGTGGGGGTTTAGACACACAACTTGAAAACAGCAATTCAGACTGTCTGTTTTCTAGTATTGTCTTAAACTTCTAGGTGCTTAAAATAATTAGTTTTGTGGTCAGCCTGGAAATTTCTTACATTGTAAAACTTGGGTATTCCATAGGCTCTCTGTGGAAAGCAGGCAGAGAATAAATGTTCTCCCATTGATTACACTAAAAGCTCAACTTGGAAGGGCTTAGCAACATGTAAATGTTGTGCCACATGTCTTAGGCAGTTGTGATCTCCCATATTTTTACTGGTTTCCAGTAGAGCTCGACAGAGCCATAGATCTGAGAAGAATGTCCTTATGTCTCTGGGCTAATTTACAGACTCACCAGTATTATAGGCTGGTACATATGGTCTCAGCCAAGAAACACAGGGTCCTTCTTGATCCCCTACTGAGCTTGCAGGGAATTGTTTGCCATCTGCTTGATCCCTGGAAAAAGATTGTCATAATTTCTGATGACATTTACTCTGGCCAGTCACACAATCAGAAGGGCTTCTTGCAAGCAGAATACAAAACCCAAAAGAACATCTGACCTTTCTCCTGTTACTTGGAAGGGATAGGAGCCACCAAAACTGTTACAGTCTGACTGTTCTGTGTGAAATCTGTCAGTCTTTGTGGGAGTTTCTCAAATCTTCTGAATGGTCTCCTCATCAGAATGAGATCTACTGATTCCTTTTAGCACTTAAATTTACTTAGATGCCTATTGTAGCATCCAAACCCAAAAGAATGGTGGGTATTTCAAGATTGTCTGCAGGTGTGCTAGACCGACTCTCTAGTACTGCTGAGGAGAGCTGGCAGCAATGTTCAGCCTGCAAACTAGAGGAGCTGCATCATTAGAAGCCTGTTGGTCCTGCTAGGTACAACAAAAATGGCTTGAGTATGTCCCTTTTTCTTGCAGATTTGTTTCCATAGAAATGACTGAATCAAGACAATTGAATTCACATCTAAGATAGTGAAAAATTGCTTGAGGCTCAAGCCCAGTTACCTTATGTTCTACAGAGCAGATGAGTTGTGTCCCCACACATCCTTCTGGTCTGACTTTTTTTGAGCCATCCTTGGAAACCCATCTCCTTAAGTTCCTGAGAGCATTAGGATTGCCCTGTAACTTTTCCCAGGAGTCCAAGCCAGAATCTCCATGCCCATGACCATGCTGTTGCTTTGTTCTTGGGAAGGAACTGACATCTTGTTCACACGCAAGCTTTAAGGGGAAAAAAGAAAGCAAGAAACTCAACAAACATAATTTTCTTTAATGGAAGACGTGAACAGGCACGTTGTTTGTAAAAGCAGTGTAGCCAGTTACACAATATTTACATTATTTCAGCAACTTGGGGACAGTCTCTTTGATGTGTTATCTGCCTCCATGCCCAGCGTGGCAGCAGAAGTGGTGGTGTTGATGCACTGTATAATGCTGCTGCCATATTATCACCTTGTTTTGTTGAAACAATAGCAGCTACTATAGTGCCTCAGGCACCAGAAGACCAGTGCAAGGAGTTATTTTGAACCCTTTCCCATGACCTTTGGAAAATTGCTATGCAAATCTCATCTAGGTTCTTTCTTCCTGGCCTGCAAATACTCTTTCCTGTACTCAGTCTTCTCAAAATATTTCTTTCCCAAGGTGTGAGCGCCAGTGTGTTCAGTATGGGGTCAGGAGTGCCCCTGGGTGCTGGGTATGCAGTGCACACAGAGCATGTTGTCTGTCAGAATACACTCCAAAAGAGCCCCCAGGTGCAGGGCAATGCAGTGGCTTCTCCCCTGAATCATGTCCAGATACTGCTGGCCACCTACAGCCCACAGGGTGAGCACCACCAAAGCCCTAGAGACGCTGTCCTACCCCACCAATGCCTGAGCTACCAGTTGGGAGACAGGGATGTGGCAGGACAAAGACATGAGAAACTTGCCAGGACTGTGTCATCTTCTGGAGGCAAGACATGGGACACAGGGAGGTAAATGTCTTGTCCCCTCTGATGCCCTTTGTGTGCCCATGGAGCAGCTAGAAGGGGCTCAGTAGTGGACCTATCATCAGGGAGAGCAGTCTTCATCCACTGCTCATAACCAAAGCAGGATGGCTGTTGGCTCCTCTCCATAGCTGTGTCAGCTGAATCACAAAGCAGAGAGATGGAGAGTTTCTCAAAGCTGAGGTCAGAACCCAGCACAACCTCTCACATTTTCCCCTGGGTCTTGGGACTAAGGGGAAGACCCAGCAGACTTAACCGTGTTCCATGTCATGAGGTAACTCAATACTCTGGGACTTAGCTGGAGCCTGGGCTGGAGAGAGCTGTTGCCCACAGGAGGCAGGAAGGGCTGGCAGAAGCAACAGGACCCCATGAGGGGAGTGGTATCCTCTTCCTATCATCTGTGCACAACACCATTGTAGCTTTGCAAGTTGTACTCACTTTATTCCCTTATTAAGAGAGTTCCAGCTCTGGGTTCATTTTGATCCTGGAGGTAAGGGAGGCTACCTGTGACCCACGAGTGATATACAAGGGGCACGGGGTCCTTGACCTCCTGGCATTTGCCTTGGTGAGGCTCCAGCCAGACAGCATCACTGGGTGTGTTTTGGGAGTTGCCAGCAGAGGGAGATGGCCAGCCGCCTGCATGTGCTGCCAGACTCTCCCAAATCTGGCAGGTTGTGCTTGCAACCTGCAATTCTTATTCCTCTGGATTTTCGTTTCTGCCAGTCAGAAGAGCTGCGCCTGCTCCTCTGATGTTCTCCTGGCTGTGTATCTTCATTGCAACTGAGCACTTACAACTTCACAATGTCAGAAGTGTGATTGCACTGGCATTTTATGCAAACATTTCCAGAATATCAGTCCGAGATCCTGTGAACACAGCCTCTGGCCTGACAAATGCTCTGCAGTTCAGAAAAATGCTGCCTGTTTAGAAGTACTCTGGGTTTTTTGGGGGCCATATCTTACTCTTCTGCTTTCTTTCCCCTTTTTCTTCATTTGGTAGCAATGGATTTTATCCAGACCACTTACTATGGCATCCTGTTTTGGTATTGATCTTAAATTTGCAGCTGAACATCTAAAGAAGTGGGCTCTACCAGCCTCAGTTGCCTGAGTTGTTCAGCACTCTACAATTTAGGTACCTTTGACAGGCACCAGTCTTAATATATCTCCATGTCCTTTTTACATGACAAGAATACCAACCTGCCTAACTAGCATTATGGTAAGACTCAGTGTCTGATCGGCATCCCACAAATGAAGATCTTCGTCTTGTAGTGGGACTATGTTTTGCACATTGCCCTGTGGAAATCAGAGTTCAGTTCTGCAAGTGAGACAGCCAGTGAGCTGCAAGACTTTAGGCTGTGACTCGGATACCTTGTGTTGCTGTGGAATCAGGCTGCCTGCTTAGCAAGCAGACAATGTGCCTGACAGAATCATAGAATATGCTGAGTTGGAAGGGACCTATGAGGATCATCGAAACCAACTCCTGGCCCTGTACAGGAGAATCATACCATGTGGCTGAAAGTGCTGTCCAAACACTTTTTGAACTCAAGACAGGTTTGGTGCTGTGACCACTTCCCTGGGGAGCCTGTGCCAGTGCTCAACCACCCTCTGGGTGAAAAACCTTTTCCTGATATCTAACCTAAACCTGTCTCTTGAGGCATGGGGATTTCAGGCTCTCTTTTCTTCCTGCCAGCACCAAATGCCCGTCTTCTGTCAGATGCTCCATATCCCTTATGTCCCCAAAAGAGCTGGAGGAATTACTGCAGAACTTTCCGTAGGAACTGCTGAAATCTTCCACACGTTTAGATAAATACCTAGAGCTTCTAGGGTCTCAAACTCATAGGATGCATCTCTACCAATACATGAAGCAGTGTCCAGGATCATTCTAGTTCCTGCTAAAGTGTTAGGAAAGAGCCTGGCCTGTGTTTCATCTGTGCCAGACAGCAGTCTGCCAGTCTTTCCTGGGCATGTCTCTGGGGTGCAAACTGCAGTGACCATTCTCTATGGGCTGTTTGCAGGCAGACAAGCTTGGAAACAGGCCTTTCCATGCCAGTTGTTCTCAGCACCTGGAAGTGTGACTGACATTTTTAATTTAATAGCATAGAAGAGCTGGTAATTGTGATAACAATGACCTTAAAAAGTAGCAAAGTTTCTAGAGAAAATTATCCCTAAGACAAAGCATTAAATCTTGTGCTGGATTACCGGTAGTATGTCAGTGTTAGTTTGTCAGTGCTGAAGTTGTGATTTAATGTTTTTGTTTTGTTTTGTTTGTTTGTTTTTAAAGCCTCACTTTTTGGTCCTTTTATAGGGCTGGGGAGCAGAGTATCATCGCCAAGATGTTACAAGCACACCCTGCTGGATTGAGATCCATCTGCATGGACCGTTGCAATGGCTGGATAAGGTGCTGACACAGATGGGTTCACCTCACAACCCCATCTCCTCAGTCTCTTAAGAATCATCTCTAGAATTACCTTAGAATGGATGCTATTGCAGGCAGTGGCTTATAGAACTCCCAGTGAACAGAAGCTTCTATATGTAGATGTATGTAGATGTAAATATATCTATACATAGTCTACTCTTTTTTTCCTTCATGCTACATTTTGTGGTTTCTAGTTACTCTGATGCCAGTATGAGTTTAGAAATTCAGGTATAGCATATCTGTTCTCTAGTGCAAAATAAGCCAAATTCCTGCAAAAGTGTCAAACATTTCCTGTGAGCATCTTCATTCCCCAGCCAAGCCAGTAAACGGTGCAAATTCTCAGCACTTTTGAGTGGGTTTGGAAACCTGGCTGTAGCTGTTCCTAGTAGGTGAAATTCACCCCTCTGCAGGCAACCAAAGTCAGATCTCTATGCCATTTATATCCATTTTACATCCTAATTTCAGGTCTAAAAGAGGACCTTAGGTAGTGCACAGGACTTATACATAGAGATGACTTTTCTCTAGTGAACTTAAGGACTAAATTGCAACTCCAGTCTGACTCCCTACTGCAAAGCATGATGGGGACAACAAATCTCCAAGGAGCTGAGGCTCCCCCATTTCTTCTAGGATTTGGCACAAGGAGAAGCCCTCAAGTCACGCTCAGCACTAGAGCCTTATCAGAACATTCTGGACACCTCTGAGTAGTCTGTTACTGTTAACACGGTAGGGTATGGTACTGCTGGACTAAAAAGCAACAAGCTCCTAAGAAAAAAATAATAATTGAAATATATGTCTAAGAGTTAAAAACCTAATTAACTTCCAGTGCTTTTTTGCAAAGTACATACATATTTGCATATGTATCTGGCATGTAAGCTGAATCCTATCCATTATACAGTACTGATGTAGTTTGTTTTAAAGTTAGGACTGTCTGTAGTTAGACTACTGTGCTGATATCAAGGGTACACCTAAAAGGGGCTTGAACTGTGATTCAGAAAAGGGAAATGAAGTGTGCATTGAAGAAGCAAATAATTACTTTACCATTCGTCTTGGGATGGTCTCCATACTGGGAGCAGAAAGCTCCATGCTCACAGGATGCAATGAGAAGGAGGTGGGACTTGGGAATCAGCCCAGTCCATCCCCTGTGGTGGACCAGTCCTTGGGATGTGACTGCATTGCTCGGGTCTGACAGAGAAGGCTTCCCTGCCAGTCACTCTGTACCTCCCCATGGATGGTTTCTCGTCTTAGATACATGTTCCATCACTTGCCGTGCTTTTGCCTTGCCTGCAGAGGATGGTGAGGCAGTGTAAGCCATGAACAAGGGGAGAGTGAATCGATATGCAGAACCATGTCTGTGTTCCTTCCGTAAGCAGGGAAACCTATTGCCCATACCCTCATCCACAGAGCCAGCCTTGAAAAATGCTGTTCACTTGATAACCTTTTCTGAAGAGACCAGTGAAACTCTTAATACCTTTTGATGGTCTCCATCATTTTGCTGAAAAAATGAAGTATTATTTTTTTCCAGGCATAACAGTTCACTGAAAATTATTTCATTTTAAGGGTCAGAAAGAATGATAACTTTTCCAATCTCATTCCTTCATAGAGCAGAGTAGAAGTATCACGAGGAAAAAAATTGTTTTACAGACTGTTTCTTTTTTTCTCACACAATATCTGGTGCTACACATTCTGCTGCATAATTAGAAGAAGATGCCTGAAATCTTCAGCTATATCACATATGCAAAGGAAATAACATTCACTGGAAAGACAGTAAGTAAACAGTGTTACTACTTTTGAATGCATCTTCAGCTGCCTGCAGAATTTGCAGGGCACAGAAGGATAAATTACTGTTAAGTTTGAGCAGTAATAGCAAGTTGAACATGAAATTTTTACATGTGAAGAACTTTGTTCTGTCACCATTTAATGTCAGCAGTGTCACTGTGAAATAGGAAAAGCTTTACAGTCTCTTGCAGCAATGAAGTACAATATTACTCAGAAATTCTAAGTGTGCCATTTACTGTTTAGCAGACTTGAGAGACATGAGTTTGGAAAAATGCATTTTCCTCAGCTTCCTCTGTCATCAGTGACACTGTACCAAGGTACTGATAACATGTTTTTTAGCATGTTTATTGCACCTCTTCTCCAGTAGCACCTTTGCTCTAGGATGAGCACCTTTTCATGTTGCTCATTTCTTTGCTTTCTTAGCAGCTACGGACAGAGAAAATCACCTCTCCTGTCCTGTCTCTGTTCTTTATCCTAGATTCTTTCTTGCCTTTTAGGCTGAAACCTCCCTCCCTCCTAATATAGAGAGAAGCCTAGGAGTTGCTTTTTAGACATTCCCAGCATTGCCATCTTCCTCGCAGAGAGCAAAAGGAGATGTTCTGCTCTTGGGCAGCTCCAGAATCCAGTTACTGATGATGCTGAAAAGTAGGCCAGTGAAGAGAAGCAGGTCCTTCTGGGGCATCATTTGTTTCATCATAAGACAGGTATTTTGAGTAGGTGAAATATCCTGTGCTCTGAGCATGCTTATGTCTTCCCTTTGAGTTAACAGGGAGCTTGGAGTCACTAGCTCAAATATGGCCTGCTACACTGGACATTCCAAAAGTAGATGAGCTGGACCCTAAGGAAGACGCAGTGGCTTTCCGAGCCTAGTAATGGTGCCTGCTCAGTTAAGAGTCTGTGTTGTTTGAATGGAAATTGGTAAAATCAGAGCAGTTTTTTCTTTCCTGTATGTCTACTTTTATAGTAATCCTTATACAAATAAGGATTTGGCTTCCATGCAGTCCATACGTGCATCTCATTTAAGGTAGTCACCTTAATATTGCCTTACTAGTAAGTAAAGGGAATTTCTGGAACTTGATTCTTCTGACCTATTTAAAATATCTGCATTAAAAAGAAATGAATTTCAGCAAATTTAACTATTTGCTGGAAATTGTACCAAAGCACCTGATTCTAGGTAATTGAAGCCAACGGCCATCTCAGAGTTGGGAAGGCTGGTATCACTGTATCAACTATTTCCTATTTTGGTGGCCTCTGGGGGCTTATCCCACTGTATGAGATGCTGTGCAAATACCCAGAAGCCGACAGCTCCTTGGCACGAGAAGGGGAGAGCTCACAGTACATGGGAGAAGTGGTAACAGTGGATGAAGCAAACATATAAATAGGAAGATACCCCTGCCCAGATGCAGAGATAAAAAGCAATGTTAATAAACCATTTATTTCCCTTTCTTTTTGAACAAAGTTTCTTTTACAGGCTTCTCTAGTATATGTGAATTGAACTTGGTTAAAAATTGAGGTTTTTCTTCATTTACAGCAGTGTAACTTTGTATCTCTAACATCTCCCCATTTTGGAAGGAGATATTTTCTGCTGAAAGGTCTTAAACCTATCAACCTGTAGTCAATCTAAGGCCTTTAAATGTACTCACTAACACTCAAGCTTTGGAGACAGTCTTCCCCAAAGATTTAAAACTACTTACAGGGAGACTACTTAGTTGAAGGCAAAGTTTTTAAAATGTATTTTTGAGCCATCAACAGTTTATAACCTCTTGCAAGTTACTGTGGAGGAGTACCATGCATCAGCAGGCAGTGGTGGGAGTTTGATCAGGCACAGGCATAAAGCACATTCATCATGGTACATCATGGTACATAGACCACTTGTTTTCCTATTAAGCAGTGAAGAAAAGATGACTTTAATTGCTGTCAGTTCTTCAGCAGCACCAGTATTAATGAGCCATTAGCATCCAGAGGTGACAAAAATAAATGTGACACACTGACTGCATGGAGCCACTGAGTGGCACTGTTGCTGGGATGGCTCTGTCCCATCCCCTGCCCCTGTAACAGCTGACCAGGTACAGTGCAGCAGTGGCTGTAGCATCTACAACTGCAGCACGTACTTTCCCTCCCCATCAGCGGCTACACCACAAGCGTCTCTACTCCTCACCAGAATTTCATGTGTTGCCATACTCAGTCTGAAGGATGATGTGTCAGCAACATAGAGGGGAAATGTGGCCCTAAGTAACACCAGCTGGAGTTGAGTAAATTCATTCCATATCTCCAGCGGGTACTTGTCAAGACTTTCACCACCCTGAGCAGCCTTCCCCACCTGGTCCTTATCTTGCGCAGGGCACTAGACTTGATGCTCTGCTGAGATCTCTTCCAATATACATCATCCTGTGGAGATTCGGTGTTAACTGGTTGCCACAGGAAGGAGCTCTCTGTTAGCAGTGACAGTTTCAGGATGAAGCGTGTTATCTTCGGCTATTTCTGCATGAGTTTAGTGCAGGACAGAGTTACCAGTTATTAATCTTCCCTCAGCATAAAATCAACACTGCTAACATCTCTCACGGTAAACACCATCTCCACGACACTACTCTTAAAATGAAGAAAATAAGGCATTTGTGACTGTAACTTTATCTAATCCGCCCTTGCTCTTCATGGCTTACCACACCCACCTTTGCCTATCAGCTCTGCAAGTCAGCCTCACCAGGGACTGAGGAGTTGCACAAACAGCTGGATTTACAGAGGCAGCTCAGACAGAAACTGTTTCTTGAGTGGATGGAAACAATTTACAAAGAAGCCTGAATGAATTCAGTAACTTTGAAGGAGTCTCAACTACAAGAGTTTTCTTGGATAAAGACTTCTCTGGTGCAACTATAGCTTTCAGGAATACTTGAGCACTACGTGGTGCTCAGCAGAGGAAAGAAGCATCCTCTGTATTATTCACCTCTTCCATGGCTTCCCATAACCTAATTTAGTGAAACCAAAATCAAACACAACAAAAAAAAGGTTAATGAGTCATAGGGCAATTAAATACCATTTTTGCAAAGTTGAGAAGTGCTGCACAGAATGTAGATTTATATCACCATAGAGCAAGAGGGTAATGGCTTTAAACTGAAAGGGGGTAGGTTTAGTTTGGATATTAGGAAGAAATTCTTTACCGTGAGAGTGGTGAGACACTGACACAAATTGCCCAGAGAGGTTACAGATGACACATCCCTGGAAGTGTTCAAGGCCAGGTTGGATGGACCTTTGAGCAACCTGGTCTAGAGGAAGGTGTCTCTGCCCATGGCAGGGGGTTGGGACTTAATCATCTTTAAAGGTTCGTTTCAACTCAAACCACTTGATGATGATAATGACGTCCCAGGTGCTCTCCAAGCCAAAGGTAAGAGTTCCTTGCCCTGGAGAAACATGGAGAGAAGACTATTACTTGGACTTCTGAACCCAAGCCCTTCTGAGTGAGTGGAAACCCCACTGAAGGGACTGAAATTTTTATAAAGGGTTTACAATTCATGGTAGTTTAAATAGCCAGAAATGCACTGAGATGATGAAGAGACTGAGGAGGAGGGAGCATATGACCAGATAAACTCAGTGGTCATTGCTGGACGTATCAAGGCAGTAGATGCTTGAGCAGCCACTGTGTTCACTAGAGCTTTTTATATTCACATCTAAACAAATTGTCAATAAATGTTCTAGGAGCAGCTTGGGAGTACCACAATCCTTGCTGTGGTTCTTCCTATATACTCAGCCTGTGTGAGTGTGCCAGATTCCCAATTAAGGCATTCAGTATGTTGGGGCAAATGGTGTCCCATATGATCCAGAGAGTAGGCTCTGGTTGCATTTGGGAACTGCACTGGAAAGATTACCCCTCTTCCTCACTGTGAAACTAATGAGTTCAGCTTTGGAGCAACTGTTTAAGGACATGACAAGCACATCTAGTGTGTACTCCTCAAAGAAAGATGCAGTCTGAAGAGAAACTGCATGACTAAAAGATGTGGTCCATATAGAGCATCTACCTGGGAATTGTGATAAACCAACTCACTTCATGCATAGGTGGAAAATGGAGCCAGCAGGAGCCTTCATGGGGACTCCTGACTATGGAACCACATTTTTAACAGTACTTAAGAATGGACAAGTGTGCTTCCTTGAAAGCAACTAAAAAGTCAGGTCACCATCAAAAAAAAAGCTGGTCTCATCTTGCAGCGGGGAGAGAGATTATATGAGACTTTAGATCTGTGAATAAAAAACCTCAGCCTGGAGGCTTCATTGCAGCTACTGAAACAGGGCTTCTTCCTCAAGGCAGCTCCACAAGGACCTTTCTGCAAGATACAGGAAGCCCAAGTGGGCATTTAGTCTTTGTTCAGCTGAGAGAAATTGCTTTGTGTCTCTAGTGCAGACAGACACTTCGGCATGTTGGGCATCAGCACACAACACAGCCTTTGGTTCGTACCCATCATCTATTCACAGAAAGCTCCAGACTGGCCAGGAGCAACCAGAATCCTGTTACCTAATCACCCTTGGGTTTTCCAGACAGCTTGCCCAAGAGTGCCTTATGTTACATTGCCATATTGGTGCCCCATTCCCTCCCAGGGAAGTGCAGTGCATGAGAGTCCTACTGAGAGGACACCTCCACTTGTACCTGGGTCATGCTTGCAAACGGTGCCTGTACAGATAACAACTTTGTTTGCAGGCCGTGTCTCTTACACAAGGTAGACATAACCACTATGTCCTCCAGAGTCAGCTACTCTTCCATTGTAGTCAATGTGAACATTTGCAGCTAATTGTGAACAGATTTTAGATCTTCAGTCATAGTGTTTTTATTATCCATGGATGCTGCTATTTTATATTCTGTGTTAGTATTCAAATAATATTGCATATGAATAGCATAGGATGAAATAGACCAACCAGTTAATAATTTTAATTACAGACCTCATCAGCAAAGAAAAGCTAAAAAAACTTGGTAAAGTCTGATCCCTTGCACTTTTCCAGTAGTGAGTGAGCACAGCATATTTCAAAGTTGTTTATTTAATGCTAAAGTGTGTGTTGTCTTATTAGTTCACAATTATGTCCATGGGAAGCTTTGCAAACAAGAGAGCAAGGGAACAAACATAATGATAAGCAGGGATAATGCACATTCAGATAATTTTTCTTCACTTACTCAAATAACTGGGAGTTTTTAATTATTTATAATCTTTCTAAAGTACAGGCTAAATGTACCACAGCATACTTTCTGCAAATAAATCAGTGTTAGCAATTTAAACCCTCACTTCGGCATCATCTCTGTGATACAAATGGGCCTGAGAAGTGAGATAAGAAAGTGAAGAAACAGACCTTTTTGTACGGAACAATGAAGTGGTAAGGTTGCAAAGTTCTGTGCAGTCAAGGGGCTAAAATGGTGGATTTGAGCAAGCGGTGTGGAGGAAGGGTATGTTAAGTACAAGCTATCAATCTGGTGCAGAAAAGCACTGTGAGTCACACGTAGACTTAAGAATCACTTCAGTCTATGAACAAGTCTGCCCTCTTATTCATCAGAAGCAAAGCAAAACATCTGCACCATCCACAAGTATTATTCATGGTTCATGATATTCTATAAACCAGCATAGATCACTGTATAAAGAACAATACTTGGATTCTTGCCTCTTGAGAATGAAAAATCTCATCGTTTCAGGAGCCTGAGAGATCAGGGCATCTCCAAGTCCTTCAATCAGCCCCAGAGTACTCTATTCTATGCTGTGTCATATAAGGAAAGATGTAATGACTGCTAACCAAGTGGACATTTCCACAAGCATTCCTCCTGCTGCATTTGATTTGAGGCATTCTGAAGTCAACACATTTAGTCTGATGTTTGAACAATACACTTTTTTAACACACTCCATTTTCTTTGGCTGAAATTACTCTATTGTAAAAGGGATTATTCACGTCTTGTGTTTTACTGTCAATAAAGACATTTCTGATTTAAGAGCTCTTTTCCATTGTTGTCTCCCATTCTTCTCTTTGAAAGAGACTGGCCATGGAAAGCTGTAGGTCCCATTTGGACAAAAGCAACTTTGGCAACTTGAGCATTTAGAAAGCATTTATTCATACAAGTCAGCCTTAGGTAAGAGAATCAGTGATTGCACTAAGCGAGTAATGGGATGATAGACATGGGAAAATGTATTGAAAAATAATATGGTATAAAATCTGCATGTATAGTATATGAATCCCTCACTGTACTGTGGTAGATTTGGTGATTGAAGAGGATGGTCCAGCTTACTTTTGAAGGAGGCAGCTCTGATCTGACAGGCAGTCAATGAGCAGTGATGCTGCCCTATGGCAGAGGCCCTCACTCTAGACCAGACTGACATGAGTGGAAAGACAGCCTTGCAGCTCTGCACTTCTGGAACTGCTCGAGGAAACAGAGGCATGTAGAAAGAATGCACTGTTACACAAGTGTAATGTTTTAATTTTCCTAAAATTCAGATTTTCTTCTGCAATAACAGAAGTAAGGGAGCAGATGACATAAAGTGTCTTGGAGCCACACAGGTGCTGCTGGGTTCACACACAGCTTGGAATTCCCTTGTGATACTCTGCCCAAACAGGACAGCCCTGCTGCCAGCACATCTGCTGATATCTGCACCAGCCTGCCATGGACTGGTATCACAGACCAGCAAACACACAGTATAGGTGAGCTGCACTGTACTGAGCATCTCTATGCACAGCTTAAAGTTGCATTAGTTTTGAACCAACTCGTTCAGCATTGTCTTAACACTGTGTGCCACTTTTCTACTGTGAGGGTTTGTGTTTTCACCTAAATGAGCTGTTCACACCTTTCATAAGCTGACCATTTAAAACAAAATCAAATACTTTACAATTTCAGCCAATTAGGTCTTCACATATATTGTGATACACTGAAAAGTAACCTAATTTTACCTAAAGCTAAAATAACTTTCTATAACAAGAGCCTTGGAACCCAAAATGCCATGTAGTGAGAGCTGGCTGTTTTAGAATAGGATAAAACCCCCATACAAATTTAACAAAACAAAAGAGAGCAGCCTTTGTTTTTTAATGAAAAAAAGAGACTTTAGTCAAACACCTACTGGTCCAGATATACAAAGTTTCTCAGGGTCTTTTCTGAAGAACAACTTCCACAGTGCTAAATACAACAAATCTCTACAGAGCAAGTTTTATACATACACACAAAACACAGCTTGTAAAAATCTGTAAGACTAACAAATACTCCTGAAAAGATACTATTTTGTGGATCCAGCTGCTGCAATATCAAAGTAGTACTTTATAATAAGCACCCTACTTAATTTCGATAACCTCTATTCAGAACTGTGGTTTAATACAAAACTTTATTTTAAAAACAAAATGTGGGATTTTACACTTACATAATATAGTGTTTGGATTCTTAATCAATTGCAAGTTCATCTGATTTGGATGAAAACCTATGAAGTCTAAAACTGCAGCTGATAGAACACCAGTTATCTTAATACAATTTTAACTCTACTATATATGAATTTGCTATTATGAGTTAAAAGCTTTAAGATTTAATTTAGTAACTTAAAAATTAGTGATATTCCAATCTGTAATTAAGTTATATTTCACTTGTAAGAAGCTGATCATTATAAATAACTCCACAAAACAAGGTCAGTTTCATACATTCCACCTAATTCTTTAAAGCTTTTTGACATTTATCTATTTTGGAACTTTAAAGCACAAATTCTTTTACATGCTATGCACAATGAAGCATTGAAACCTACTCAACTTGCAGATAATTAACAGACAGCAGGAGGATCACCTATTTGTACTTTTCTGAGCCACCGGATCGACTTCTTGATCGCATGTTATCTTTGCCTTAGTGCAAGATTCTACTGGATGTGAGTTTCTCATATCCCTGAGCAATTGCTGCTAGGTCATGCCACTGGACTGGCTCAACTTTGGAACTTTATTTCACAACTTCCATAGAAAGTAACTGAATTCCTTCAATGATTGTCATCAAAGACTGACTTGTTTAACTGTAAATCATCATCATCATGGATGGCTATACTTCATGAATGAAGACTTTGGGAAGGGCTCTACCCACGTGGCTGTGCCCTTCCAGCCTGCACAGTGGATTTTTTAGGTGAGGCACAGCGTGCGCAGAACTGGCCCCACCCTTTGCTCCTAAGGTCCATCTGCCATGGCCGAGCGAGCTTGGACGGTGACAGTGAAGTCCCCAGGACTAGAACATACAGCACCTGGTATTCCTAGGAGGTCTCCCATCCAAGTACTAACCAGGCCTGACCCGGCTTAGCTTATGAAATCCGATGGGATCGGGTGTCAAGGTGGCATGGGTGTAGTTCCCACTGTAAATCATAGAATTAACCAGGTTGGAAAAGATCTCTGAGATCATCAAGTCCAACCTTTGATCCAGCTATCATGCTTACTAGACCATGGCATTAAGTGCCACATCCAGTCTCACCTTAAAAACCTCCAGGGACAATGAATCAACCACCTCCCTGGGCAGCCAATTCTAATTCCTGATTACTCTCTCCATAAAAAATTTCTAATATCCAACCTAAACCTCCCCTGGCATAGCTTAAGACTGTGCCCCCTTGTCCTACTGCTGCTTACCTAGGAGAAAAGATCAACCCCTGTCTGGCTACAAGCTCCTTTCAGGTAGTTGTACAAAGCAATAAGGTCTCCCCTGAGCCTCCTCTTCTCCAGGCTGAACAACCCCAGCTCCCTCAGCCTCTGCTCATAGGACTTGTTCTCCAGTCCCTTCACCAGCACCGCTGCCCTTCTCTGGACCTGCTCCAGCACCTCAATGTCCTTCCTGAATTGAAGGTCCCAGAACTTGACAAAATACTCAAGGTGCAGCCTCACTGGTGCTTAGTACAGGGGAAGGATCACTTCCCTGGTCCTGCTGGCCACACTATTCTTGATACAGGCCAGGATCCCATTGGCCTTCTTGGCCACCTGGGCACAGTGTTGGCTCATGTTCAGCTTCCTATCAATAAGAATATATCAATATTTTATCAATCAGTCCTTCTCTGCTTGGCATCTCTCCAGCCAGTCTGTCCCAGCCTGTAGGGCTGCATGGTGTTGTGGCCAAAGTGCAGGACCCGGCACTTGGCCTTGCTGAACTTCATCCCATTGGAATCAGCCCATCTCTCCAGGTCCCTCTGCAGAGCCTTCCTGCCTTCCAGCAAATCAACACTGCCCCTCAACTTGGTGTCATCTGCTGGCTCAATCCTCTCATCTAAATCATCAATAAAGATGTTAAACAAAACTGGGTCCAACACTGACCCCTGGGGAACACCACTGGTGACCGGCTGACAGCTGGACACAGCCCCATTCACCAGCACTCTCTGGGCCCAGCCATCCAGCCAGCTCCTAACCCACCAGAGTGTGTCCCTGTACAAGCCACGGGCTACCAGCTTTTCCAGCAGTATGCTGTGGGAGACAGTGTCAGGCTTTGCTGAGGTCCAGATAGACACATCCACAGCCTTACCCTCATCCACCAGGTGGGTCACCTGATAATAAAAGGAGATCAGGTTGGTCAGACAGGACCTGCCCCTCCTAAACCTGGTGCTGGCTGGTTCTGATCCCTTGTCCATCCTGTAGGTGCTGTGAGATCGCATTCAGGATGATCTGCTCCTTGCCAGGCACTCAGGTCAGGCTGACAGGGCTGTAGTTTCCCAGGTCCTTCTTGCAGCCCTTTTTGTGGATTGGCATGACTTTTGCCAACTTCCAGTCAGCTGGGACCTCCCCAGTGGGCCAGGACTGCTGGTAAATGCAAATTCAGCAGAAGCCACTTGGCTGATTAACGCTAGAGGATTTGTTAACTGCTCTGGGCCTACTCAAACAAAACCCCTACATGCTGTGGGAGGAGACAAGCTGCCCGTACTACATATAGGGCAGTGGGTGTGGATTTCTCCTCCCACAGGAAAAGGCAAACCCATTTGTGGGACTGTCTTTGCTAAAGGACATGGGTGTACTTGATGGGTAATGGGTAAGGATGGGGGGATGTGGTGTGTGCCTCAAGATTAAACCTTGAGAGAAAAATAATCTGTGGTGTATGCTGCAGAAACTAAAGCAGCATGAATGACATGAACCAATGAGTGAATTTTGCAAGGAGCGAGAAGAGAGTGCCAATTACCTGAGCTGGGCTGGTGGTGATTGAGTGTGTGGCTTCTCCTGTCCTGACCGCTCATCCTGATGGAATGAAGCCCAAATCATGGCCTTGTTTTTGAACATTTGGAGGGGCGGAGGAAGGCCATGAAATGGGAAAGTAATACCTATCTATGAAAGGACAGGGGACAGTAATTAATGAAAATACACAAATCTGTATGTCTAGCCAAGGTCAACCTATCACAGCCCCTCTACTTCACTGTGCTGAGATCCTGCAGTACTGTGTCCAGCTCTGGGGCTCCCAGCACAAGAAGGACATCCACCTGTTAGAGCAAGTCCAGAGCTGGGCCACCAACTTGATTAGAGGGATGGAGCACCTCTTCTACATGCAGACTTTAAGGTCCCTTGCAACTGTTGAGGAATACATCTGGTGCAGGTAGCTTGGTTTTTGCAAGCTGCAATTCAGAGATGCAGATTGAGCTCTAGGTGGGAGCCAAGAAGACACAAGAGGCCATGAACTACCATCCCTGTGCATAACAAAGGGTGCACAGTGGGGTGGCTAGCTGGGTGAATGGACACAGAGCCACAGCAGAAGCCAAAGAATGTGGAGGAAGAGCAGGACTTGCCAGCCCTTAGATTGCTAGGGTATAAAAGCCCAGGGAGGTCCCTCCTCAGAGGCACAAGCTTGGGCTGTTTCTGTGTTATTGCACGGAATGAGACATGTGAGATTCTGCTACAGGAAACCTGGGGTCAAACTCATAGGGAAACCTGATCTGACTGTGAGTTTGGTTTATAGGGAGTCAAGCAGAGCAGAGACTTGTCAGCTCACTAGAACCACTCACAGTGAAGACGCTTCAGTCCCAGCAGTTAAAGCCTCTGGCACTGGGAGTGTGACTGCCAAAGAGTATGGTGCATGGTGAGTCTGGGAGGTTTCCTTAACACAACTCAGTCCATTTTACGATTCTATTATTTGCTCACAAGTTTGCAGACACCCAAGCAGCTCAAAACCTTGAAAGTGCAAACAAGAAACAAATCCATAACAACAGCAACTTTCATTTTCCTTTAAACATTGAATTTTTTTGTATTTACAAAATACACACACTATCCTTCCTTCAGCACCAGACTCATCTGAGGGTCACTGATCTGCTCTCACTACCCAGGTGCTCCTTGAAACTGTTGCTGCCTTTGTTCCAAAGCCTGTTGACTTAACAGTTGCTGCTGTTTTTGTAGAAACTGCACTACTTCTGGGCTTCTGAGTAGGGACTGAAAGAAAGAGAAAATGAACTTTATTTTAGAGAACTTACATATGTTAAATATAGAATCATAGAATCATAGAATCGATTGGGTTGGAAAAGACCTCCGAGATCATCAAGTCCAACCCTTGGGCCAACTCCAGTCCATTTATTAGATTTAGTAGCTACCATAGTGATAATATTGATATTATTTTTCCATTAAATTAATTTGCACATTACCCCTTGCTGCTGTTTAACCCTGGCAGAAAACTAAGCAACAGCCTTTTGCTCACGCCCTCCCTCGCTCCCTCTCTACCTGAAATGAAGCACAGCCCCGTATAAGCTACTGTGAAGAAAATTTACTGTATTGCAGCCACAACCGATACACCCATCCAAATAAGAGTTCAATCAAATGCTGCAAAATTACAAAACATGCTCATGAGACATCTAGAAACTGTTTTGGGATAAAAGCAGGTAATCAGAAGCAGCATTTAACACACAACTTGAAAGCAGACTCAGAGTCTAAAGAATACACAGTATTTTAAAATAACACCTAAATATAGCAAACAGGAGTAATCCACTGACATACTGAAAACAAACACCTCTCAATCGTGCTTCAGTTTTGAGCCAATTTCTACATTTCCCACAGCAGATAGACCAAAAATAGTGTAACAAACAAAAAAAATACTGTCATTCTGAAGCAAAGCTAATGCTCCTGTCAAGTGCTCAAGCATGTAGACTATGCCCTCAGCCACACATTTTAGTTTTAGGTAGGCCTGTCAAGAGCAGGCAGTTGGACTTGATGATCCTTATGGGTCCCTTACAACCCAAGATACTCTATGATGCCATGTTCACTGAGTGGTCAGAATTTCCCAGCATTTGAAAATAGCAGTCCAGGCACATGGAATGAAAAGTTGTAATGAAGAAGCCGAAAACACTGTAAGTACTGAATTATTTCCCTTCATCAGGCTTAATTCTTTAAAGGAGCAACAGGAGTCTTTAAAAACTTAAAGACACGTGCCATTTATGCAGTCTACAAATATGAGTCATAGTGTTTGCAATTTATCAACATATATATGCACAGCTTTAAGTGTGATAATCATACATCTACAATTTCTAAAACACACCACAGTAATTAAAGCTTACATCAGAAAGCTTATATTTGGTAGAACCATTGTTCTACCTAAAGCTTTGGTTTAACAAGATAAAACCACCTCAGTTATAGTATAAACACTGTCTACCCTAAATAACCATATCTGTTCATTACCACCAAAATACACAACTTCAGTTCATTTAGTAGTGATCATTAAATTCAGTTATCTTAGCATTGTTTGCAGAGGCTGAGGCACACACCTGCTCTGCAGCACATTTCTAATATAAAAATAGGCACATTTAGTGTACAGTCTTGAACTGATCATCTTCTTCCACAACAACAGTCAAATAAACGCAGAGTAACAATGTTTGAGTTCAAAACCCCTACGAAAACAAGACTTACCAGCCTCTTTTTATTCAATACTTGTTCTAAAAGAGTAGGTCTTGCTGGGCGATCTCCTATGGATCCTGTTCTCTGCTTTGTAACAGAAACCGAACCTTCAACACTATCCTGCACAGGAAAGAAAATAAAAAAGAGAAAGTGAGACTATAAACTCTGATATAGTGATACACAGAAAATTCGAAGAGTAAAGAACATTTGCCTCCTTAATCTACAGAGGAAAGTAACAGACCAGGAATGGAAATGTATCTACCTAAGATCTGGACTCTTTCCACAACTTTTCACTGTTTCACTGAACATGGTGAAGCAACGCAGCTGTGTTAGTCTTCCACACCACAAAAGTAACCAGGTTACTAGGGCTAGTTATAACCTTGAATTTAGGAACTTGTTGATCACCATAACTTCTCATGTAAACACTAACTGGCAAATTAGGCTGACAGCAGTTAAGATTCAAGGAGATTGTTCAAACCAAGTAGCAGACCTGAAGAAACTACTAGAATGTAACAGATGCTCAGAGCTTACACGGTTCAACAAAAAAATCCAAAATACTACACGGAAAAAGTAACACTTTAGACCCACAAAATACATCAGAAAACCTGCACCTACTATCTCAGCAAGTTCTTTGAACTGATAGCGAAGATGAGAGAATATTCCTTAGCAGCATCATGTACACTTCCCTTTTTTCCCTTCTCTGCACCTGCTTCACAGCAGCTTCTACAGCTAGACAAAAAAATATTCTTTAGGGTGACATCCAGTATGGTTACTATTATATTTATATGAAAAAAACAGAAGGAAAATTCTTTTGATGGTTAAGTTTGCAATTAGATCAGTTGCCAGTCACACAACTCCAGAGACAGCTGTGCTGACATAGAAGGGTTGCTTCTAGAAGGAGTACTAGGTAGAGGGTTTTTTTATTTTTAGAAATCACTCTTTCATATTTGCCCCTTCACACACAAACTAGTCAGCACCTTCAAGAGTAAAACCATTTCCCTCCTTCTATCTCATGTAAATACAAGGTCTTAAATCCTAACTCTTAACAAGAGACCACCAGAAAGTGTGTGATCCTGGCTGCGTAAAGAACTGGAGGAAAAAAAACCTGTTTAAAAAGTTGAACTTTACACCATCAGCTCTCCCACAGCCAATATTTCACCATCTAAACAATACACACAAGCTTATGAAAAATAAGTATGAACTAGTAGCTTAAATATGTAACTGCATTTAATATAAAAAATAACAACCGAAAAGCGCCTTGAAAAACCAACACAACTAGGTTTTATATGCAATGTAACCTGTTACCCAATAGCCTTTAGAATCATAAAATCATAGAATCAATTGGGTTGGAAAAGATCTCCGAGATCATCAAGTCCAACCCTTGGTCCAACTCCAGTCCATTTACCAGATCATGGCACTCAGTGTCACATCCCATCTGCGTTTAAAAATCTCCAGGGATGGTGAATACACCACCTCTCTGGGCAGCCCATTCCAATGCCTGATTACTCTCTCTGGAAAGAATTTTTTTCTGATTTCCAACTTGAATTTCCCCTGGCAGAGCTTGAGCCCGTGCCCCCTTGTCCTATTGCTGAGTGCCTGGGAGAAGAGACCAACCCCCACCTGGCTAGAACTTCCTTTCAGGTAGTTATAGACAGTGATGAGGTCTATGTGACCTTGTGACTTTAAAACCCCACATTTCAGCACGAACTGAGCAAGAAGCCTGACAATGAGCCCCTCTTAGATCTATACTTTCATTTTTCCTCTTGTGAAAAAACCCACACGCTGCACAGTGAAGCATCTTCTAGCAAGAATTCTTTCCCTGGAACATTCTGCTATAGCTGCAATCCCCTACAACTTGTGTCACAGAGCTAAAAAGAAGCGGGGCTTGCTCTGGCAAAGCGGGGGAAGAGCGAGCTGGCTGTCCTCCCTTTCCCCTGGCCAGCGAGGTCCCATTCCGCCTGGCATAGCCCGATTTTCCAGGCCCGCCCCAGCTCCGGGGACCCCGCGGGTGTCCCGGCCAGGACCGCGCCCGCCTCACCTCGGCCCGGGGCCCGCCGCCCGCTGCCGCCCCGCCGCCCCCCAGGGCCTGGTCGCTCTTCTTGCGCTTGTACTTGTCCTTGTAGATCTTGTTGCGGTGCCGCTTGCACATCCAGGGCTTGCGCTGCTTCACCACCTGCGTGGTGGTCTCGCTGCAGCCCTGGTAGGTGCAGCTCTTG
>VWZD01005408.1:7130-32622 GCA_013396695.1 Sakesphorus luctuosus | reverse complement strand
TCACCTTTTATGCACTCTTGTATTCAGCATGCCATCACACTGTTGGTTAGTCAGTTCACCAGGCATGGAAACATCCTACTGGCTACAAGCTATCTCACATTCCACAGGTGCCTCTCTGCTCCTTAGGGGTGCACCACAAACTGCTTTCCTGCAAGGATACACTCTGAGCTCCCCAAGATTAATTCCCTCATCAATTACTTCAGACATCAGGGGAGCCACACACACACTGTCATCCCCACATTTTGCCATGAGAAAAGACTCAAACAGGATTTTTCTTATGCTATGAAAAGTCATTTTTCTATTAATATTATAATCTCAGAAGTAAATTACTTTAAAATGAAATACAGTTAATAGTAACAAAAGAACCCTACTCTGGTAAGCACAGTAAAAGGAGTTGGTTGGGATGAGGTAACTTTTCCAGTCTGAATTCCTCGTTTAGAAATCCAATTTTTCTACAGTTCACACATGTAGAGGTGATGGTTCTCCAATGGGAAAGGACAGAACCACCATTCAGTCACACACCAGTGTTACCACAGCTATTCCCAGACATGTTCATCACCCAGAGGAAGAAACCTCATGCTGCTCTGTCCCTGCAGGTACCGGTAACACCGTCATCGAGGCTGTCAAGGTGCTGGTGGAACACGGGGTCCAGCCCAGCGTCATCATCCTGCTCAGCCTCTTCTCCACCCCTCACGGTGAGCTGGGGCTGCCAGGGGCACAGCAGGGGCACATCAGGGACACAGGGGGGAGGTGGCATCAGTCCCACGTGTGACACAGGAGGGCAGGGCTGAGCTGCGCTGGTGAGGCCCCACCTTGAGTGTTGTGTTCAGTTCTGGGCCCCTCAGTTGAGGCAACAGATTGAGGGGCTGGAGCGGGGCCAGAGAAGAGCAACGAGGCTGGAGAAGGGAGTGGAGCACAAGTGCTGTGGGGAGAGGCTGAGGGAGCTGGGGGTGTTTGTGCTGGAGAAGAGGAGGCTGAGAGGTGACCTCAGCACTGTCTGGAACTGCCTGACGGGAAGTTGTGGCCAGGTGGGGGTTGGTCTCTTCTCCCAGACAACCAGCAGGAGAACAAGAGGGCACAGCTTGAGCTCTGCCAGGGGAGGTTTAGGTTGAAGATCAGAAAGAAATTCTTTGCAGAGAGAGTGCTCAGGCATTGGAATGGGCTGCCCAGAGAGGGGGTGGATTCTCCATCCCTGGAGGTTTTTAAGGTGAGACTGAACATGGCACTGAGTGCCATGATGTGGTGATCACAGTGGGGTTGGATCAAGGGTTGGACTTGATGATCTCAGAGGTCTCTTCCAACCCAGCTCATTCTATGACTCTGTGCTGCCCCAGCACTGTTACTCTGCTTGGAACAAAGGGGCTCTGGGGCCCTTTGGCTGAACTGTGAACCAGAGCAGTGGTGTGGGCAGTGAGGGGGCAGCAGAAAGGAAAAGGTGTGTCACACCAGATGGCAAATAGCAAATGGGACAGGATTCCTAAAAGCAGGGGTTTGTGGCACTGCCAGGGTGATGAGGTGCTTCCGTGGCTCCCAGAGCAGTCCAGGCTGTTCTGGATGGCAGCCCATGGAATGCCATGGGTTGGTCCAGCACCAAAGGAACACCAGTGCTGTCAGGAGTGGGAGTAAATGGAGCTATAGAACAGTCCTGTCTTAGCTGGTAAAAGGGGCTCTAAAACAGGAGCATCTGCCTCTGTGAAGGACAAAAATGGCTCTTGTGTGTGTTAGAGATTGGCCAGGGCAGAAATCACTACAGGAGTTATTTCTGCAGCCATTTGGGTGATCAGGTGGGGAGAATGTGTACTGGAAAGGAAAAGAAAACCCAAAGAAAACCCAGAAAAACTATTGACTAAAGTCAGGAGATTTTCCTCATGGACAGTTGGCTAAAGCAGGAACAGGGAGTGGAGACAGGAGCACAGAGCCTGACTTAGAACCTTCTGAATTCTACAGATTGTGGTTTGGCATGTGCTGAACTCTTGTAGTCATCATTGCCTTTGCTGTCTCTTCAAAGGTGCCAAATCCATCATCCAGGAGTTCCCAGAAATCACCATTTTAACTACAGAAGTGCATCCTGTTGCACCAACACACTTTGGACAGAAGTATTTTGGGACAGACTGACAATCTCAGCACAACCAGATATGACTGTATGACATTACAAGAGGGTTTTTTTCTACGTTTTATTACTGTTGAGTTGTTCAAGGGCATGTCTGGGAACCCTTTCAGCCAAAGGGGGAAATACTTGACTTGATTAGTTGTGGCCTGAACAGGGATCAGGTACAAAGCACTCTGGTTACATGGCCAAGCATCTCCATGGTGGGGTGGTATAAACTGCCACACTCTGCTTTAACTTATTTATTCTTCTCTTGCCTGTCCAGGGCTGCCTGTAAGAGCAAATAAACCCACTCAAGCCCAGTGGAGCCTCCTTCATTTCTAGGGTCACCTTCCATCACTCCAGGTCAGCTGGTACAGCCACTCCCAATGCCTCCAAAACTGGGGGTGAGCTCAGTGCCCTTCTGAGCAGGCACAGGGAATTTCTAGTCTTTGTCTGACAGCTGAGAACCAAAGGTACAACTCCTGGAATTTGGCTCAGTCTGTGTTATTTTCAAATAGTAAAAGTTCCCCAATTGTCTTGCTCAATAAAGTTTCCTATTGCAGCAGATGTGCCCTGGAAAACTGGGTGGGGATGGGGGTGGGAGCAGCAGGGCCTGT
Source organism: Sakesphorus luctuosus (assembly GCA_013396695.1). Lineage (NCBI taxonomy): Eukaryota > Metazoa > Chordata > Aves > Passeriformes > Thamnophilidae > Sakesphorus > Sakesphorus luctuosus. The sequence continues at coordinate 29,916 of VWZD01005408.1, read as the reverse complement.
GGACATCCTACACGTACAGCACTTGGGAGTTTTAAGAGTCAAAACTTGAGACTGGATTGGTCTCAAGCCTTTTAAGTGAGAGGAAAACTGCAGCAAAAAGCTGGAATTCCCTTTGTAGTTCTCCTCACAGGGCAATAGAGCTTGGAACCAGAAGACAAACAGGGCCCTTCCAACTCCTCAATGCACTCACTGTAAGGGTCACATCAAACATCAATCAGGGCCAAATTCCTTCTTTCTTTGGCTTTAAATCCCCTGGCACCAAGCACAGTGTCCAGCCCTTCAGGGGGCTCACTGTCCCTTGGGAAATGTATCTATAAATACAATACAGTCCATTATTACTTTAAAATATATCCATACTCCAACAATTGCAGGCTTAGGGAAGGTTGTCTCGAGTGTCCCTCTCACCTCTGGGCAGGGGAGGGCAGTGCCAAGGCCTGGGCTGCCCCCACCAGGCATTTTTGTCACACATAAAGAATCTTCCATGCTTCAAGTGGTAATTCCAAGTAACTGGAGCTGTGTAAGGCTTTCTGAGAGGGAATGTGTAGCCTGAGCATAGGAAATAACCATTCACAAGTATAATAAATTAGCCAAAAATGGTTTTATTGCAGTCCTTGCCTGCAGTACAGTATAAACCATAATAAAAAACAACAAAGCAGAACATACAGAATATTCAGCTGTAGAAACTGTAGAAACACTTGGAAAATGGCAGAGAAACTCCACAGAGCATCAGCATAGTCAGAACATTTGTCCAACAGTAAAAACAAGTATCCCAAGCTCTTGTAAAAACCCATTTGATATCAAAAGTCTCATTGTCAGCAGCAGCATGAAACTGCTGAACCCAACTCAGCACCCAAAGGTGGGCAGCAGCCCCTCTGTGACATTCACTGGAAAAGGGTTTTTGCTGTTAAGTGAAGGGGTGAGGAGTAGGAAACCCAACCCAAGGCAAGAACTGCTGCCAGCACTGAGCAGCACACACAGACAGGGCTGCCAGTGCCTGAGATTCAAATGCATTTCATCTTTGAGGGGCCCATTTGCACAATAAACATCATTTTCAGAGGAAGATCAGCAATCTGAGCAGATCATAATTTACAAAATAACAAGACCTTTCCTATTTCCTGTGTTCCTAAGCAAAAGGGAAGCTGTTCAAAGTTCTCTGCTCCAGCAATTTGTTTGGATTCACTCTGGAGCAGCTCCTGCTTGGACAGGCAGTGAGTACAGCAGGAAGCTACTCCTGAGTGTAATTATTCTGAGGAAGCACAACCACACTTGGGGTTAGTTCAGAACAGCAGAACAAGTTGCACCTCCTCACACAAGTTCTGAGTCACCCTTCCTCCTCTGGGCCAGCCTGGCCCTTCATTCCATCTTTGGCATTCCAGCTGCCAAGGGATTTCTCTCTAGGACACATCCTTGAGGTTCCTGGATCCTCCAGAAAAAGGCAGGTGGGGAAAAAAAAGGAATATACTGACCCTTCCAGGAATCCACTGGATCTTTGTTTCTCTTACAAAGGGAAGTGCTGATGTGAGAAGGGGCAGCACACACTTTTCCTGGGTCAGGAGGGAGATGGGGAGGACAATTTTGATGATTCCACAGGATTTAGTCCAAGGTTGGACTCAAGAAATCAAGTACTTCAGGAAGTGCTGAAACTGCAGGAGGCCTTCAGGTGAAATACCTGTGTGTTCCATGAGCTGTTGGATGCAAACAGGCTTTTCTTTTCAAACACAGCTGGAATAAGAAGCAGAGATGATCCCTTTTTTTGTGTGGGGTTTTTGGTTGCCTTTCCCCCGCCTTAACATACTGTTTTTAGCAGTGCCTGTTACCCACTAAAGCTTTACAAATGCTGCTGTAAATCTTAAAGCCTTACACAGAAAAAATGAGTATTTTAAGGAGCATGCAGGCATGACCAACTTACAGACTTGAATCTGCAAGGTAAACTCAGATTTTATTTCACAAGGTTTGCATCCCAAAGTGAAGGGAGAGAATGAAGAAATGAGGTTTTCAGGAAAGAGCAAATGCAGGAAGTGGGATCCTGGTGCTCTAAACTGGGCCTGATGAGGAGAATCACACCAATACCTGACAAACAGTGAGATTGATACAAATAAAATACATGCACCACTGCATACAATGACACCTACTCACCTTCACAGCATCCAAAAAACTAGCACAAGCAGCTCAAAGCTGAGAATATTGTACCTGTATGTTCAGGAGGAAGAGGGAACGCTGCCAAGGGGAGATGGAAGAAGGACAAGACCAAAGTGTGCAGCAGTGGGATGAGCTCTGTGCATGAGCAGGGCAGGAAATGCAGCATTGAGCAGGAAGAGCCCTTGGCAATGCTGCCCTCAAGCACTTGGACGGCCCATTGCTGGCAATGAAAACAGCCACCTGACCATGCAAATGCTTTAATTGATCCCTTCAGAACGAGCTGATTTTTGCAAGTGTTCTGTAACCGAGCAGAAGCTGATAGAGTTGGGAAAATATCAATAAAATTGAGGTATTTTCAAGTAGTATGGATAACTTCAGAGATCTGTACCACAGGAGTCACTGGAATGAAAATGTGACCATTGAGAGTTAATTAACTCTGGCTTAATAAACAAGGTCAGCAGTGCCTCCTTCACCTGCTCATTAAACCATTCAGTGAGTGAGGTGGCTCTGCACAGAGTAACTGCAGAGTCACTGCAGAGTCACTGCAGAGTAACTGCGCAGAGGAACTACACAGAGTAACTGCAGAGTAACTGCAGAGTAACTGCACAGAGTAACTGCACAGAGTAACTGCAGAGTAACTGCAGAGTAACTGCACAGAGTAACTGCACAGAGTCACTGCACAGAGTAACTGCAGAGTCACTGCACAGAGTAACTGCACAGAGTAACTGCAGAGTCACTGCAGAGTAATTACACAGAGTCACTGCAGAGTCACTGCACAGAGTCACTGCAGAGTCACTGCACAGAGTAACTGCAGAGTAACTACACAGAGCAACTGCAGAGTAACTGCACAGAGTAACTGCAGAGTCACTGCAGAGTAATTACACAGAGTCACTGCAGAGTCACTGCACAGAGTCACTGCAGAGTCACTGCACAGAGTAACTGCACAGAGTAACTCCTCTGCAGGGCAGGCAGTGGGGCCCTGAACAGCTCAGAATGTTGTTCTCTGGAGCTAAATTCAGGGAAAACCCTGTAAATTCTTTTTTTTCCCCTTGACATCTTATGTTCCTATTACATTACAGACTTTATGCAAGTTGTGCTTTCATCCACACCAGCATGCAGAGCTCCAGAGCTCCAGCTGGGTGGGTTCTGCTGAGTCCCACTCCTATTTCTCCCAGGAAACAAACATTGCATAGGGGGATTGGGAAGCTCCCTGGTTCTTGCCAGTGACTGCACCACTCTCACTGGGTGCAGCCTGCTCAGAACACACAGAACTGCTCCCTGTTTAGAGGCAAACATGTTGTCCTGCTCCAAGGATCTGCTGTTCCAGCTGAGCCAGGGACAGTGCAGGGAGGCTGGGACGAGTCCTGGGCCCTCGGCAGGACTCACTGGCTGAGGACACAACTCACCAAAGCTCTACCCAGGGAAACATCAACATGATGTTCCCTCTAGTTTTTAAAAGCACATTATATCTGATTTTAAATGGGAGAGAAGGGGGAGGGCTGAGGAGGTGGTCAGTTGTTTTGGAGCACAAATCCAGCAGCAGAGGGATGAGCCAGTGGCAGTACCACAGTAAAGTCCAGCATCACCATTCCCTCCTTCTTTCCCATGCTGACATCACTTGGCCAAGTCACTCACAGCTGAGGCAGCTCAGTCTCATGAGGGATGTGGAATGCATTTGTAAAATGCTGGAATCCAAAGCAAAGGAGCCCAGGCCAGGAGGCAGGAGCCTCACTGGGCTGAGCCCACACTGCTGTGCCCACACTGCAGCTCACAAGGCCAAGGCTGTGTCTGTGCCACACCCATGCTGGTTGTTACCCCAGCCACAGTTCTTGCTGCCTGGGCACTGCTGGCAGAGCCACACAGCTGGGGGGCTGTTCCAGCTGCTCCTCGTGGGAGCAGCTCTGAGAGGAGCTCAGGACCCCAGGGCTCAGCCAGAGCCCCCACCCAGCTCTGCCCCACCACCAGGCAGAGCCCCCACCTTGGCTGCACTCAGCCAAGGCAACAAACCTTCCTCTTGACCTACAGGTGCTTCCACACCTCCAGCTCCTGCAGCAGGAGGAGACTCCCTAAGGACAAAAGCTGGTTCTGACCCTGAGCTGCAAACCACTTATTTTCTGCTTCATTCTGGCACTGAGCAGAGAGCACAGCCCCCCTGGATGGGGTGGGGAGTTGCCTTCCTGCTTCCTCACTGCTCCAGGCTGAGCTCAGCACCACAATGAGCACAGCAGGGACACAACCCACAGCAGCAGCAGAGCTGAGACTCAAACCTCAGTGGGTCACCAAATCCTTTGAGGCAACTGGATTTACAGCAGCTGACCAGAGACACAGCAAACACCACAGGGTGCCAGTGCCAGGGGGCACAGAGCTCCTGGGCACAGACCTGGGAGGGCTGCACACCCCCACAGCAGCAGGAGGGACACACAGGGTGAACTGGAGTGGCTGCAGTGCCATCACTGCTGGTGGCACTGGATGGGGTGAGTGCCATGCATGGAGTGCTGGGAGGGAGGGAGGAAGCAGCATTCAGGTAAGGGAGAGGTTTGATGACACAGCCCTTACAGTCAGTGATGATGGTGGAGAGGTCCTGGATGAGGATTAGGGGATGGAAAATTGAGGATTAGGGAATGGAAAAAAAAGGAGATGTTGCAGTGGGTGTATCCCTTCTCTCTGAGTACCTTCTCCCTCATCACCTGCAGCAGTGACCAAAGCAGCCTGAGGAAATTCCATTTTCCAGTGCATTTATCCAGCACAAACAGGACAAATGCCAGGGAATATAAGGATATCACCTTAAGTAAGGAGAGGGGAGCAAAATGGAGCTTGTTCAGTCACTCAAACATGGGGGTTTCCCCATTGTGTTCTGCCTCATTTTCACACAACTTTTGCGTTTCTTTCCCATTCCATGAAGCCTCCCAACACCTGGATGGTGATGGGGAGTGGTTCTGAAGTGATCAAACTGTATTTTCTTCAGCTGGACAAGAGATTGTTACAACCACAGTGGGCTGAGCTGCTTTCAAGGGAAGGGAAGAACTGACCATAACTATTTACAGAAAAAGTGACTGAATAAAAGTTACTTGGAAGTGTTTAAAATGTTTCTAACTCTGAGCTGGGGAGCTGCCTTTTAAAGACACCTGGTTTAATATTTAGAGGACAGACCCTGATGTTGCACAGCACCTGCTGAGCAGTTCTGCAGCAGGAGCAGGCAGGGGGGCAGCTCTGCTGCTGCCTGGCAGAGAAATGGCTCCAAGAAAAACCAGAACCAAACCCAGGAAGGACACAGCAACCTGCTCAGAAAACTCTTGCAAATCCACACAGCTCTAAAAAAATCCATTTCAGCTGACAAAATGGAATAGAAAGTTATCAGAACTTCTTTCTGGGTTTATATACAAGGAATAGTTGGTGCTGAATTCCTGCACTTTCCCTGTTGTATTTAGCTGCCATTGTCCTCCCAAACTCTCCCTCCAGAGCACATTTTACCGGGAATGAGGTGATTATTCTGCTGCATCTTTCCTCACACACAGGTTAAGGTCCAGCATATTTACAGTAGAAATGCAGGTTTAGATTGACAGGCAAAGCAGTTCCAGCTGTTTGGTGACAGAACCACCCACAGACAGGGCTCAGGGGGCTGAAACAGGGACATTCTGAGTGTTCAGGACCCTCTGAGGAGACAGACAAACCCACCCTGAGCCCACCCAGGCCCCTCAGCACCCAATTCAGCACTAAGATATCCCAGAGGAATCACTGCCTGCTCTGCACAGAACTGCAGGGGCTGCTGGCACCTTCCCCAGGGCATGGACTGAAACACCCGAGTCCTGAGGGCAGGAAGGCTCTGCAAGGCTCTCCCACCTCACAGACACATTCTCTCTGGAGGCAGAGCAAACAGAGGGGAAAGGATTTAGTACACAGAGAAAGCCTTTGGCACCAAACTCACTTGTCAGGTCCTTCCTCCTGACATGCACAGCTGCCTCTGTGGTCACTGTCAACACAAATGGGCTGAGAAGCAAACACAAAACTGGGACAGAAAATTGTGCTAAATGTTCTTACACTGATACTTTGAGCATGCACCGAACTCAGACAAGAATGATGGAGCTGCCAGGGCTGAATCATGCAGATAAAAAAGACTCAGGTCTAGAAAAATGCTTATGGCCTGGCCAAAGTCCCAGTTCCATTCCCCACCACAAAACCAGGGACACATCCCTGGGGCTGCAAATGGAGCAAAATGTAAAAAAACCTGATCACCTCTGAGTGCTGAACCTCCTGAAACCACCAGTCAGTGCATTGGCTTGGGAAGAAGGCTGAAAAATTCTATTTATCAACTTTCTCTTCAGCAGTTTGGAACCTGCCCCACCTCTGTGGAGTGTAAACTCCAAGCACCACTGTTGGAGCTACACTTCCAGTGCACATTTCCAACCCCTGTGTTTGGAATTCACACCTTCTTTTCTCACCCCATAAACACACATTTCCACCAAACACAGATCCAGGAAGGAGACATTCAGCCCTAGGAATTAATGCAAACTGGACTGTCTGCAGTGCCTGTTTGCATTTTAGGTGCCTGCCAGTAGGACTGGGCAAAGAGCTCTACAATCTAAAGTCTAAGACAATAACACCCCCATAAAAAAGTGTAAAAAAAAAATCTATGGCCACAATATTCTTGAATCTTGATACTGGCAATGTGAATATTTTATTTTCATTCACAGCTGCACATGTCTATGTGCATGTTCAGCATTTTTTCTTTCAACACACTTACATCCAACCACCAATTTAGTGCCAGATTTAACTGGGTCTGTCTGACTCAGAGCTTCAAACACAGTAGAAAATGCCACTTGTCAGAGAAGGTTGGAGGATCAGTCTCAAAATAAATAACCATCCCCAAGAATATTATGGCTTGGTAGAATTTCAAGAACTCAAGTCCCTGATGTTTGCAGAATCAAAAGGCCTTTGGAAATGCACTTGCATCAACATTTTTACCTTTTTTGAATAAAAAATATATAGTATTTATAAAATAAAGAGAGGAGGCCAAAGAAGATTGGCCACAATCACTGTACAAAACTGTTCTGTTAACTCTGTAACTTATAAAGCCTTGGGCCCTCTGGACAGCAGGATTGCTGGAGGAGCACTCTGGAATGCAGACTCCAACCAGATGATACTTCAGGATGTTTTCTCATCTTGAAGATCCACTTGTTTTCTGCCCCTCAAAACTGAAGTCCATGCCAAGAGAAGGTGTTGGCTCCTGAGAGGGAAGCTGAAAGTTAAAGAAATAAAAATGTGCAACTGTAACACTGCTGTGAGGAGCATCAATGGCCAATCTGATCTGTGAATGTTTTAAAGCCAAGAACAACAAAAAGGACAATGCTGGGTGTCCCTCCCCAGCAGAATGGCAGAATTCAGTCCTCACCATTGACAGACTAACATTTTGGGGTTTTTCTCAGTGAAAAAAACTGGACTGGCATCCCCAGTGTGCCAGAAGCCCATGGATAAGGGTCTGGAGGTGCCCCGTGTGTGTGCAGAGCCAGGCAATGGAGTGCAGTGCTTTGCCACACAACAGTTACTGACACTCATGGAACACAGAGGGCAAACTCCATGTGTTGTCCATCCCAGTTCAGCAGGTGGGACCAGTTTATCCCTGTGTGGGTGTGACCAAAGCTGTGCATTCTAAACCCTCTGGGCCATTGCCCAGCAACTATTCCCAAGGGAGTCCTTGGCACCTCCACACCCACNGGGGGAACCACGTGGGGCTCAGCACAGGGGCCACCAAACCCCACTGTGTTTGTGCCCCAGGGGGCTGGGTTAAACTGCTGGGTTTGGGGGTTAAACCCAATTTCTCTTTGTGCCATTGCATTTATTACAACATTGTAATTAGATTGTAACTCTGTCTTATAATCTCTTTGGTGTTGAGTTCGTTTCTCCTGCTGGTTTACCTTTAACCCAGCACACTATCTCACCTCCTGCAGCTGGGACACAGCAGATTCCTACTCCTTGGCTCTCAGTCTGGTGCAGTCCTCCAGGAAAACACTTCCTGAGGAGGACACAGCCTACAGCTCACCAAAGTCAGAGCACACTCTCAGAGCAGGGAACACTCTGGGAGCAGCACCTTCCCCACAGTGTCCTCTGGCCTCGTACCCATGTTGCTCCAGGGAGGAAAAAACAGATCAGGGAGGAGCAGCAGATGTGACATTCCAAGTCACTTCCATTTATTCCCAACTGCAACTTGGCTGCTCTCAACTCCAGTTAGAGAAGGCACCTTCCTACACCTTCTATGACTCCCTGCACACACTTCCCTTCCTGGAATTGTACAAAGCAGTGCCACATTTTCCAGAGCAGCTGCAGGGTTTGTGTCCTCCCCTGGTGGCTTTGGTGTTACTGGTGCCAACACCCAGCCCAGGGCTCCTGAGAGCCACCTCTTCCCTTTGAGTTTCCCAGACAAGGTATTTCTGGAAGTGCTGGAGAATGTGGTGAAACCACACCATGCAGAGCTGCACCCACAGTGTTCCTGTCCCAGCACCCATGGGTGTGCCACTGCTAAAGCCAAAACCTGCCCACCACCCCCTCCCCAGCTCCCTGCAGAGTGTGGATCTGAGGGAAAGGAGGAAAGAAACACCAACCTTTCTGAACAAGCTTTATCCAGCTGCCTTTGCACACTGCTATGTCTCCCTCTCTATGGCAAGGGCTGAGGCTCCACCACAATCTACAAAGAAAAACAAAGCAGTCAGAGGTCAGCAGATCTGGTTTTCTCACTGAGAAAGTACTTTTCACTAGGTATGGGAAAGTGTTTTTTGAGCCATTCCAAACGAAACCACTGGGACAACCACTTGTCAGAGACAACGGAACAGCTGTTTTCAAACAGATTCCTCTTTTATTTGCTTCATTTCATAACCATGTCACACACTTTAAAACCAAGAAGACAAATAAAGATCTGTCAGTTCTAATGTAACATTTCAGGTCTTTTTGGTTAGTCAGTTTTACTGGTTTACTTCTATTGTTTCAGAGGGAATCTGAGTATTTCACCTGGAAGGGACCCATAACAATCATCTAATCCAACTGCCCATAAATGTCAGTTATTTTATAAGCATTGCAAATTGTGGGACTTCATATAAGCTCCAGATCATAATCTGGGGTCTGATCTAGCCCCAAATCATGTCACTGTCAAAGGTATTCATATGTAACAAAAGGGAGTTTAGCTCAGTTGGTTAAAACTTGGTTGCAATAATGCCAAGGTCATGGGTTCAATCCCCTGTGTGGGCCATTGACTTGAGTTGGACTTGATGATCCTGTGGGTTCCTTCCACCTCAGAATATTCTGTGATTCTGTAAGAATTAATTATTTCTTCAAGGAATTTATACTTTGTAAAAGTTGTAAGTTCTTACTCATTCTAAAGGACTTGTAAGCACTTAAAAAAAATTCATAGAGATGCCACAGTTTGTTACTATTAAAGCCAATTTTGGTATTTTAAAAACAATTTGTGTTACCTGGTAACTGCCAAAATGTATAGAGAGAGCAGATGGTTTTCCAGCACACAAGTGTGAACTAATTCAAGCAGTTAATGTGAAGAGAAGCCAAAATGAGCCTCCTCTACTGACAAGATCTTGGAGAGTGAATTTTCCCAGCAGGACATGAAGTCTGTTTGTTCTGCAATGCAAAGCCTGAACAAAGGGCTGCAGGTGAGAGCTCAGCAGGGCCTGAGCAGCAGGGCCTGTGCCAGTGGGATTAAAGAGCTCATGGCACAACAGGGGGATGAAAACGTCCACAGGAAAAGCTTTTGTTATCCTTTGCCCAAGGCTAAACGTTCCTCACAGGTCCCAAACAAACATCCTGCACAGCCATGACTGAAATGCACACCCCGGAAGGGAACTTCATATGCAGAGTTTCTGAAAACTCCTCTGAGGCCACAGAGAGATCACTGCTCTGATGTTTGATCCGCCAATGTTAAGTAATCTGAGAATTAATTCCCACTACCAATATGCCTTAAAGGGAAAAAAGGGTGGGATTACCACTTTTATTTTAAAAGGAACCTGTGAATGGCATCCTTGCTCCACAGGGAAAACCAGGAGCCTTTGCTTCACCTCCTGAGAGGATTTCTGAACCCTCAAACAAGGGACTGGGGCCTCTGAGCAATCCTGATATTCCAATCCATTCTTTACTCTCCAAGGGGGGAAAAGATCAGGTTCAAATTCAGAAATGTAAAATCATTTAAGGCATTTTGGATCCATCTAAGAAAAACCATCAGAGAATGTATATAAATACAAATTCTGTTTTGTAATAGGATGTCCATAGCACAAAAGGTATCTCTGAATCTCAGACACTGATCCCATGTGTTGTACAAACACACCAGCTCACCTGGAACTGCTCCCATTTCCTCCATGGAGGTCAGCACAGCAAATCAAGCAACCAAATGAATTGCTTTGCTCTGGCAATAAAGCTGACAAAGTATAAGGGAGTTTCTCAGATGTCTCCCTGCACTCAGGTGTTTGCCTGCCCATGTTCACACACTCACAGAGGATAACTGCACTTTTTAAAAATCTTAGTCTTCTCCTTTTCTTTGTCCCAACTAATTGCACTGCATGCAGCAAAATTTGCAGGTAAATACACTCAGTCTGTGGCTGTTCCAGTTGCTCTCTCCAACTTGGAATACCCTCTCAGTTTGTTCATTTGCACGTAGAAAGCTACCAGAAAAACAAGAAAGTTGATTCCAAAGTAGGTCTCATTTTCAGTCTCTGCTCATTAGTCAGGTCAGAGCTGCCCAGGGACTTGGCCAACACCATTTTTGTTTGATTAGGAGTTAGAATTCATCTATTAGGCACTGTAGGTCAGGACACAATTAATTTGCTGTAGTGTCACCTTACCCTGAGGCTCTTCATCTATCCCATCCTCTTCCCACTGCTCCTCATTTGCCAGCAGAGGGTTCCGAGCCTCACATGACGTCCTCATTGGGAAGAAGTGTCCATCCCCCTGGCTGCATGGAAAGGCACAGGGACACTGGGAAAGGACTCCAAAGGGTGACAAGTTCAACAACACTTTATCTACAAATAAACTTTTCTGCTGCCCATATTTCCCAGGTTTACTTAAAATGGTGTCCCAGTCCAGCAGGTGGGACCAGTTTATCCCTGTGTGGGTGTGACCAAAGCTGGGCATTCTAAACCCTCTGGGCCATTGCCCAGCAACTCTTCCCAATGGCCCATTGGCAGCAGCTGCCCAGGGCACAGCTGAGCCCTCAGCCTGGCAGCTGGCTGGGAAAGAAGCCTGGCAGAGGAGCTGGGAGAACTCCCCTCCAGGGACTCCTTGGCACCTCCACACCCACCTGGGGGCTCAGCTCTGCTCAGGGGCCAGCAACCATTCCAAAATCCCCCCTGACTCCCACAGTCACATCCCCCAGTCTGGAACTCCCTGTGTGATAAGTACATGGTTGGTTTGTTCACTGAAGAAACTTGCTAAACAGGATAAGAAGGGGGAAAGGGGGGGGCTTGCTTGTGGTTGGGGAATTTGCTGCGGTTATAGTAGTGCAATATATGCTTTGTTTGTGTAAGACATAACACCTGTGTAAGATAAGATGTATTACAGTTCTGAGAAAAACGTCTGTATACCAAATATAGAAGAGATAAAGAGGTGCTGGAGAGGAAGACTACGAGCCTTCATCATACGACCATCGGAGGCAGAAAGAAGACCCCCTAGCAACTGCTTGCACCAATAGCGCCAAGAGAAAAACCACGAAGCAAGAAACAGAAGAGTATAAAAGAGAAATACTGATAGACTGTGGCGCGCGCTGTGGGTGGAGCAGAGACTTCCCCCAGCCACCCAGTGCTGTGACCTTTGCCTGATTGCTTGCTTGCTGAAATTCAATAAATTTTAATTGGCTTGATATTGAGTCCTAAGCCTCAATTTATAACACCTGCCCTGGGGGAGGCACTGGGGGCTCCCACCTGCAACTCAGGTGAGACAATCTTGGGGTTTGGGGACCTCTGGGACCATTCACCAGATCCATAGGAGGATCAGACCCTGGACAGGAGGAGCCCACCACTCTCCACCAGACTGGGACATCATCTCCACCAACAGGTTTTTCCCCTCCTTTTCCTTTGGACTCGGGGGAACCATGTGGGGCTCAGCACAGGGCTCACCAAACCCCACTGTGTTTGTGCCCCAGGGGGCTGGGTTAGATTTGTGGGTTTTGTGGTTTAAAACCAATTTCTCTTTGTGCCATTGCATTTATTGCAATACTGTAATTAGATTGTAACTCTGCCTTATAAACTCTCTCATGGTTCATTAATTTTCTCTTGCCAGTTTACCTTTAAACCAGCACAAATGGTCTTTAGGCTTTGAAGAGCCCCACGTTTATTTTTCAAGGCAGCTCAGGTGCCAAGTTTTACTAGAGAGCCGTTTTTGTCCTCAAGTTCTTCAAGCTCACTGGAGAGCAAAAGTTCAAACCTAAAGCCTGGAATTAAGTAATTTTTAGCAGAACTTGAATGTGCTAATTAATCAAGTCAATTGGATACAGAAGAAAAACCCCAACCCAAACAGAAAAAATTAACTTGTGGACAGCTGGAAGTGAGGGGGAACTAAGGAAAACATTTATGAAAAAGGAACAATTAATACCATAGGTGTAAATCTTATCAATTCATACCACAAATTATCAGGACAGAAATCACACATTTGTGTTCGAGGGACACCCAAGAGAAAATGGCTTTAATCTCAGTGAGATGTTACTGACAGATACATAATCCCCTTTCCTGTGACCTAAAACTATGCACAAAATTGGGGAAATTGTAATTGTAATTGCACCAGCTTTTGGCACTGGCCTGATTATTACTCACCTAGAGGCAATAGGCAGCAACCAGAGCTTTTTTTCTTCTCCAAACACTTGCTGCAGGTTCTTTACAAAGCCAAGATTGAATCCATTTTTGTCTGGGCCATTTTGGAACACTGGAGCTGAGAAAGCCTCTGCACACAGATGCAATTTCAGTGAAAAAAATGAAAATCAATGCCAGACTCTCTGAAACAGGACTGTGTATGTTGTGGCCATCTAAAGATGATGTGATTATACAGATACAGCTCTACAGAGTTTGGAAATAATTGAAAGCTTTTTTCATTTTGCAGACTTTCCAACTGAAGGCAGGAATTTGGTGCAACCACAGAGCAGCCAAACCAAAGCCCAAATGGTTTATTTAATCTGGAGAATAAGAGTTAAAAGCTCTTTCTGTGGGACTTGGGGTAAAAATTTCTAAGACAAAAAATCTGCAGAATGAAATAGGTTGGTCTTCAATGCATATTCCAGAGGTTGAAATCACCTCATTCATTAATGATATAATGAACAAGCATTAGGGACAAACAAATGCAAATAGACCCCCTTATGGTGAGGCATAAATTAAGAATAGAGAGGGAAGGAAAATCCAGAGGGCCTTGGAAACAGTTTGATCCACCTTTGGAGCTGCTGCACAGGTCTGATGCTTTGGGACAGATGAGCTTCAGTGCTCCATGAAATGAGTTTTGAAGTTAATAACTAGACAAAATCAGAATATTTGCTCACTCTTGATGGTGTCTGTTTTGTTATAAAACTTCATCCCAAAAGCTTTTAAAATCGAACAACATTAATCTGAGGATAGACAAAAAAACTGCTTGGCAAAATCATTCTGTTTTACGTAATTTCTTTGGTTTTAGAGCCATGTCTTCTTTTCCTTTATGGGTGAGGATGGACAGTGTTTCCCAACCTCATTCAGCTGGTTTAGGATGCACACCAGCACAGGGACATAACACACCAGTGTTTCTGAAAAGCTGCACTCATTTCAAACACAGTTATACATATGCACAACATTTGTGTAATTGGACTTTTACACTTTAAGACTCTTGTTTCCCTTTGTGCTTTTTGCTTCTCTGTGTGCTTTTGTCACACCAGCTAACAAAATGCACTCATTTGAAATGCCAAATTATGCCAAGATCTTCAATCTTTCTGCCCTCATAAGCCAGCAGGAATGCACAGAAACAGAAAAAATGGAATTTTCGTTTTCTTTTTTGGTTCTTGCAGCACCTTTGATGTGTCTTACTAAAAGAAGAGAGACACAAGAGCTTTACCTAAAGTGGATCTGTTCCTGCTAACGAGCCAGCAATGGTATCCAAACAGAAACATGAGGCTCACAAAGAACATGATTGCCACGAAGAGAAGGAAAAGGATGTGGAACTTGGAACGTCCATTAGTCAGTTCACCCTGGAGAGAAAAGCAACACAGAACAAGTGATAGGAACAAATTAAAGCTGGAAATTCTTTGTTCTTAGAGAGCAGAAAAGAGAGCTTCTAAAGCTCCCATTGGGAGTTCTCAAACTTGCATAGACAAAATTCAACCTTACTATAAAAAGCAAGGAGAGACAAAGAAATGATGTGGTTCATTTCCCCTCCTGTACCCAAAGCACAAGTCTCTGTGTGCACCAGAGGCAGCACCAGCACAGCTTCCCACCTGGGCACCAGGAACACTCCCTGTGCCCATGGGGAAACCAGAGGCAGGAGCTCTTGGAGCCCTGTCTCTGTTCTGCTGAGTTTCCTGTGCATATATTAAAGTCCTGCACCTCTTGCAGGGTGAGGGAATCCAGGAGGACCTGCCCTGCACCCCTGCAGCAACTGGGGGGGTTAGAGCTGAGCAGAGAGGGGCTGGGGGAGCTCAAAAGCCAAGTGGGACCTTCCAAGGGGAGGAGACACTCATGTCCTTCTCCAGCAGAGCAGCCAAGTGCCAGAGGTGCCCAGCAGCACACACAGGCAGGCTCTGGGCACCTCCAGGCAGCAAAGGCACTCCCCAGGCCATGGGAACAGTCACAGAGCTCATGGCTGGGCCTTGCTGGGTGTGAGGAACAATTAATGCCCAGCAAATTAAGGCACTTAAACTCAAATAGAATCAGCAGCAGAGGGGACATCAGCCAGAGGCCAAAGGCCCAAATCCAGCTGCAGCTGCCATTGCTGCACATGAGTGACCAGCCCTAACTGAACAAAGGGCTACCTCACCTCAGGGCTTTTGTAAACTGAGGAAGGAGTCCTGTGGGGAGCACAAAATGAAAAAGGGGTTTGGGCTTTTTTTTCTTTTTCTCATTTCAGTAAATATGTACAGATCCATGCCAGGATGTTACATGTCAAATCCAAACATTCTGAGAGACACACATGCAAACACAAGAACAGGAAAAGGGGATAACCTCTTTCCCAGAAACTAATATACAGTTTGGAATTACTGACATCTACTTGCATCTTGCTTTGTGTATTTTGGACATACAATGGGGGTTGTGGACTGAAAAAGGGCCCAGGAAAATACCTCACAGGAGAAATGCAGCCCCTCCACTTGACTGACACAAGAGTGACTAAACCCCACGAGACTCACAGGAGATGAAAAAGGAACCAGATTTCACAACTTACTGTCCAATACTTAATGAAATACTTGAAGACTGTTGCAGCAATATACAAGCAATACAACAAAGAATAGGCTAAGAACAGTAGAAAGAATTTGTAGTTAGAAAATCCAATGCAGTTATTCACCCTAGAGGACAAAAGCAAAGTTGCAATCAGGATTTGTGCAGCACACGCCTGTAACACAACCAGCACGACAACTTTGGGGGTTATTCCACCTCGGGCTCACACCACACAATCGGGCAATAACCAGCTCCCCTTAGTGGCCAAAATGGGACAGAGCTCGTGTCTCTGCTCTTCCCTCCAAGGTTCTTGCTGGGCCAAGGACAAGCACAGCTCATGTTTCCAGGTTGGCCCCACAGGCAGGTGTGTCCCAGAGGCAGGAGCTCATTCCTCCTGTCTGGGTCGTGTTTGCAAAGGGAGTTTCGTTTGGCTCTGGCAGTTCTGTGCTACTTTATCCACGGGCAAACCTCAGGAGCCACATTCACCACTGCTGGTTTGGAACATCCAACCCAACTAAGCCCAAAATTGGTTCTAATTCTCCAGGCACAGGACAACTCTAGAAAGGAACAAGGGGGTGCAGGAAAACACAGAGGGTGTTTGTCTCAGAGCTCACACCTGGAAAATCCTCTCCAGTGTTGAATTATCAGGGAGGTTCAGGTGGGGAAATGTTGGTGTTGTTTCTGATTTCTGAAATCTTCCTTTTTTTTTAAAAAAAAAGGAGGAGTTTAATAAATGCAGTGGCAGCAATTCTCAGAAAGTGTGAAGCTCAATTAATCCATGCAGCTTTCTGCACTGATGGTCTCTGACCAGGCATCAGTTCAGAAACAATCCACATGCAAATGTTACTACTGAAAGCACCCCCAAGTGCACTTGAAATGATGAGAGACCCCAAAATAAAGGCTAAGCTTAAGTCCCTTTTAAATTTGAATTGCCAAAGAGTGAATTAGCAGTTGGGTTTTAAATTTTATCAATATAACAGGTTTTTCCCACATAGTTTATGGAGCAAACATGAATGATCTGTCCTTCAAAATACCAAACATTTCAGGCAATTTCAAAGTGCAATTATGTTATCAATTTCCCAACATGAAGAGA
The DNA here is from genome assembly GCA_013396695.1 of Sakesphorus luctuosus. Taxonomy (NCBI): domain Eukaryota; kingdom Metazoa; phylum Chordata; class Aves; order Passeriformes; family Thamnophilidae; genus Sakesphorus; species Sakesphorus luctuosus. The sequence goes on along the minus strand of VWZD01005408.1, from coordinate 13,320 downwards.
TGGATGGCCTAAAATGAGAGAGCCAGACAAACATGTGGCAGAAGTATATATAAATAACCTTTCTTTTCAGAAAGCCACAAACCAGTATCTAGGACATACCATGGGCAGTGATGATCCATTTTGAGTACACACCTGCAAAAAAGGACAAGGGAAAAAATGGAAAACTTTGAATTGGTACTTAAATGCCAACTGCAGATCAACAGCAAAACCTCTGGGTTTTGGGAGATTCTCCAGGACAGAAGCTCAAAATGGTTCTGTATTTAAGATTTTTAAGGCAGGTATTATTTTAGGGTGGAACTCTTATTATTTTTTCATGATCAACTGATGCCCTTTGTTCTCATCTAGAGAGAGATGCATGGCAGTGCTTTCTGCCCTGGAGCACAGGTGGCTGCAGCTGGAGCAGAGGCCCCAGGGCACCTCTCTGTGGACAGAGACCTTGAAGGAGCAGCCCATGCTCAGAACCTCGTGGTGACCTGCCCACTGCAGCCAAACACCCCTTGACTTACATGGCACACACGGAGCAGTGGTGGCACCGGTCGGGTTTGATCAGCTGGCACCTGTCACAGAACCGAATACCTGAAAGTGGAGACAAATTAACACCAAAGAATGCAAGAGTGTTCTTTTCTTTCATGTGGCAGTTGATAATTGTGCTAATTTCCTAACTATTCACATTTTATCACTTCAGCACATGAGTGCTTTTGCTGCTGGTTTTTGCTGCCAGGTCACAGTCAGATTAGCAATGCTCATAATGATGCTGGAGAGTTGTAGATGAGGGGGAACAATCCTCACTGAAATCACAGAATCCCACAATGGTTTGACTTGATAGGAACCCTAAAGTTCATCTCATTCCACCCTCTGCCATGGGCAGGGACACCTTCCACCAGCCCAGGTTTCTCCAAGCCCTGTCCAACCTGGCCTAGGATGCATACAGGGATGGGGCAGCCACAGCTTCTCTGCCCAACCTGTGGCAGGGCCTGCCCACCCTGCCAGGGAAGGATTTCTCCCCAGCTTCTAATCTCAACCTACTCTAAACCATACAGCCAACTTAAAAATGATAAACCAAAACTGGGCACTTCCTTCTGGCTTCCACATTTCCTCAGACTGCACATACATTACATTTTGGTAATTCCCCATTTATTCCAGTTCTTTCCTTCAGAATTCTTTGGCTTGCCTGGCATAAATGAGCCAAGGCAGAGCCTCCAATATGAATATGGACTTTTTAAAGCTGTGTGTCCCAGTTCAGCAGGTGGGACCAGTTCATCCCTGTGCAAGTGTGACCAAAGCTGGGCATTCTAAACCCTCTGGGCCATTGCCCAGCAACTCTTCCCAATGGCCCATTGGCAGCAGCTGCCCAGGGCACAGCTGAGCCCTCAGCCTGGGAGATGGCTGGGAAAGAAGCCTGGCAGAGGAGCTGGGAGAACTCCCCTCCAGGGACTCCTTGGCACCTCCACACCCACCTGAGGGCTCAGCTCTGCTCAGGGGCCAGCAACCAGTCCAAAATCCCCCCTGACTCCCACAGTCACATCCCCCACTCTGGAACTCCCTGCCCTGGGGGAGGGACTGGGGGCTCCCGCCTGCACCTGAGGGGAGACAATCTTGGGGTTTGGGGACTTGGGGAAACACTCATTGGATCCAGAGGAGGATCAGACCCTGGACAGGAGGAGCCCACCACTCTCCACCAGACTGGGACATCATCTGCACCAACAGCTTTGTCCCCTCCTTTTCCTTTGGACTCGGGGGAACCACGTGGGGCTCAGCACAGGGGCCACCAAACCCCATTGTGTTTGTGCCCCAGGGGTTGGGTTACACTGTTGTACTTAAACCCAATTTCTGTTTGTGCCATTGCATTTATTGTAATATTGTTATTAAACTGTAACTCTGAGTTATAACCTCTCTTGCGGTGGGTTTGTTTCTCCTGCCGGTTCACGCTGTGAAAGGAGTGGAGCAGGCATTTAATCACTGAGCATAGTCTAGAAACCTGCTTACAGAGTTATGTCCTGTACCTCTAAACCAGACTCTATTTTAAGTAAATATGATGACAGACTTTGTCATCCCATTGCTATTTCTAGACACAGCAGAGGGTAACACTGCTTCTCAAAGGCAGCACCTGGCAGTCCATGGAATGGGCAGCTCCAAGGGAAAACCCGAGGGGAAGGGTAGGAAAGTCATTCCCACAGCAGTCAGTGGGTGCTGTTGGGTGGCAGGACCCTCTGGAGTGCCCTGTTTGTTTGGGCAGAGCCCAGAGCTCCCTGCTGGACTCACCTCCAGTGCCTGTCCTGGTGTACACTGGCAGCTTCCTGGCGAGTTCAGCGAGGATCTGCCTCTGCACCTCGGGGCGCTCCTCGTTCTCGTAGCGCTCCTGATCCGCGTAGGACACGTGGAACTGCAGCAGAGACAGGGGGGCAGTTATCCTGGCAGGGGCAGTTACCCCTGGGGGGAGCAGTTACCCCATGGAGGAGCAGTTACTCCCAGGGGAGGAGCAGTTACCCTGGGGCAGGAGCAGTTACCGCAGGGGTGGCAGTTATCCCAGGGAGGAGCAGTTACCCCAAGGGGGAGCAGTTACCCCAGGGGGGAGCAGTTACCCCGGGGGGGAGCAGTTACCCAGGGAGGAGTGGTTACCCTGGGGGAGCAGTTACCCCAGGGGGAGGAGCAGTTACTCCAGGGGGGTAGTAGTTACTCCAGGGGGGGCAGTTACCCCAGGGAGGAGCAGTTACCCTAGGGGGGGAGCAGCTACCCCGGGGAGGAATGGTTACCCTCAGAGATGAGCAGTTACCCCTGGGGAGGACAGTTACCCTAGGGAGGGGCAGTTACCCCCAGGGAGGAGCAGTTACCCCCAGGGGGAGGAGCAGTTACCCCAGAGAGGAGCAGTTACACCGGGGAGGAGCAGTTACTCCCAGGGGAGGAGCAGTTACCCCAGGGGGGCAGTTACCCAGGGGAGGAGCAGTTACCCTGGGGGGAAGTGGTTACCCCGGGGGGGGAGCAGTTACCCCGGGGAGGAGTGGTTACCCTCAGAGATGAGCAGTTATCCCTGGGGGGGACAGTTACCCCAAGGGGAGGAGCAGTTACCCCAGAGAGGGGTAGTTACTGCAGAGGGGGCAGTTACCCTAGGGAGGAGCAGTTACCCCCAGGAGGGGCAGTTACTCCAGGGATGGGGACAACACTTCAATACAGGCAAGTCTAGAACCATTTTCATCTCCCACTGCCTCTCAGATTAATTGAGTGTGAAAATGTGTTTGTCAGGAAGACAAAGGGAGACAGTGAGTGTTGGACAATCAGAATCCTACATGATACACCAATAAGAAATGCCAATATGAAATTTAAAGATTATAAAACAACTTCTTAGAATTGCTCTTATTCTGCCTTAGATGACTTTTTCAGGAATAACATAACTCCCCTTGATAGCACTTTTAAGCACTCCCCCTGTGAGCAAGAACCTGTCTGCAGCCACAGTTTTATGCTTCTAAAACTGGGATTAGTTGTTATTTATAAATTTACACTCTTGTAATCAGGATCAGATTAAGGCCATGTATATTTGGAGTGCCACACAGGCATTGTCCTCATTCTGCTGCTCCAAACATGGTGTCTGCTTTAGTGTTTCATGGAGAGGGAAAACAAAATGCAAAAAATCCACCAATCCAAGCAATGTGACAAAGTAAATATTTGGTAGGAAAAGCATTAAAACACATTTCTGCATCTGACTGTCCTGTCCAGATCAAGTAGACTGAAGGATTTTTGGGTTTTCTTTAGTTCTGCTGCAGCTCATACCTTTTTGTCTGGTTGCACTGGGAGGGTGAAAACAGACTTCCAGTATGTCCACACAAAGAGCACAAAGAGAATGTGGAATATTACAAGATAGGCCACTAAGAACAAAACAAAAAGAAAAGAAAAACAGAAACAGAGCAATGATTTCTTAAGCAAAACTTTCATCCGTGATGGGCACAATTCAATTCCCCAGTGTTACAGTGCAGGCAGAGCTCACAGCAGCACTGCAGAGCTCAGGGCTGAGAGACCTCCCCAGCCTCCCCTTCTCGACCCCATCTCATCCCAGGGTGTCCCAGTTCAGCAGGTGGGACCAGTTTGTCCCTGTGTGGGTGTGACCAAAGCTGGGCATTCTAAACCCTCTGGGCCATTGCCCAGCAACTCTTCCCAATGGCCCATTGGCAGCAGCTGCCCAGGGCACAGCTGAGCCCTCAGCCTGGCAGCTGGCTGGGAAAGAAGCCTGGCAGAGGAGCTGGGAGAACTCCCCTCCAGGGACTCCTTGGCACCTCCACACCCACCTGAGGGCTCAGCTCTGCTCAGGGGCCAGCAACCAGTCCAAAATCCCCCCTGACTCCCAGACTCACATCCCCCACTCTGCAACTCCCTGCCCTGGGGGACCCACTGGGGGCTCCCACCTGCACCTCAGGGGAGACAATCTTGGGGATTGGGGACTTCTGGGACCACTTGTGGGATCCAGAGGAGGATCAGAACCTGGACAGGAGGAGCCCACCACTCTCCACCAGACTGGGACATCATCTGCACCAACAGCTTTGTCCCTTCCTTTTCCTTTGGACTTGGGGGAACCACGTGGGGCTCAGCACAGGGGCCACCAAACCCCACTGTGTTTGTGCCCCAGGGGGCTGGGTTATACTTGTGGGTTTGTTAAACCCAATTTGTCTTTTGCCATTGCATTTATTGTAATATTGTTATTAAATTGTAACTCTGACTCATAATCTCCCTTGTGGTGGGTTTGTTTCTCCTGCTGGTTCACCTTTAAACCAGCACACAGGGGGAGGAAGATGCAGCTTCACTCACAGGGCAGGTGACAACCCCTTATCCCTGGGAATGACAAGATTCCCTCTCTCCCCCACAGCCCAGAAAGAGGCCCAGAGAAGGGGCTGGTGCTGAGCAGCATGAAGGTTCATACTGCAGTACTCAGCATCTCCCAGGTTTGGGGTTCAGTTGCTACTAAATGCAGTTAGAGCCACAGAACCACATGGTCAGTGCACTCTCCACCCCTGCACTGCTTCTTGTGAGATCTGAGAGAAATAACTGAGCTTGACATCATCACAAAAACCCCAATGTGTTATTAAACATCTTTTATATTTGCCACAACTGATACAGTAAAACTTCTCTCAGACTGAGCAAAATAATCTTGTGATTACTGAAGGATTGGAATCCACCAGACACAAGGTTACCACGTGCAACCAGCATGTGGGAGAGCAGTCTTATACTTTATTCCAGAGTCTTTGGGCATAAACAGGCACTCTGAGCAGGGAGCCAAAGGGCAGCTGTCCTTCAGCTGCACAAACTAGTCCTTATTTAACACTCAATTCACTAACACATTATCAAACAGCTACAATATAGCTTTATCAGAATACACCATTTAATTGCAATAAAACCCTCATTTCCCCCATTTCTTTTAAGCTTCAGATTCTAGAAACTAAGATTAAAATAAATACTACTAGTGGAAAGAGAGGTCCAAATTCCAAACTCTTCCTAACTCTGTGAAAACACTTCCTCTTCTGTGGGAAAAATGGTTAAAAAAGGCCAAATGCATTATTGAGACTTTCTGAAGAGGCAAAAGATGGGACATCCTCACAGGGATGTGGTGAACTGTGTGAGGGAGCTGTGAATCACAGAGAAGTCATTCTTATGCTCCAGGTTTGTTTGAGATGTTATCCTCATATTATGTGCAGGTGGAGCTCAGCCACTTCTTAATTAGTATGTAAGAAAATAAATCTTGCAACAGGTTTAGTGTTGTTGGTTTAGGAGCACAGCAGCAGGTTAGAGGGAGCTGACCTGGAGATGCACTAATGGATTGGGCAACTATTAACTTTCCTCTGCTGAATAATCATGAATATCCTGCTTTCCATAGTTTCTCTTTAGCAATTTCAAATATTGGGACTGCTCTGTAGTGGAAAGAGAATTAACTTTAAATTATCTTTAAATATCAGATGGCATTGCTCCTTATGGAACAGGTTCCAATGGAAAAAGACCACACCTACTTCTATCCTTTATAACCCCAGAAGAAGAAACAAAAGGAAGAGGCCACTTGTATTAGTCAAAAAACTCCAAAGTGCCTCCAGGAGGAAGAGGAGGAATACTAAAATGGCCACTGACTCCTTATTCTTAGAATATCATAGAATCACAGAATCACAGAATCAATTGGGTTGGAAAAGACCTCCCAGATCATCAAGTCCAACCCTTG
>VWZD01005407.1:4656-20240 GCA_013396695.1 Sakesphorus luctuosus | reverse complement strand
GGGAGGGCTGGGATGGGATGGGAAGGAGTGGGATGGGGATGGACGGAACGGAAAGGCTTGGACCGGGTGGTCTCCAGGGGCCCCTCCCACCCCTGATGGCTCTGGGGTTCCCTCACAGGCACGCCATGGTGTCGGGCAAGCAGCTGGCAGACTTTGGCTACAAGGCTTTCTCGGGCTCCATGATGCTGCTGACGCTCTACGGGGGGTACCTGTGCAGTGTCCGAGTGAACCGAATGCTGCGGCAGCGCCGGGAGCGCCAGGAGAGCACGGCTGGAGGGCAGAGCTGAGCCTGCCCTGGGGCTGGGAGCAGCCTGGGACCTGCCCTCGGACCTGCCCTGGGACTGGGCCCTGCCCCGGGCTGGGACCTGCCCCGGGCTGGGACCTGCACTGGGACCAGCCTGGGACCTGCTCCAGACCTCAGGCTGGTCGGGGATTGGTCCTGTATCCACCTTGGGACTGGCCCCACACCTGGCCCCAGAGCTGAGCCCGGTCTGGGACTGGCCCCACACCTGGCCCCACAACCTGAGCCCGGTCTGGGACTGGCCCTGGCAGCTGCCCCTGGACTGGGATGGGCTGGGGGGCCCCCAGTGCCCCACCCACTGCCCCCCTGGGATGGGGCAGGGAGATGGAGCTCAATAAACGCCGTGTGAAAGAGCCAGGTGTGAGGCTGTGTTTGTGGTGCCTCCCAAGCCATGAAATCACAGACTGGTTGGGCTGGCAGGGACCTTAAATCCCACCCAGCTGCACCCCCTGCCACGGGCAGGGGCACCTTCCACTCTCCCATCACCTCTGCTCTGCTCTGCCAAGTGCAACCCAAAGCCATGAGAAAAGAGGAGGAAATAAAATCCAACTCCTCCCTCCACAACCCCAAGATCCCAACAGGTCTCCACCCAAATGTCAGTTGAAGAATCTGATCTTTAAAATTCCCAGTCTCTGAATTTATACACAGCAATAAAAATGCTGCAATGCAGACTTTGGACAGGTTGTATTTCCCTCCCTGCCCTTTCCCTCTCTCTGCCCTGTGCAGGACTCCAGACATTAAAGGATTTCTGCACTTCCACAATAGTCTTTATTTAAGGATTTCTCAGTTTGCTTTTCCTCCTGTGTTAAATCAGCCTCTCAATCACAGCCACAAGTGTTTGGCTTTGCAAAGTGTGTCCCCCTGGGAATACTCACCAACACAGAGATTTATCACACAGGGTCAAGTTCTGCAGCCTGTGGAGTTACACCTGGAAGTCTCCAAACAGCCCAGAAATCTGAGGCAGAACACACTGCTCAGCCTCAAACCCAAGAGACACTCCTGAACTGGACAACAGGGTCATTTGAGGTTAAACAGATCAATGTTCTGCTTTGGGACCTGCTTTGGGTTGCACCTTCAGCCCAAGAACAGCAGCAAAACAGAAACTGCTCCTGGCAAATCAAGCAGGGCCCGAATCCCCCATCCCTCTGTTCCATTTCCTCGAGATGAAACACCTCACCCCAAGTTTCTGAAGCAACTTTTAATCAGAGATAAGAGTAAACAACAGTATAAAATGGTAACAAGTCGAGAAGTTTCCAAAATTCTGCTCCTGATTGACTGTCCCATTGCCCCCAAGTACCATTGAGTAAAAAAGAAGCAAAGCCCACGGGGTGGCTGCTCTTCAGCCTCAGCTTCCTCCACAGTGGCAGCATCAGAGCAGCAACATTCACTTCTGTCTCGAAATACAGGACCAAAACATCTCATTTTCTGGAGGGTCAAACCCAGCCCTCCAGTTCTGATCCTCCCTCTGATCCCAGCTTAACCAACTGGATCCAGTAAGGTCTGGAAAAGTCTTCAAAACCACAATTTGCAACAGGAAAAAAAAAACCCACACAACAATTTAAAAGGCCTGGATTGTGCTGGTTGTCTCAGGGGCAACAAACCACCCTCCTCCCCCCTTGCTGAAGGCTTTGGGCAAGACTTCAGAGGGGTTTGCAGCACCAAAAGAGGCAGCAGAGCTGAGCAGCACCCCGGGGTGGGCTGGGCAGAGTCTCTGCCTGTGCCAGGGCAGTGTGGCCGTGGGGGCTCTGCAGTGGGAGCTGCCCGTGCTCTGCAGGGGCCTCTGGAGTGGGGCTGAGCCCTCCACGCCTGCTCTGCCTCCAGCTGGTCCCAGGAAACACCAGTTTGTCACAAACAAAGACACCTCTGCAAACATCAACAGGGTTTGGGGTTTTTTTTTGGTTGTACTTCCAAAGTACAGAATGGCTGGAGTGGAACCCCCAGCTCTGCTCCTGGCCTGGCCCTCAGCTCGTCCCTCCTGCCCCCACAGCCCCTGCCTGGCCAGGGGGGCTGGGCTGGGTGTGCTGGAGGTCTCTGGGAAGGGGGTTTGATTAAAGATCACTTGGGAATGTGGAGCTCAACACAACTAGATATGGAGAGAGAAGTCCATGCCCACCGAGGGCCAGCCCAGGGCCCTCCTTACTCCTCCCCTGCCCACTGGGCAGTGGCCACATGGCCATTGAGGCGGTTGGAGCCGTTGCTGGACGTGCTGAGAAGTCCTTTAGTGCTGTTGGAAGTGACCTCCTCCTCCTCAGAGCTGCTCTCCACGTCACTGCGGTCGTCCTTGGACACCTGCACAGGCCAGGGGAGCAGAAAACACCAGTCAGGGGAGCAGAAAACACCAGTCAGGGGAGCAGAAAACACCAGTCAGGGGTTGTGGCCCGTGGGCTGAACCAGCTCCAGGCACAGCCACCTCCTGCATTTGAGCCTGGATGGGCTCAGGCGCCCAAGGACGATCCTGCCATCACTTTGGGAACAAGCCACAGACACTGAGAATGACAATTTGGAGAAATGAGTTCCACGTTCCAAACACTGAAAGCCCTTCACTCTCTGTGCTCTCAGCAGATCAGAGAACTCTCCAGATCTGGGCCTGTTCCTGCCACTCTGCAGGGGTTAAAGGCCCTTTTTCTGAACCATTTGCTCTGACTCAAAAGTTTCCCATGCCACAACCACCAGTGGGTACAATGCCCAAAACCCAGGAGTGGATCAGTCTGAGACAGAACATTCTGTCCTCCAGGGAGCAGCTTTGCTGCTTTAAAAATTAACCAGTTTTATTTATCACATCCCTGCTCGCACCAAGTGCCTCCCAATCCCCCAGCTCTGCCTCATCCAGGAGATCCCACCCAGGAGCAGGATGAGAACAGAGCAGGGGCTGCTCCACCAAACCTGCTGGGAAGAGGAGGAACCTCATCCCAGACCTGCCAGCAGAGTCCTGAGTCTGGCTGCAAACCCAGACAGGGGAGTTTGAACCATTTCAGGGGGACTCTGGAGCCACTGGGGGGACTCACTCTGGGGACACAAGGCGGGGGGGACTCACTCTGGGGACAGGGGGGGGAAACTCACTCTGGGGACACAAGGCAGGGGGGACTCTGCCCCAGCCCAAGGGGCCAGAAGGCAAAGGGAAGAGCCCACGAGCCTGGCCCCAACTGCAGCCACAGCCCTGGGTGGTGGCAGGGGCAGAGGCCAAACCCAAGGCAGCTCCTCTCCCTCCTGCCCCTGCACAGCCTTCACAAGCCCCACGTCCTCCACTCTGGCTCTCAGCTCTCCAAGGGGCCCAGGACTCCATCCCTGCCCTCCTCCAGTCAGGGCTGGGGCCCTCCAGCTGCAGGAAGTGGTTGAACTGCAGGGAAGCTCTGGCAGGGAGCCAAGGGAAGTTAATGATCTCCAGGAGCTGGTTGGACCTTCTGCCCCTTGCCAGAACTTTTGCTATCTGTCCCCACTCTCCTGCTGTGCTGGAGGTTCAAAAGGCCACTGGAAGGAAGCAGAAATCCCTGGAAATTCTTCTTGGTTTGGGGGGATATGGGGCTGTTTTGCTCCTTCCCACTGAAAGGAACAGTTTTCTCCTGTCCTCTGCCCCTCAATGTGGTGCTGGGGAGGAGCAGAGGCACAAATCAGAGTCTGTGGGGGTGGGAAAGCAGAAGGTGAAGGTCATGCAGGCAGGTGAGAGCAGGGAAGATCATCCCCCAGGACACTGCTCTGACCTTTGGAAAAACCTGCACTTTGGCACTTTGTCAGGGGCAGGGAGAGGAGGAGAAGGCACCAAAGCCCCAGGAGAGGGAGAGGAGGAGAAGGCACCAAAGCCCCAGGAGAGGGAGAGGAGGAGAAGGCACCAAAGCCCCAGGAGAGGGAGAGAAGGAGAAGGCACCAAAGCCACCAGAGCTCTGCTTTTGTCTTGGCCTCGACACAGACGTGTTTCAGTGAACAAACAGAACCACAGGTCACACTTACATGCAGAGGGTGGAACTGTCCAGCTCCAATCTGGCACAGAGAAAAGGAGAAAAGAATGAAGAGGACAGAGCTTAGAGTCCTTTCTCTGGCTAGGTCACCTGGACAGGAGAGAACCAGGAAAGGGAACAGGTGTAGAACTCGGGATACAGAAACAGCTGCAGAGACAGAAGATGAGGCATCTGCAGCAGCAGCTGTGGAGAACAGATGAAGAGCTCAGAGTCCCAAACCTGCCTTCCCCCACAGCCAACCAGGACAGAAATGTTCCTCAAGGCCACGTTCCATGTGTGGGGGCAGCTGAAGCCAAACACCAAATCATGTGGAGCCATGAGAGAAACTCAGGTCAGAAAATCAGGATCTGATTGGAAGAAGCAGCATTTTTGCTACTAATTCAGCTTTTGCTCTTTCACAGAGCCACAGAATGGTGTGGGTTGGACCAAACCATAAAGATCATCCAGTGCCACCCCTGCCATGGGCAGGGACACCTCCCACTAAACCAGGTTGCTCCAAGCCCTGTCCAGCCTGGCCTTGAACTGGATAATCCTTGAGGTCCCTTCCAAGTCAGGCCTCCTGTGATGCCCTTTGTTGGGAACCAACAAACCCCTCTGAGCTCCTGAGAGCCCCAACAAAGAGCCTGTCACCACCAGCAGCACTGAAACATTTGAACACACTGGAAAATGGAGTTCTTTCCCTCCCTGCCCTTCAACACTCCTGGGAACTGCAGAGCCACCACTCTGGGAAAAATCTGCTGTCCTTGCAGAGCTCCTGATGTGAGTCCCTCAAGAACCAGCCCCAGCCCTCAGTGAAGGGCCCAGATCCTTGTGATCCTCACCAGGGTTTGTAGGAAGAGCCCCCCAAGCCCCCCCAGGCTCACCTTGCCCCGCACCAGAGCCTTGGAGGCCGTTCTGATGATGAGGTAAGACCAGATGATGTGCAGGACCTGCAGGGTCAGCAGGAGCCCATTGAAGAGCCACCAGGAGGGGTAAGGACCAACCAGCTCCCAGCTCTCAAACAGGGTCGTGTTCAGGATCCTGCAGGACACCCAGAAAGGCATTTCAGGTCAGTTGGGCTCCCCCGGCTGTGCTGGGCCAGCGGTTGCAGCTCTGGGGGGAGATGCCAGGGCAGGTCCCAGCAGTTCTGTGTCCCACTGAGCATCTGCTGCTCTGCTCCTGCCAGAGCCAGGAGGCAATTAACAGCTAATTAGAAACACTGAGCACCAAAGAGAACATGGGAATGTGCTGCAAGTTGGTCACACAGAGGGATCTGCTGCCAACTTCCTTCTCCTCAGCATCAGCATTTATTTATAACAACCTCACAGGAAGTGATGTCAGGCTGCTCTGGCCTCCAAAACAACCCTGAACAGTCCTTGCTCAAAGACCAAAAACTGTCACAAACTGTAACAGCCCCAGGGCAGGGACTGTCCTCTGTGCTGGCACTGCTGGGGCACCTCCAGTGCTGGGGCCAGTGCTGGGCCCTCATGGCAAGAGAGACATTGAGGGGCTGGAGCATGTCCAGAGCTGGGGAAGGGGCTGGAGGACCAGGGGAAGGGGCTGGAGAACTCCTGAGGGAGCTGGGGGGGCTCAGCTTGGAGAAAAGGAGGCTCAGGGGGGACCTTCTCACTCTCCACAACTCCCTGCCAGGAGGGGAGAGCTGGGTGGGATTTGGGCTCTGCTCCAGGAACAGGGACAGGTCAAGGGGAAATGGCCTCAAGTTGTACCAGGGGAGGGCCAGGTTGGAAATGAGGAGGAATTTCCTCCTGGAAAGGGTGGTCAGACACTAAAGGGGCTGCCCAGGGAGGTTTGGAGTGCCCAGCCCTGGGGGTGCCCAAGGAATGGCTGGACATGGCACTCAGTGCCAAGGTGGGCATTGGGCACAGGGTGGGCTCCATGGGCTGGGAGGGCTTTTCCAGCCTCAGGGATTGTGGGATTCTGTGATCAGAAAGGAATTCTGTTCCCTGTAGGCCTCCCTCCCTCCCTGGGCACTCCCCTCTGCCCTCAGGGTTTTATAGATTCCTCCTGCCAGGCTGGAGGCCTCAGAGCTGCTTTATGGCCCAAGCTTTGTGTTCCTTTCCTTGCTGTTTTGCTGTTCCTGTTGCTGGGAGTTATTGCCAGTCCTCAAGTAATTTAATAAACACTTTGGATTTTATGGTGCAGAGAGGTATGGAGAGACCTTTAACAACATCATTAATTCCACACAGCTTTTAACATTGCACAAGCAGAGCAAAACAAGCCCCCAAATCCCCCCAAAGGCAGCTCCAGGAATATTTGACTCCCAGCAGGTTTATGGAAGAATTAAATGCAATTCCAGAGATCTGTTGATGTTTCATGTTGCTAATCAGGGAGGGGAACACACGTGAGGAGCAGCAGCACTGCCAGACTCCTCTGCAAGGCTGGGGAATGACATTACAGCCAGTGGAAAACACATGAAAGATTTACAGGATGCTGAGAGTGGTGTGAGGGCAGAGCAGCCCCTCAGGACAGGCAGGAGCTGCACAAACAACCCCCAGCTGGGCCTGGAAGAAGCCCACGAAGGGATAAGAATGAAACTCTTCCTCATCCAGACTCCTCTGGGGCATTCACTGGAAAATACACCAGAGTTTAACTGCAAACTGACCCTGGAGTGAAAGGGATGTTTGTGCCTACCAGGAATCCAGAAGGAATGGGAAGGACACCAGTCCAGGCCTGGGGAGTGTTTATGACATGCAGTAAAACCTGTACCCAGGTTTTCACCACAAACACTGAATGGCCAGCAGCTCATTAACAGAAGCACCTCATCAAGCCTGACCTGCTGAGGTGAGAGGGAATCTCATTACAGGATGAGTCTCTCTAAGCCATTTATCCAGGGTTTTACCTCTCAGGGGACCTCAGACCTATTTCAGGCTCTGAGCAGTCACGACACAAGGACAGGATGAGAAACTGCAGAGCTGACCAAGGCAGGCCCAGGTGGAAATCACACTGAGGCTCACTGGCAGTCCCTGCTCAGACTCCTCGGGAGAAGCCAAGAGCCCTCCAAGCCTCTCAGGGCAGGCTGGGGCTGACTCTGCTGCAGCCCATGGGCTCTGTCCCCCTGCACAGGGCAGGGATTGGGACTCTGGTCCCCTCTCCCTCTGCTCACTGGGGACAGGTTTATCATCTCCCACTTGGGCCTCCTGCCTCTGCAGCTTCAGGTCTGAATGCCTGGAAGGGCCTAAAGCAAAGGCTGGAGGGACTGGGGGAGCAAACAGAACCTCCCAACTCCAGGACTCACCAGAAAGGGAAAATGCCCAACCGTGTCACGATGAACACGACCCCGAAGAGCATGAAAAAAGCGTCACAAACACGCTGGAACTTGGCATAATTGGCCAGTTTGGCAGCCTGAGAGAGACAAGAAACATGAGAATGTTATTCCCTTTGTGCACTCCTGGAATTACCAGGCTGGAGAGCTTCAGAACTTCCCCACTGGTTTGGAACAAGTTGGATTATATTGTATTACTATTATTTATTATATATGATTCCATGGGGAGAGACCATTCCCAAGGGCCTGGAGTGCCAGGACAAGGCAATGGCTTCCCACTGACAGAGGGCAGGGATAGGTGGGATACTGGGAAGGAACTCCTTCTTATGGGGGTGGAATGGATTTCCCAGAGAAGCTGTGGCTGCCCCATCCCTGGGAGTGTCCAAGGCCAGGCTGGATGGGGCTTGGAGCCACCTGGGAGAGCAGAACTGGGTGAACTTTAAGGCTCCTCCCAACTCAAGGCACTGCAGGATTCTGTGATTCTCAGCACTGAAACAGCCAGGGGGAAAAGCTGACAAGGCAGGACCAGCAGCAGGAGGTTTATGGCACATTTATCAGGAATGGGAGTGTCCCTTTGTCCCTCGGGATCAAACAGAGGGATGCAAAGATCAGGAATGGGAGTGTTCCCTTGTCCCCCTGGGATCAAACAGAGGGATGCAGAGACCTGGGAGGGACTCACCTCCAGGAGGAAGTCAGAGGCATCGTGGAGACACAGCACCAGAGTTCCAACCCGCACCATGTTGATCATGTAGGAGAATGTGATGAGTCCAATCGTGGCCAAGTGATGGACAAACATGATCAGGAAGTCCTGGAAACAGGGAGGGAAAATGAAGACTCTCTGGCTGTCAAACAAAGCCAGAGGTTGGGAGGAGAGCACCCAGAGTGACTCAGTGGGGTCACCGGATTGCTCTGAGTGCCCCTCACATGAAGCTCATCCATCCCACCCCCCCCAGGGAGGCTCCAGAAAGGTCTCTGAGCTTTGGTGCTCCTGCAGGCCCAGGGAGCACACACACAGGGAGCTCTGAGCCTGCACAGCCACCTGGAAGGACTGAAAGGACACCACATGGCCCCTATTTTGGGCTCCTTTTGGCTTCCCACTGCCCCTCCTTCCAGCTCCTGGCACAGATTTCAAACCCTGGCAGGGCAGAGCGGGCACAGGGCACCAGATAACTGAGCAGCAGAACTTCTGCATTCAAAAATGTTCCCAAAGCACAACACCCAGGGTTGTTTGCCAGCCCAGCCCTCCTGTGCCCTGCCCTGCCCCTTCTGCTGTGGAGGGGAAGGTGATCCACTCACTAAAGTCAAACCCAACCCCAGAGCTTGTCCCACCTCCCTGCCTGCCCCTCCATCCCACCTGCCAACATTTCAGCACTGAACAAATCCCAGGCAAACCCGGGGGGAGGTTGAGCAGCCACTGCAAGAACTGGGATGATTTGCTGCTCTGGCCCAGGAGCAAGAAGTGCCCACTCCCCCCCTGCTCCACACACAGCAGAGAAATCCCTCCCAAAGGCCATTTCTGAGCAGGGTTTGCCACATCCCCTGCTCTGAGCAGCTCCTGGCCCTGAGAGCCTCCTGGCAAAGCTTCTGATTGGGAGGCACTGAGTGATGGTGTTCCTTCCCCTGGAAGGTGAGAGGGACTGGAGGACACACCAGGCTGCAGGTCAGGCCTGATCCTCCCTTTTCCCAGGACTGGGTTGTGATTACAGGAGCAGGAGGGGCTCCCAAAGGTGTGAATGAGGAGGAAAATACAGTTATTGCCAGGTTTTAGCTGTACTCACATTTCTGGTTAATTCTATTTATTGCCATGATCGTTATTGTTAATTACTGTTTTAGCTGTACTCACAGTTTTGGTTAATTCTGTGTATTGCCATTATCATTATTGTTAATTACTGCTTTAGCTGTTAAGTGGTTAATGAAATTCTGGTTCATCTCACCTTCCTTTTAATGTCTGTAAACTGAGAAAACATGAGGGACCAGTAGAAGGCCAACTCCAAGATATAGTAGTAATAAAGCCTGGATGTCAGGGGCTGGAACAGAGACAACACACTTAGAAGGCAAAACTATTTAAAACTGATATTAAAATCCCTTTTTTCCTCCCTCCTTTCCCACCCCACTCTGCTCCTGGAAGCACAAGTTAAAGGATTAAGGTCCAGTAACAACAACAGGGATCTCACTCCAGGCTCACTGACACCAACAAACTTGTGTGTTTGAGCTTCATCCCAAAGGGGAAACTCCCTTGTCAACATTTACAACTCCTACTGAAGCCTCCTGGAGTAGGAAAACCAAGAACAGACTGGTTGGGCTCCATATAACAAATAAATAAAGAAATAACCTCTAGGATTTTATGGCTTTTTTTTTAATAATCTCAGCAGCAAGTAAAGATAAAATGAATGAGTCAGTTGTGTCTGAGGAAACTGCTCTGCCAAACCCAACCAGGATGTAAAGGCATGAGGAGTAAATGCCAGAGTTTTAATCCAGCACATTAACAAAAATAAAACCTGAAATTGTCCCAGAAAGTTGGAATTTGGGGTTTCTCTCCTACCTGGAAAGGGTAGTTGTACCAGCACTGTCGTGTGTCCCAAAACCAGGGGGCCTGCAGGGAAAGGGAGTTTTGACACCAATAATAAGTCAGGAAACCCTGGTTGGAACTGGGGCTTTTCCTCCCCATCACCCCAAGACTCTCTCACTGAAATTTCACCTTGATCCTGCCATTCAAACTGAAGTTATTGCACCAAACTCTCCTCTTTTGCAGCCCCAAGGGGGTCCCACTGCAATGGGAATTCCAGGAATAATCACAGAGCTCTAACAACAACAGAGACCCAAAGAGAGGAGTCTCTGCCACTTCAAGGGGCAGAGCAGAAAAAAGCAGCAGCTCCCCAAAGCAAAAGAAACCAAACACACCCAGTTTTGTCCCACTGGGGGTAAGAGGAACAATAATTTTCTATTATTGTCATTTCCCTGGAGTGTAAAGAAGGTCCTGAAGGGAAATCTCAGGATCAAAAATCAGGGAGCAGAAGGCTCACCACAATCCCCCTCTGCCCTAAGCCAAGGGAAAACCTCCAACAAGTGACACAGGGGGTGAAAGCCCTGAATTTTGGCAGGAAAAACCAAATCCAGGTGCAGCCCCACAGAGGGGAGGGTGACCCCAACTCACCGTCCAGAGAAACCTGATTCCATAAAAAAATATACTTAAATAAAATGTAAATCTCCACCTGGAAAGAGAAATGAGAAATAAACTCAGGGCACAGAAGCAGCTTCTGGTTCACAAGTGTAGCAAAAAGTGGAATAACTGTGAAAACCCCCCCAGTTCTGACACCTCCAAAGTTTCCATTTCTGAACATTTTGGGTAAGATGAGCCCATTTGGGGGTTTTCACACCACACCCGAGTTTGCATCAACAGCCAAGTGTGAATTCAGGGTGAAAATGCACCATCCAGATGCTTTAACAGACAACAAGATAACAACAAGCAAAGTCATTGTTATCCAGAGTTATCCTGGTAAATGTATTTGTCCCTCTTACCTTGTGGCTTTGAGCAGACAAAACCATACTGGGGGGAAGGATTAATATGCAGAAAGTTACTGGAAAAGGAGAGAAAGCAGCAGAGGAGAAATAAGTCAGGAAAGAGTATTCAGGGCCTGCTCCACTCCCAGAGGGACCTGCAGGAGCTCAGGGAGGACCAGAGGGCAGAGAAGGAGCAGGAATGAGGAAAAAGGGAGCCAGAAGTGGCTGGGACGGAGTCTGTGCAAGCAGAAGGTCAGGGAGTCTCTAGGGACAAACAGCAGGACCCGTTTTGGGGAGATTTTCCCCCAGTCTGGGCACAGCCAAGTGCCCCAAGACCATGGCATTGCCAGTGCCCGAGCAGTGAGTGCTGTGCCCACCCCCGGGCTCTGGGCATGACCTCCCAGGGGTCGGGGGGTTTGGAAGCCCCCCGAGTGCTCCTGTTTGCTGTGCCAGGGGCTGGGCTGGAGGAGCAGCTGCCCAGGGTGGCAGGGGGGGCAGGGGCAGCCCCCACACACATACATGCTCTCACAAAATTTGGTGAGGGTCGTGGGCTTGTCCTGGTTCCTGCGGTGCCGAAACCAGCGCTGGACGCGCCGCTCGTCCCAGTCCAGCTGCTTGGCCAGGCCCTGCAGCCTCTTGGCATCTGGAGACTGAGGGAAAGGAGACAAGAGTCACTCCTGCCAGGGCCCACCTGCCCCCAGAGCTGCCCTGGGGCTCAGACACTGCCCAGAGACCCTGGAACACCCCGGGAAGGGACTGTGGAAAGGGGAACCCACTCACGGTCCCTCAGGATTCAGGACGGGTTTGGCTGAGCATTCCCTGCCCTGTTTCCTTCCCTGCCAGAGGATGCATTTCTGGGTTTGGTTGAGCATTTCCCCCCCGCTATTTCCTCACCTGACAAAGAATGCATTTGTATTTTTGGTTCAGCATTTCCTCCCTTATCTCCTCACCTGACCAAGGATGCATTTGTGGGTTTGGTTCAGCATTCCCTGCCCTGTTTCCTCCCCTGACCAAGGATGTATTTCTGGGTTTGGTTCAGCATTTCCTCCCTTATCTCCTCACCTGACCAAGGATGCATTTGTGGGTTTGGTTCAGCATTCCCTGCCCTGTTTCCTCCCCTGACCCAGGATGTATTTCTGGGTTTGGTTCAGCATTTCCTCCCCTGTTTCCTTCCCTGACCAAGGATGCATTTGTGGCTTTGGTTCAGCATTTCCTCCCTTATCTCCTCCCCTGCCAGAGGATGGATTCCTGGGTTTGGCTCAGCATTCCCTGCCCTGTTTCCTCACCTGACAGAGGATGCATTTGTATTTTTGGTTCAACATTTCCCCCACTGTTTCCTCCCCTGACAGAGGATGCATTTCTGGCTTTGGTTCAGCATTTCCCCCCCTGTTTCCTCCCCTGCCCCTCCCCATTTGTTCTGTGTCCTGACCTGACCTGCTCAGGTTCCCCCTGTGGGAGCTGCACATCCATTCCCCCAGCCCAGCCCTCCCAGTAGCAAAGCTGCAGAGCTTTAGGGGCTGCTGCTCACAGCAAGGACAGGGATATTTCAGAGTGAGGGCTGGCTGAGCACAGCAGACATTTCTGCACTCCCAAGGGCACCACAGAAATTGTTATTCCTCTTATCGAAGCTGATAAATGAAAATAAAGTTGAAGACTGAAATAGTTCCATGATAAAGAATATACTCCTGTTCTCTGGCTGGAAACTCTCCTGGGAGTTTGGCTGAATGAGCACAAATGGATTTATCAAAGACAGAGTGAACCAAACCTGCTAACTCCCTCTGCAATGGCCCAGGGGGGAGATAATTCAGCCCAGTGTCCTTTGAACAAGCTCTGCCAGGGAGCTCTGGCCACTGCCAGGGGATAAACTCATTTCCCTGCTTGAGTGGCAGGGAAAACCCCCAAACAACCCCCAAAACAACCCCCAGACAAACCCCCCAGACAAACCCCCNCCCCCCCAGACAGACCCCCCCAGACTGTGCAGGGAGCTGATTCCATCCCAAGTCTGTCCAGCTGAGAGGCACAATCAGCTGGAACTCCATTTTCAGTGCTGTGGCACCCCCAGAGCTCCCAGCACTGGGATGGGAGGGCTGAGCCTGCCCTGGCACTGGGAGGGACCTGCCCCCAAGGGGCATTCCAGGCAGAGAAACCCCTGCCCTGCCCCAGTGCCACCCCCAGGGCAGCTCCCCAGTGCCAGCAGCAGCCTCAGCCCTGTGGGACAGCCCGAGGCAGCTCTGGGGTCCCAGCAGACAAATCCTGCCCAGCCCGTGCCCTCCTGGGCTCTCTGAACATCCATCCCAAGGCCACCCCCCAGCAAAGTCCTCCCCACAAACACATCTTGGGGATTTTTCAGTTCACAGCTCACCACAAATGCCTCCAGGCTTTCATGTTCCCACAAGGAGAGTTTCAGGGAGGTTTTCACAGAATTCCCCTTTATCTGCCCCAGGAGGAGGTTCAGCATCACCAAATCTCAGCTTCAAACCCTCCACTCCTTTATCTCTAATTGGAATCTCTCACTGTGTGGATTTCTGTCAATACTGAGTGAAATGCAGTGGGGGAGTCTGAAATTCTGAGAGTTTAAGGGAAAGAAGAGCCAGGAAACTCCTCCTGCCACCCCCAAATGTCCTGCCCTTCCCAGGGCACCCTCCCCCTGCCCCCATAACCCACCCCCCTGGCAGCTGCTGCCCAACCCCCCTGGACATGGCACAAACAGGGGGAGCAGCCACAAGAAAACCAGTAAAACCAGCTAAGGAACAAAGTCCAAGGGAAAGAGGAGCCCCTTCCCAGTAAAAGTGGGAAAGAGAAGCCCCTTCCCAGTAAAAGTGGGAAAGAGAAGCCCCTTCCCAGTAAAAGTGGGAAAGAGAAGCCCCTTCCCAGTAAAAGTGGGAAAGAGAAGCCCCTTCCCAGTACAACTGGAAAAGAGAAGCCCCTTCCCAGTACAACTGGAAAAGAGAAGCCCCTTCCCAGTACAACTGGAAAAGAGAAGCCCCTTCCCAGTACAAGTGGAAGATCTGGGCACTCTCCTGTCAAACCAACTCCTGCAGGAGTTCCAGCCTGGAGCAAGGGCAGGAACCCAAGGGAGCAGCTCAGACCTGCCTGCAAAGGGACCCTTTTTATCCAGATTTTCCTGCACACAAACCCCCAGCTCAGCCCCCAAGGGAATTTACTTTGCTGGTTGGACCCAGCAGGGGCAGAACCAAAGCAGGGGGAGCCCAGGGGTGAGGGCACAGTGGGAGTGGTGCCCTCAGACCCCAGTGGGGGAACAGAAAGCCCTCCCAGGGCTGTCTTGGCAGGAGTTGAGGACTCACCTTGGTGATGGATGTGAACACTTTCTCCAGGATGGCGTTGGGTTGGGCCCTGTGGGCTCCACTGTCCTGGATGCCAAGGCAGATGGCACATGGCTTGGCAATGAACCTGCAGCAGTGCCAGGAAAGAGCTGCATTAAAACAAGGCTTTTCTCCCCCTGCTCTGCCTGAACAAGGCCCCAGATCTGCCCCCACCTGCAGAGCCTGGGGAGAAACCTCTGGAATCTCCACTTGCCCAAAGAAACCTCCCAGGGAAGGGATTCCTTTCCCAGTCCTGCTGTGCAGGCAGCACATTCTGGGCACAGCAGGAGGAAGGATTAAACCTCCAGGTCCTTCCCAGGGTGTTCCCCAGGGGGATCCTCATTCCTCAGAAATAAAACACAAATGCTGGAGGTGAAGCCCTAAAATAAAACACCTGATTTCCAAAATGGGCCTTGGTGTCACAGAGATCAGAGAAGAGGGAAGTTCAAGGGAAGTTCACAGATCCCAAAAGACACTTTTTTTTGTGGGTTTCTTTTGTCTTTGGGGAAACTGAAGTGGATTGTTTCCCCCAGGAGGGTGAGGAAGATGAAGAGCCCCAGCCTGGAAGCCCCAAGAGCTGAGGATGCCACTCCAGGGGGAGCTCCACATACTCCAAAAGCTGATTTAACTCTCCCTGACTGTCACAGCCCAGAGACTCCCAAACCAGGGCTGGGTTTGCAACTAAACCTGCTCCAAATTCCCAAGTTTTGCTGCTCCTTTGTGGCCAAAGGGGCTCAGGGATCCAAGGGAAGTGCCTGTTCCCTGACATGGGAATTGTCTCCTCCTCACCTGGGGGCAACAATGGGGCTTTCAAGGGGCAATATTGAGTATTTTTTAATCAATTACTTTGAGAGAGAACCAGTTTTGGAAAGGCCTCACCATTAAAACCATCCTGCTCCCAAACAGGGACTGTTTCAGAGCAGCTGAACTGAAGGGACACAAATTTATTCCATTTTGGAGCCTCCACCAAGCAGAAAAAGCTGATTTTTACAACCACATCAGTTCCAATTTCCCCTTGTGTTTCAAAGGAAGGATTAAACCCCAGGGGAAATGATGGCTCTGAGTGTTCCAGCAGGAATTACCCTGGGGAATACTCAGCCAGTGCTCCAGGAACAAATATCTGTGTGTGAGGACAGTCCCAGGCTGGAGGTTCCCTTGAGGAATTCCAGACCAGCCCCCAGGGGATCCCCCAACCCTGAGGGGACCCCCCAGCCCTGAGGGACCCCCCCAGCCCCGAGGGAACC
>VWZD01005405.1:2588-24333 GCA_013396695.1 Sakesphorus luctuosus | reverse complement strand
GACAGGAAGCTCAACATGAGCCAACAGTGTGCCCAGGTGGCCAAGAAGGCCAATGGGATCCTGGCCTGGATCAAAAATAGCGTGGCCAGCAGGACCAGGGCAATGATCCTTCCCCTGTACTCTGCATTGGGGAGGCCACACCTTGAGTGTTGTGTTCAGTTCTGGGCTCCTCAGTTGAGGAAGGATATTGAGGTGCTGGAGCGAGCCCACAGAGGAGCAACAAGGCTGGAGAAGGGACTAGAGCACAAGTGCTGTGGGGAGAGGCTGAGGGAGCTGGGGGTGTTTAGCTTGGGGAAGAGGAGGCTCAGAGGTGACCTCAGCACTGTCTAGAACGACCTGAAGGGAAGTTCTAGCCAGGTGGGGGTTGGTCTCTTCTCCCAGGCACTCAGCAATAGGACAAGGGGGCACGGGCTTAAGCTCTGCCAGGGGAAATTGAAGTTGGGTATCAGAAAAAAATTCTTTGCAGAGAGATTGCTCAGGCATTGGAATGGGCTGCTCAGAGAGGGGGTGGATTCCCCACCCCTGGAGATTTTTAAACTGAGATTGGAAGTGGTACTGAGTGCCACGATCTAGTAAAGGGACTGGAGTTGGACCAAGGGTTGGACTTGATGATCTCGGAGATCTTTTCCAACCCACTCAATTCTATAATTCTATGGAAGTGTATTCTGCCTTCTTTTTTTTTAGCGAAGATTTTGCATATTTGCAAAACATTTCTGGTTTCCTGTTCCAAGAAATAGAAAGAAAATTGAGACCTTGCCCAAGTAAGCAGTGCTACTGAATTTACAAAGAAGAAATGAATCCGTTTGTCTTCTTTGTGTATTAATTGAAACATGTGAGATAAAAAAACCTATGAGGTACAAAAGTATTTGTCATCCCAGGATCAAGTGAGATGTGTTTATGTAGAGAAACAAATGGATAAAGCATATGGTTTTGTAACGTAATACATAAAGCTCCAGCAGTCAATGAAAACAGCCATACATCAAACAACTCTGAGGTGTGCAGGATGGAGTGAGTGCAATGACTTGTTTGTAGGGTCTGTGGAATCAGTGGATTTGCTGTCAGCCTTGTCAGAGTGCACTGCCACAATGTGCATCATGAATCTCTTGCAATAAAAATAATTTTTCTCTCTCACTTTTTGTTAGAAAATAAAGTGAATAGGAGCCCTTTCCTTGGTTTAAATGCACAGGTTTCTTTCAGCAAAAATGTTAGTGGTAATTCATTATCAGAGGTAAAATACATATGAGAGGCACTGTCTCATGGCTAGGCCTAGATAATTTTCAGTTGTAATCATGCAGTCCTAATTACACAAGAACATTTTATACATATACATATCTATATATACAGTAGATACGGTATGAAAATGTAAAGCAGGAACAACTCATAAGGATACAAATATCTGTTCATAATGGAGCAGAGGTTGTGTCGTCTGATATGATCCACAAATGAGATACCTAAATCCATCGATTTATTGAGGGACTGTGTGCTAGACTCCAAATTACAAGATCAGATCTGAAGTCACCCATTCCCTGTCACAAGGACCATCACCCTGCACTTCTACATCTTCTGGAGGAGAGATCTTGGAGAAAAGGCTCAGGGCATTAATTAAGGTCAAGGAAAAATATAAATTGTCAGGCAGATCTGCTCAAGAAAGAACGGGAAAAGGGCAGGAATATTAAAAGATAACAAGGAAAGTCCTACATATGCTTTCAAAATGGGTTCTGCAGAGATGCTCCACAATCCTTTGCTCACCTTTAGCCATCCAGCAAATTTCCTTTACAACACACCTTCTATATCACTACTGTTATAAAGGTAGATAAGACTGATTTAGAGTTTTTTGGTGTGGTTTGGTTTTTTGTTTTAACTACAGGTAACATTTTTTTTAAGCTCTGCTACAACAAATAGCAAATAGAGAAAAAATATTTTGAAAATTATTTTCTTTGAAGTTCTAAGAATTCAGTGTTTTCATGGTTTACATGAAGGCCAGTGGGTTTGTTGCTTCTTCCGCATTTTCATAGAAATCACAGGAACTATCAAAAGTGACTCCTGTATTATGGGTTCAGTTGTTCAGACTCAGAACTTCACTCACTCTTGGTTCATACAAGAAAAGGCTACTGGAGTAGTGCATGTTTTAAAGAGGTTAATTACACAACTTACCAGAAATTAGTTGAGTGGTCTACAGCAGCAACTGGGCTGCTTTCATTATGTGTCTGTATCTGGAGAGAGGTATCAGAGATTCTTTACACATCAGAGGAATGGCCCCTCAGAGTTTCACATTTCTGTGTTTCAGCATTACCACTTCTAGACACTGACTATTTTTAGAGATCCTTTCACTGACTGGATGAATTATGGACACATGTTCAGTGATGAGAGGCATAATCTTAAAGCTATTTGCATCCCTTATTTATTTGATGCATTAGCTCTGGGTGATGGCCATTAAGCTTCCTAATTCTTGATGTAATCCCGAGGATATCTGGCCTTTAAGTGCATTTTGGGGAGAAAGGTTGATTTCACAGGACAATCTTTTCCCACTGGGACAGCCTTTCTCTGCTTCAGTCCTAGTCTGAAAAATTTACACTGATTTTCCAGTAAGGTAATTTTTCCATCTTATGTATTAATATTTGTGAGGAAATATGCAGGGACCTTCTGTTTCCTTTATCCTCTCCCTGCACAAACACAGTGTCCCAGCACATCCTTGTCCAGATAGCAAAATTCACTCCTCAGAAACTGAAAGGTGGTGTGTTACATGAAAGGGAGGAGTGAGACAGAAATGCAAAGATTTCTAGTCTTAACTGTATTAATAAAAGTTATTAGCTATAAGCATCCTCAGAGTAATCAAACCTTTATGAACCCAGCACTGCCTGCCGGACTCTGGACAGAACACAGGCTGGAAAGATTTTTGACTCCCCTATGAGCACCACACTTAAGCCAGGGAGAAATTATTAGCAACAAGTGCTTCTAGACAATCAGAGCCTTATGTCCCCAACACTGTCTGTCAACTAATGGACAGCCCACAGGTTGGAAGGGTTTCTGGCCTCTAATATGAAGCCACACTTAAGCCAGAAAGGAACTTTTCCCACAACAGCTCCTGAAATAACATTTATTAATACAAATATGTGACAGTTATTGTGGGTTCTGCTTTGCCAGTGATAACGTTCAGCTGCAAGATTGTATTTAATTGATAATAAAAGATCCCAAAAGAAACCAGCACAAAACACATTCTACAGAGACAAACCACTAAACTCCAGTTACAATACAGCAATGTATCCCATTTTCACAACAGACAGAAACTAGCAACAAAGAACTACGAACTAAAAACACAGCCACTTAAAACACTTATCTAGACACTCTCTCAATAACATAGGAGAATAAAATATCTTGCACACCACAGAACTGCTTCTTATCAACACACATGTTGAAGAAAGAAACTGCACGTTGAAAGTAAAGCAAGTTACTGTAGTTGCAAAGCAGAGCTGGTCTTATAAAGTAAGAATAACAAAAAGCAATAACCAATATTAAGTAGCAAAGTGTAAAGCAAGTTACTGTTATTAGTATTAAGGTAGCGAAACACCGTTAGTAAAGGATATGCTTATAAAGTAAGAATCAAAGTAGCTGTTAGCATAAGATGTAAGATAGAATGTATAAAGGAATAAGCTTTGCAAGAAAGTAAAGTTAAGAAAGTAAAGTATAGAAAAATAGAAAGCACATGGTCTTCTGACCCCTATATTGTTCCAGGAGGTAGGAGGAGGCAGGACAAAGCTGCCAGTAGCTACCTCCACAGAGACACTGGTATTTCTCCCTCTCTTTGCTGGAGTTAAAACTTCACACTTTTTATACCTTTTATTTTCTTTGTGTGGTTTTGTGTGATAAAAAGTCAATCTTTTGTTGGGGTGATACAGATGCCTGAGGCGAGGTGGTTCCTAGAGTGGTTATAGAAGATATCACAAACGGGGGCCATGTCATTCCTCAAACAACACTCCACCCTATGTTAATCTTATCAGTTTGAAAGCCTTTGTCCTCTGTTTGGAACATCCCTCCAGGGGGATGAGGCGTCTCCCTCAACCCATCAGGGCTTATCAGGGGCCATCACCCCACAGTGGTGGGAGATCAAATGACAGCTTAGGGATCTGTCTCGGTCTGAGAGGAAAAACCCAGAATGTTTACCCACAAGCGGGGGAGGGGGCCTCCTCCACAATAATCACGCCACTCTTTATCAAATTTAGAAGAAGGAACTTTAATACAAGAAGGATAACTGTTCTTAAGTGATATATATATATACACATATATATATNATATATACATATATATATATATACATATAAATGTAAACAGACCAGAGCAAACCGCTTCCCCAACAAGAGAAAAGAGGGGAAAAAAAAACAAAAACCCCCAAACCCAACAACAGGTTTCCTCCTGGAGGAAAAAATTTATACTTATGGCAGCATCAGTGTTACAGTCCGGGGCAGGCAGGCAGCAGCGAGGAGCAGTCGGGGCAGGCAGGCAGGCAGGCAGCAGTGGCAGCCGCAGCAGCAGCCCGGAGACGGCTTCTCCTCTCCCCAGCACACCCACGTCCTCCACCACACCAAGCCGTTTGTCCTCCCCAGAAACAAAAGAGACAACCTGCCCCCACCCAAGTGATCAGCAGTTAACTACTTTTTTTGTTGACTACTGACATGGGCAGTTAGTGGCAGGGGAGAGAATTTATATAATAATTCCAAACTACAACGGGATCCACCAGGGATCAGTTTACAAGTAGAAAAAGAGAGTATGCCAAGTATCAGCCTAAGGTTGGAAAGACCATATTCCTGTTATTATCTCAGCACAAAGCCTGCAAAGCAGAGTCTCATCCAGAGATTCCCTTGAGGATGCAGTGCA
The DNA here is from genome assembly GCA_013396695.1 of Sakesphorus luctuosus. Classification (NCBI taxonomy): domain Eukaryota; kingdom Metazoa; phylum Chordata; class Aves; order Passeriformes; family Thamnophilidae; genus Sakesphorus; species Sakesphorus luctuosus. The sequence goes on along the minus strand of VWZD01005405.1, from coordinate 19,461 downwards.
GAGCAGAGCCTGAAAAGTGCAGTCCCACTCGTAAGGTTACATATGAGCTTCCTAAAAGCTCAGTCAGCAGCAGGAACATTATCCACCTCTTCAGTCAATCACAGCTCTCCAAAGGTTATGAAAGCACTGCCCGAGACATGATTAAGACATAATGATTTATAATATATCAATCCCTAGTGGAGTCTCAACACCTTTTCCAGTTCCTTCTAGAAAATTTTATTCTAAAATACTTAGACTGAGTTTGGGAATCAATTTTACACCTAAAAAGCCTCTAAAAGATGCCATCATTAAACATACTGGTCTGGTTAAAGTCAGTTTGACCTTTGGAGGTTTGTATAGTTTTCCAAGCACTTGGCTTTAATTACAGTCTTATGCAACTCTTTTCACCTGAAAATATCATTTTATATGTGCAAGCTCTGCTTGGCTCCCATTTTCTTATTCTTAATGGACTTACACTTGGTTTGTATGTTACCATATAGGTTTTAAACTCAATAGGTAAGGAAACTACATTTACTTCAGATTCCTGTCCTCCAACAACCAACTTCAACCTTGCTCCTGAGCAAGACTTTGGAATAAGATTGTTTATGAACACAAGGTTTCAGAGACCAAACAAAAACATACCAAAATCCAGAAGGACTGTATTTCTGTCAGTATTAAACATAATCTTGCAAGCTTTGTATACAAACCTTTGCTCAAATGAGTATTCAGATGCAGTTGCCAGAACTCTGCACCTGAATATATTTGTGTAGTTAGAGGCTTACAGAAAACTGCCTGACTTGCTACTTGGCGATACTTTAGCTTTAATTTCTTGCTGTCACATTAAAAATTGAAGAAGTCCCCAGAATTAAATCTGGGTTTGAAAGGCTAATCAAACTAATATTGTGACAATTCCATTAGTTAAGACACATAGTCCAATATTGAAGTCCATTGATGTCAACTCTCACTTAACAGGTGTTTGATTAGGGTCAGAGCAAGCATCCAGTCTGACTCACTAGACTTGCCTTTTTTAACACAGCACTGTCTAGTGGGATTATTGTTCACAGGGTGGAACAACATTCTACTGTCCAGCAGGAATGACTCTCTAGGAAAGTATTAAGATACAAAATGTAGCATGTATCCATGTTCAATTTTCAGGCACTGCAGTGTTAATTGTTGTGTTTCTCCCAAATTATTTGTACTTTGACTTTGCACTTACGGCTTTTATCCCACCTGCAGAGCTTCTCCAGCCCTGGGGCCAGCACAGCAAGGACATGGAGCTGCTGGAGAGTCCAAAGGAAGCACCAGGATGGTCAGAGGATGGAGCAGCTCTGCTGGGAGGCAAGGCTGGGAGAGCTGGGATTGTTCAGCCTGGAGAGGAGAAGCTTTGGGGTGACCCAACTGTGGCCTTGCAGTGCCTGAAGGGAACCTACAAGAAAGATGGAGAGAGACAATTGACAAGGGCCTGGAGGGACAAGATGAGAGGGAATGCCTCAAACTGACAGGGAGTGAGTTTAGATTAAATATGAGGAACAAATTGTTCCCTGTGTGGGTGGGCAGGCCCTGGCACAGGTTGCCAGACAAGCTGTGGCTGCCCCATCCCTGGAAGTGTCCAAGGCCAGGTTGAACAGGGTTTGGAGCAACCTGGGCTGGTGGAAGGTGTCCCTGCCCAGGGCAGATGAGCTTTAATGTCTCTTCCATCCTGTTTGGGTTCCTTTTGCAGCAGTTCAAATCATGCTTCTTACCTGCTGAAATACTCGACTGACTTCTGTCATCTGGTATTTTTTATGTTCATGTCTTTATTTTCTTCTTCCTTTTTGTGTTAAAAGGCTCCTGAAATGTTTGCCTTGTAACCAGACTCAGAAGTGTAACTTCAAGAAAACACTTTCTTCAGTTCATCCCTTACATCCCTGAACTATTTCAGTCTTGAGATTTTCTAGAATATGGGAAATGCATTTATTCTTTGCTGACATGCAGACACATTATCACAATTCCTAGACTTATCCATATTCTCATATAAAGCATCTAGCACCATAAATGGATCACAATAGATGTTAAATTTCACCATCTACATGAAAATTTATATTACAAAATGTAAAAAAATGGGATAAAGAGGGTATATCAATATTTCTCACACCCTCAGTAAAGAAGTAACTAAAATTTAACATTTCAAACTTTTAAAAATTACTCTGCTTCTTATCAACTAGCTGTAAAAATTATTTCCAGCAATAAAAATGACCTACTGTGAAATATTAATGAAAAATGTAATACTGTGGCCCATTAAAATATATGAAAACATTGCCACTAACTTTGTCTCAGTTTGGAATTTTGCCCTTTGCTAATGAAGCTCTATGAGAGGACTGTTACATCATAGAAATTGTTGACTTTATCTTATCAATTTTATTGTTTTGCATTTGTCAAATTGAAACAAAATTCTAGCTCTGGGTAAGGGAAGTGGAAATCTGATGGGGTTAACTGTTAACTCACACACTGTCTGTACAGTATCATAGAGTTTATACTTTAAACATAGTAAGAAACCTTAATTTTCACAACAGGTTTGTGTACAGAAGCCTATAGAGGGTGAACAGTCAGACCTTAATTGAACTGCTTCACTGAAAGGTTCTTCTAATACAGGGCTGACATGACTCTTCTGATATTTGCAATTTTTAAACTAAGAAATACAAATTTGAGTTTTGCAGGTGCAGAGTCTTGCACTGGAAAAATGATTGATTTAAAAGCTGTCCCGCTATTTCTTTTGTGCTGTAGAGTTTGTTCCAAAATAACACTTTGAGACTATAAATCTTGGGCTTATTTAATCTCTGCTGTGCTACTTTCTTATGTACACTCTCACAGACTGAGCTATTCCAGGCTTACATCAGTACCTCTGAATTTTAAAAGTGAATATATTTTGTTTCTACGAACACCACTAAAGCTCATTGAGTAAGAAATTAGGCCATTAAAAGCAAGCCCAGGTTGCACAGCCATGTGCAACTATGTTAAATCCACAAGTATACTGCTGTCACCACCTATTGGTTACTTCTTTAGGCGTCCATACCAAATCACTGGGAGAACAGAGCTGCAGCTAATTAGCAAAACCAGTAAACACAACAGAAGAATTAATAATAAACACTAAATTAAAAATCTCAAATTCAAGTCATGAAGTGACAGCAATTTAAAAGCCCATTTAAGTGTATGCACAGGAATGAGCAACAAACATACTCAGCTTTTTGTGCTTATCAGGAGGAAGATTATTTCATGGTAGTTGAAACATCTGAGAGAGAAATGGATCCTTAATCTGGTAACACAAACAAACTGATTTCTGACGATCCACTTCAAGGACTTAATCTAGAGTGTCAAGATAATTAGCCTTGCTTACTCAGACTTGTCCTATTCACTTTAACTGGCATTCTAAGAAGGCAAGAGATTTCCAGTATCAGGAAATACATAAGCACAGTAAATATATTTACCAACCTACTCTATATAATGCTGAAGCTATAATAGAGAAAAGACTTAGATGTGTGTCAAGATGACAACATTGGCAGGGAAGCCCAAGAACTGTGGTCTAATTCAAGCATTTTGTAGAGATCAGCGACACTGAGCATGGCCAGGACAGCCCGGGCAGGGTTTGCCTGTGCAATGGATGGCTCAGGGGTGCTGGTGCCACCACACAGCCCCAGCAGACTGTGGGCTGCAGCCCATTTTAAGAGACAGGATAGTAAATACTGCTCCTGGCACGGAATCCAGGAGGCTGCTTTCCAAGCTTAAAAGGCCTTTCTGGGACTGTTTCTGACCCCATTCAATTCAATTCTTTGTAGCATGGCTTCCTTCAAGGAGTTTCAACATGCCATTCATTCAGGGAAATGCACTTTATGTCAATAGTAGATTTGCCTGCATAATTATAGGCTCTGTCTCTGTTCCAAATTAATCCTGGGAAGTCAGTTTGTGTGCAATCTACTTTAAAACTAAAGTTACTTTCCAATAGTCCACTCACCTAGTGTATAGGAGGAATGATATTTTGTGAGAACTCTGAGAGGGGGTTCCAGATGAGAGGGTTTTTTGTGTTTTGTTTTGTTTTGTGGCTGAGGGTTTTCGTCATATAAAATGCAGAATAATATTGAAAGGAGATTGTGCAATTTTTATCCTACCTTTTTTTTAAGAACTTGCTCAAAAATGTACATAAATAGTTGTAAATTTTATTTTTAAATTAATCAAATGCAGACAAGAATTAACAGTCTTGACTTGACAATTGTCAATGTGCAAAGAATCTGATATTTTCTAGTTATTGCAGTTTGCTTTGACTTAGTATTTATAGAGGGATTTCTGTCTCTAAATTGTACTATTTTCATCCTACCACTATTTATGAATTTACTACAAAAATATGCATAAACACTTTTAAATTGCATTTTTAAATTAATCAGCTATAGACAAGAATTAAAAGTCTTGAGTTGCCAATGGTCAATGGATAAAATAATCTACTACTTTCTGGTTATTGTGGTTTGCTCTGATTTAGCATTTATAAAGGACTTTCTGTCTCTAAAGGACATTATAGGAGAGAACACCTGAGCGAACAGAAAAGCAGCCTGGGTGAGGAAAGTGAGATTTCAAGGGACCACAATGCAAGTGCTTGTCTTTGCCAACTCAGCTTATGGACCTTCTTTCCATTCCTAAGTGATTCCTAAAATCACTTGCTGAATCAGGGTCTAACTACACACAAAGCACCACGGATAACAAAGGGCAGGAAACTCTGTCACAGGGAGTTGTTCATGAGCACTCGAGGAATGGAAATCATTCTGAATAAAGAGCCAGACCAGGGCGAGCTTAGTGGGCTGAAACAGCTGGGATCATTTGTGGGAGAAGCCAAGTCTTTGTTTGAAGAGGTTGTCCGACTCTGTCCCAAATAGTTCAGCCACTCTTAACAAAGAGGGAGACTGAGCACCTCCCATTCTTACTGAGCCACTGCTCTTGGAAATGCCACCCCCCAGGAACAGGGCTCCAGGGAGGAGAGGGGGTTGCAATCCCACCCAAACAAGGGAATAAAAGTCTGACTGCTTGCAGACCATTCCTGAGCAGAAAACAGGAGGAGGTTTGTGATGCAGGAGCATTCCCTCGTGTAGTAGTTTTGGCTCTAGTCAGCACAGGTCCCCATTTAGGCCTCAGTTTTCAGCAGGCCTCAAAAGACGTGACGCAGATTAGAGGGGACAGGTATCATCTGACTTAAGCAGCCAAAGAGGTATTTCATATCATCTGACATCATTAGGAAGCATCGAGGAGTATAACAAGCCAGGGGGGAGGAGTTTCTGCCTTTTTGGTCCATGCTTCGGACCAGGAGGGTTCCTACTCCCTGACTGCTGATATCAGGCCCTGCTGCTGCCGGTCTGCATGGCTGTTTACCTGGGGAAGTGAGCATATTCCTGTTAATTCCTTTTTTTTCCCTCTTGCTGGGAGGTTTCCTTTGGAGAGGAGGTTTAGTTGGTTCAGAATTCTGCTTGTTAGCTGGGGCGACCTCGGTGAGCCTGTTGTTGTTTCCTGTCACTATGTGCTATTTCATAATTGGTGTTAAGCTTTCCACTTCTCTATATAAATATAAGAACTTCACCATGTCCAAAGCCTCATTTCTGGGTTTTTTTCCCCTCCCTCTCCTTCTCTGGGAGTGGACCTTTTGACTGGGTACCAGGCAGTTGGCATTTTGCCAGCTTAAACTATAACACCTCGGAATCATTCACTCTGCTCTCCACTTGATACAAACCTTCTCTTTGTGTAATTGTAATGCTGCCTAATTACTTATGACTGACCAATTATTTAAGTGTTAATACTATATATAGATAATCTGCCTACATTTGGTGTTGCACAAGGATTCTTATTTTATGTACCATAGTTCTCCATTTCCCTTAAATGGTGCCAAGTAAATTAACATCAAGGCTCCTGCCTTGCTAGTTTGCTCACATGTCTTCTTAGATATCTTTTAAACTGGTTCTGACATTTTAATGGGATGTAATTATTACAACAAGAAACCCATTACAGAGAAGAGATTGAGGTCATATTAGGAAAACATTTCCCCCATTAGTTATTGTACCCAATGAGGTCCGATAATCTTTTGAAAGAGACAAAGATTTCTATGAACTGAATTAAATATCAAATATTTATGTGAGTAAAACAAAGTAAATCTAATGTGGAAGCATTTCTGTTTATATAGATCTTAACACACACTTCCTATGTATTTCTACTGTGACTTTGAGAAACTCCTAATGCAGTTGTGCAGGTATACAATTCTTAGAGGAAAAGTGGAGCAGTTCTGAATTCCCCCTTTAATCTATCCTGTGTTCTATTTTGTACATCTGTCAAACCACATAATGTTTCTTATGTAACACAGGCCTATAGAAAACAGATTTTATTTCCAGCTGGCACATTTCTAAACTCAAACACTCAGCCATAATTTACTTATTTCTTCCCTACATGTGGATTGTTTATTTACTTTACAAACTTGCACAGAAAATGCAACTGTACACAAAACCGTTAGTATTCTGTTGGGAAGATTTGTGTTTTGTGTTGGAGGCAGTTCGCATTAAACTCAAGGTCCTTAATACTCCTTTGAGGCTTCTGAAGCCCCATGGCAACTCTTGAAAAGACTTTTATTTCTTCAGCATATGTAAATTGGATGAAGTCAATGTGATTTAAAGCTAACATCTCTTCAAGAACTCAGATGAGACAAAGGTTTTATTAAATGAAATAGTGGAGGAAATTGAAGTTCCACATTTCAATGTAATGTGATTGTGAAGATGGAAAATAATATTTAGTGAAATTAAAAGTGCAGGCTTGAAATTTACATCACTCTTGATCTACATCTGCTCTTTTCATTTAATTTATCTGACATGCCCCACTTCTTCCAGGGGAGTCACAGAAGATCTATTGGATATAGGGATATTAGCAAGACTGCACTGGAGTCATACAATGATTTAGAGATCAATCTTTTTAATATATTAATTAGGCAGAGATAATAGCAAATTTTTTTAAAAAAAAGAGCTAAAGTTTGTATCTTATGCAGATCCTTGTCTATGTCTATAAGTAAGTGCAATATTTATTTTCACAGGCCATATACTGTTATTTGATGGCTCAGAAGGGAAAAAAAATAGTTTTAGTCTGAAAAACAGACTTGGCTTCAAATTATTTCTCTTTCAAAAGTGAGTGCATTTAACATTTGCTGGGATGTCTAATTTGAATGTTGCTACATTAGGTATTACTGCTTCTCAAGAGTTGACCTATGACCTGTACCAGGTTATTTGTGTCATAACTGTACATTCATAATTAATTGTTCAGAGTTCAAAATACTGCATTACATGATAAAATATTTTGTCTAGTTTGAAAAATCAAGAGAAGAGGGAAAAAATAATGCAAAACTTGTTTACAGTTATTTCAGCATTAATTAACAATTTTCATGGAAGGAGGGCAAACTGACAGTGCAACCACTATAAATGCCAGAAAAGGATCTTTCATGCTTGTAGTCTTTTAGACAATAAGAGGTACTAGCAGGCATGAAGCACTGGATCAAGGAGGATTAAGATCTCCTGAGTGTACCTATTTAACCCTCCCAGGCCATTTTTACATGTACATTTCAGCAGTAGAAATGGAACATTTACACTCAATAGGAGAAAACTGTATATAAAATCCCTTACACAGAAACTCACACACCTTAGAAGATATCAAACTATGCATCTCAGCATCAAAATCCAGCAATACAAAACTGGAGTTCTGGAGCAGTAGGTTTCAAGTTGTCCTTTAAAAAGTATTGCCTGAAATATTTAATTTGTAAGATGGCATTTAGTTTTAGCTTTATTTGTGATGAAGTAATATGTAGTGGAAGTAGGTGCAGAACATTGACATAAAACCACCCAGAGCCAACTAAAAAAATTACCCACTAAGGAGTACTCTACTTGAAGCACGAAGTGCCTTTTTTTTTGATGCACGTGAACTACCCTCATCATGGTATGATCATATAAATCATGAAAAACAAGATTTGGAGTAACTTAAAATTATTCTCCCTTTATGGAAATCAAATCAGGGCACTTGAATTCCTTGGGTCATCCTATTACCTTCTGGGCAGACTGCAAATGGCAGGGCTTGATTTCTACCAGGAATGCTTCAGTGTGCAAAATTTATTTCTAATTACCAGTTACCCTATTGCTTTTTTCCTTCAGCTCATACTGGACACAACATGTATCACTTGTACAAATTTATCTTTGTTACACCAGCTACTGACAAATCACAGCAGTGATTTATAATAGAAATTAAATTTATCTCTCCAAAACAGCAATAACCTTTCTCCTCTGATGGGCGTGAAGAAAACCACTCTTTTGATTTTTTTTCATTCTATTGTTGCCCTTTATTCCCTACATAGATTTGAATCACCTAGAACAGAAGAGCTGCACACACTTTTACTTAAAACAACAGAGAAATGAAGGACTCTTCAATTCAAGAACAACCTTTTGGTATTCCCCATGTGTTTTGTATTTGGAAACATGTAAGTGCATTTTTCCGTGTGGAAAGGCAAATATGTAAGGCCTGACTACGCACCTGTTAACTGTTATTCAGGGCACACTTGTCCCACCGAATTTCAGTGACCACTTGATAAGCTCTCATTCACATCAAACATCCACATCAGCACTAGCTGTAAAATCTCTGCCAGTCCATTTTAACTGTGAATGTTCTCTGGAGGTGCCAACACCCCTTTGGTGGCTACAAAAATATAACAGTTTGAGTCAACTTTTAAGTTAGAATTCCCCCTGAGGAGGCTTCAGTAGATGGAATGAATCTCAACATGTTTGCCTTGATCACTCAGGGCAGCAATGACTTATCCCAGAAGAATGGAGTAAAACCAAATATTGTTTGCAAGAATCCACAGAAATATAAAGAAATTCATTCTGTCTCTCAACATTCTTGCTTCCCATGGACAAAGCAACAATTCCAGATTACTTACACCAGGTCACATTTCAAATTAACATTTGTCCCTCATAATTCAATGACACAGGAGGACATAAAGCTTGCAACAGTGGGAGAAATCAATTCAATTAGTTAGGAAGGTCTAGATTTGGCTCCACTCTTCACAATTAGTTCTGAAAATTGGTGTAATCAAACCCAACAATATGCTGCTTGTAAAGTACTAAGAAGATATCTTAGTATTTGGTTTGGCATATGCTTTGGGTTGCAAGGAACATTAAACCTCATCCAGTTTCAGCCCCTGCCATGGGCAGGGACACCTTCGACTAGGCCAGGTTGCTCCAACCCCCATCCAACCTGGTCTTGGACACTGCCAGGGTTAGGGCAGCCACAGCATCTCTGGGCAACTACAGAAAATATATAGAATAGTTCTGTAAAACAGTCACAGGCTCAGTGATGATTCCAAGCCTTTACACAGGTAAGAAGAAATGGAAAAAGTCAAACACACTGACTACACCAGTCCTTAAAAACATAAAAAATTCCTCTACAAAGCTATAGTGTATTATGAAGAGTGCTATTTTTTCCACTGTTTAAAATGGAAGCAGATATATTTTAATTAAGCACTCCGTAAATTATGGGCATGAAGCCTCTCCTAGAGCATAGAAATAGAATTTTTTTTTTTAATTTTTGAATATTAAATGATTGTGTGGTCACTTAGACATTGTATACAGTTGCCAAATTCTCTAATTTTTACAACAAAGCAATTTTCAGTTTTCAAAACAACAGAAAGTTTCAGCTTTCTATTCCTATCAAAATCCTCTTATTCCATCCCTCTGCAGTTTATTTCATGGTTTTGGTAAGTCATTTCAATGTGTGTGGTCTGCATGCACTTTGCCTGATATCTACAGTATTTCACCTTAAAATTTAATGCATGGTGGTTGAAGGCAAGTGTGAAGAGCATAAACAGTACATAGAAATACCAACACATTTGAAGACAGTCAGAGATTATTTCCTTCTAGTGACAGCAAACTGACTGTGCATTGTACACTCATTATTGTTCAGGAGGTTCAGAATGCCATTTTTACCCCTCCACAGAGCACACATATTTTACACTGATTTCTGTTTCCCATGTCACAAAACACTGAATTACAATACAGTGAAATAAAAAATCAACACTATGGCTGTGAGATGGTGGGATTGTCTGTGAGCTGCTGTGTGTTGAGTACTACATGAGTATGGCTGAAGTAAATCTGATTGGTCACATACAGAGATTTGGGCCTTTATATAAAACAAGCAATCTTCTTCAAAGTGCACTGTCCATACATAATGAATTTTTTACCATTGTGTATATCAATCAGTTGGGCATTTCATTGTTTGAATACAAATACTACTTCTTTTCCAGAGCTAAAACTCTTAAATATTTGAATTAACAGAAAGAGTTGTCCTGTTAAGTTGGTTCAGCATGTACTAATGGAATTCAGCTCTACTGTGGAGATCAAAGGGAACACAAGAACAGATACCAAAATCATTTAGTCTGCAAAAGCCCTCCAAGACCATGGAGCCCACCCTGTGCCTGATGCAAACCTTGTCCCCCAGCCCAGAGCACTGAGTGCCATGGCCAGTCCTGCCTTTGGCACCTCCAGGGCTGGGCACTCCAACCCTCTCTGGGCAGCCCCTTCCAAGGCCTGACCACCCTTTCCATTGAGAAATTCCTGCTGCTGTGCCACCTGCCCCTGCCCTGGCCCAGCCTGAGGCCATTCCCTCTGCTCCTGTCTGACCCCCCCCTCCCAGCTCCCCCCTCCTGGCAGGGATTGCAGAGCCAGAAGGTCCCCCCTGAGCCTCCTTTTCTCCAGGCTGAGTCTCCCCAGCTCCCTCAGCAGCTCCTGCTGCTCCAGCCCCTTCCCAGCTCCATTCCCTGCCCTGCACAGCTCCAGCCCCTCAGTGTCCCTCCTGTCTGAGGGGCCAGAACTGGGAACAGCACTGGAGGGGCCTCAGCAGTGCCAGCTCAGGGGACAGTCCCTGCCCTGGTCCAGCTGCCACACTGTTTTTGCTGCAGGTCAGCTGCCATTGGCTTTCCTGCTCACTGGGCTCATGTTCAGCCTCTATCAACCAGCACTCCAAGGTCCTTTTCCTACTTTCCAGCCCCTCTGCCCCAGCCTGAAGCTCTGCATGAGATTGTTGTGACCCAAAGGCAGGACCTGGAACTTGGCCCTGTTGAGCCTCACATGACTGGCCTCAGCCCATCAATCCAGCCTGTCCGGATCCCTCCAGCAGAGCCTTCCTGCCCTTCGTGCAGATGAACACTCCCACCCAGACACCTCAGGAGTACTTCAGAACACCATGTTGTGGACTGTGAAATAACCAAGGCTGTCTTTTCAGTTTCACTTTGTCATCTTCACTTCCTTCCACTCCCCCATGTCTGGGAACAGCAAGTTGATATCACACATCTAACATCGAGACAGGAAGGAGTAGGACATGAAAGATTACCATGAGATTCTCACCATAAAGTCAATAGTCTATGCCTTGAGCAAGGCCAGAGTTGAAGTGTTGGTGGTAGATTTATGCCTTCATACAGCTGAAATAATAGTTTTCTGAGGTTGAGAGAAATTAGGGAACTTCATTAAACCTGCCATCATGGACAAATTTTGCAAGGAAGGCTGTGCACTTGATGAATGATGCTGTGTGCTTAAGTGCACTGTCTGATTTAGAGTTCAAACCTTTTGTAGTACACTCCATGAAGATAAAATATTTTGTGCAACTGTGTTTTGGGCTCTACATTTTTGACAATATGTTTCATGCCTCATTTGCTACCAAAGTAATGAGATCTTAGTCAATGCTCAAAGACTAACTTCACATTTTTCATGGCACAAACCCAAATGGGTTATTTTTCTACACTAGTGTACTGCTAGTTCAATGAAGCCCTGAAGTTTATGTAGACCTTGAGGCAGCCAAAGTGTAAAACATTGACTTTACAACCCAGAGAAGAAAAGATGAAAAACACTGATTAATGGTTGGAGCTGCCCATTTGTTCCTAGGATATAGTCTTCAATTTGCATTTGTTTCCCAAATATCAACATGCACTGATACAATACTAGTCTTACCAGAAAACAACTTCTCACATATACAGATATAAAAATACAGATCATAGACCATTTTTAAAGTGTTACATTAGTTTTCTGTCTCAACTTTTGTTTTGCTTTCCCTAAGACAACTGGGAAAAATATGGATTGTGAAACAATCCACAGAGCATTGCATGAAACATTGATGATAATTTCCCTCCTTTTTCACAGAATAAATTATAGCTCAAACTATTGTTTCACTGAGTATTGGAATCAATACTGTGTGCACCCATATGTTCTGTCAAAAGATACAACAGTCTTTTTATTTTTAAAAACGATAGGGAATTTTCTGACAGTTTTACAACACTTCCCATGCAAACTCTAGCACAGTCTTTTACAATACAGTTCTACCATGAAATTCTGAATAGAAAGATAATAAGAAAGCAAACGCAGTGGAAAAAAAACCCATAATTAGAAGACTGGAATGGCCTTTAATACACCAGGCTTGTCTTTCAGTGGTTAACAAAGAGTTTTCCCACACTATAATCAACAGTACTAAGAGTTTAAATTGTTTTTTTTTTACAGGTATTGAGTGAACTACTAACTAGAGTACAAATGTTGAAGAACAGGGTAAAAAAAGCAACCTCAACACCATTGTGCTGTAGCGAGGCTTGCCATTACTGAACAATCTGAATTAAAGCTACACTTTACCCACTTTGCTGTGCATATCCAGGAAAAGCACTAGAGATGCAATAGATTTCTGAGATGCTTTTAAAAATAAAAAGTTAAAATAACAACCATTGATTTAATGAGTTGCCTTTTGTACATTATGGAATATAAATAATACTAGAAAAAAGTAACTGCCTGGTTTCAAAAGGAAAGGGTGACCACAGTGGAAGGCTCTGACACTTCAAACAATGACTAGCAATCATCAATCATTGTTAAGAAAGGCTAAATACTGCAAGTTCAAATAAATTAGCACCTATCATCTGTAAAAAAATAGTGCATTTAAGAAAAGTTTTAATGCAGTTCCATTATTTCTACTCTCTCAAACCACATTTCCATATCTAAATCTCAAGCACAGGTATTGATCATATGACACAACATTCCTGTAACAGAGCTTTTAAAATCATGTAGCACACAATAGCTAAGCATGACTTTTAATTGCAGAAACACAAACAAAGCCATATTGAAAAACACTAAGAAACTTTTGACAGAGTTTTAGAGCAGGCAAGCGGCTGATCTCTGTTCCTCACCTGAAGGGCTTTTGAGGGGGACACATTCCTGAGTCTGTCATTTGCAAAGCAATTTTACCCCATTCCAGAGCTGGATATGATAAACGCCCTGGATTAGAAGATTCCCACATGTACAAAAAGTAAAATCCAACTTTATCTGAGGACACACCAAGATGACATTGATTTTGGAGGCTAAGATCTTTTCAAGAGCACTCACCTTCCACATAGCTGTGCCAGAAAAACATGGTCTTACTTTCTGATGACTATTCAGAAAGGAAGGATGCACAAGGCTCCAGGACAAAACAAGAGGGAAAACTAGAATTATCAACTAAACTGGCACCTGAACTACATCTGAACATTGTGGACTTATATTTGTAGCATGACCAGTTCCATATTCTCTCTCCTTCCAGTCACATGCATCCTTCCCCCATGCCCTCAGCGCAGCAGTGCACTCAAAGTTGAGTGTAGGAACAAGATCTTAGAGTGGCTGATGATAAGATAGAATGAGACTATGGAGCTGTTTAGCCTCTCCCAGCCATTTTGGCATAACTCCTGCCCATCTGTTCCCTTTCATGCTGCAGGTCCAGAGGGAAGCAGATGGGACCTACTCTGTGCTCTTCTGAAACTCATATTCATTATGACCTAATTCTTAAAATGACAGTCTTGTTGTCAGCAATGTTGCTCAACGAAATTTTTTTCCCTCTACAGAAGCAAAAATAAATTTTACAGTAATAGGCTTTGCCCATAAGGGTCGTAACGCTAAAGAGACATTGACGAGTGTACCATCTTCTCATCCCTGGAACCAATCTTGTTTGCCTTGCAAGCCCTGGCCTGGATGTGGGCATGACTCTGTAACATGTGGTGTGGCTGATACTCCTCTAATATTTTTTCAGCAAAGGCAGAGGAGTGAATGTTTTTTGTCCTGTGTCAGAAACTGCTGCCATTTGTTGCACTTCTTGCCAGATTGCCAGCTCTTGCTTCCGCCCAGCATCCTGCTCTGAGGGAAGCACTGCCCCAAGCATTTAGCTGTTTTACAATGACTTATGTTTAATAGGTCTTTAATAACTTTTGCTTTTCCAACACCATGAAAAGATTACACAGATAGAGAAATAGTTACATTTTCTGCTGCCATTCTTCTTGGGGGTGTGAGTACAGGCCTACTCTTTACATGAATTCCATTCCACTTAATGAGACCTTTCTGCATGGTTTTGGTGTATAATGCCCCCCTCCATTTTGCCCCTGAACTGAGCACACAGTGATGCTCTCCTGACATTTTAATTAGCAGTTTTATGCTCTATTTTGGAGATGTTTTCTTCTTTTGTTAGACTAGAAAGAGGGTATTACCTCCAGCCATTCTTTTTCTCTTTTGGTTTTGCTCAAGGAAATAATCTAATAATAACAACTGCAAACAGAAAAGAAAATACTCAAATCTGATGACTGCCACTATTTATTGGAATGTATCTGAACATACATATCTGTGTTGGTTTGTTTGGTTTTGGGTTTTTTTGCTTTTATTATTTTCTTCTCCTGTGCTGTGGGAATGTGCTAATTCAGGCACAGGCAATTGCCTATTAAAATGCGTTTTGTGGTCCTGTGTCAGACCACTTCAGGTTCTACTATTCTCCTGCGGTACAGACATCTCAAAGAGCCAATACCAATTCTCACTGATAATTGTCAACATGAAATAAATGAAAGCAAATCATGATGGAAGATATACAAGACAGACAAGTGTTCACCCTTCTCCTGTTACCTTGAGGGTGTAGCAGGTAATATGTGGCTGTGAATGAATAGAATTTACCTTCTGTATTCATTTCTGTGTCTGACAGGAGAGCTGCAAGACACAAGAAAAGTGCATAAATAGGTAACAATGATAAACAAGGAGAAATGCAAGCATATAGTCAGGAGTGCAGCTCATTAGCAAAGCCTCTACAACTTCCCTTTGCAACGCCTCAACCCGACCAACAGCGACAATACCCTTCTCACACTGCTGCACCTTAAGCAACAGCTCTGCTGATTAATTCATTTTTCTTGCCCTGACATACTTGCCTAGCTGGATACTTTTTAAGAGGGCAGAAAAACCAAAACACTTAAGCAGTCCAAACTGACACAATCAAAGAATCCTGCCCTTCATCTATTTGCAATGGAACACAAATAATAGGTTTTTCTCTTCATGGTTTTTCTTTTTTCTTATTAATTTGTCCTCAGGTTAAGAACATATTTTCTATACTTTCTGGTAACCTGGACTATTATCTAGGAATATGCATAATCTTAAGCATTTCTTATTCCCTCAAGTAAACTTGAAAATGTTGCAGTCTGTTCCATATACATGAGGCAGTGCGTCTAGTGCTGATGAATCAGGCACACATAGACCCACTCTCGCCAAGAGGCAGGAGTGGTTATCACTTCCTTTTACACTGCTTAGGTAAATTATTTACTACAAGTTCAACTGAATTCTAAAATACAAAACTACATTAGTCCCTTTGACTTTAGTTTGTGATTTATTTGGACTTTCTTCCCCTGAATGTTTAAGGTGTTTAAAATGTAAGAAATCAAAAATAATGTTGAAGTATTTAAAAATAAATCGGTGACAAACCACATGGTTTGTTGCTGGAATAGAAAGATCCTAATTTACCACATATGATCATACACCATGTGCAATTAGAACATAGCTTATACATATCCATATTTTGCATTATATAGTATATTTAGCTAATCAGATAAATCAGAAAGGAATAATCAGAGCTAATGCAGAATCCTGTTGCCCAACTGCACTATCAATTCTCTCATCCTCTCTCTTTCACTTCAGGGTTATAAATCTTTGTTTCCCTTTGAAAAAGTTGCATTATTATTTAATTGTAATATTTCATAAAATGTTAGAAAAAATATTACCCCAAACACAGAGTAATGCCCAAGAGAGTAAACATCAGAATTTGTGTTACATAGCTCAGCTATGCATTTGCATTTCATTCTAATATCACTGACCTACCAAAAATACTTCTCTGGGGACACCCCCTTGTCACAGGGGAGAAGCTTGCATGCCCTCATGAGGTTGAGAGCTATACTGGTGGTGGTTTGTGCCTCCGGTAGGGTCTCCCATGCCAGACAGGTCTCAGCTGAAGGGTCAGACAAAATGTGTCCATGGCCAGGATGGGCTCACTAGCCCTCTGGCAACCATCCTAGGAGAAGGACAACTCCAAATCCAAACCCGGGCAAATGGAGCTCACTTGGTCCTGTAAGGCCATCCATCTACAAGAAGGATACTCTAACCACACCTACATCCTGAGGTATTTGCTGTCACCGTCCAAGCTCACTAGGCCATGGCATATGCACCTTAGGAGTAAAGCGTGGGGCCAGTTCTGTGCATGCTGTGCCTCACCTAAAGAATCCTCTGTGCAGGCTCGAAGGGTTCACCCACTTTGCAAAGCAAGAAACCCAACCCTGTATGCAGGCGGGTCAGGATATTGGTCATTCGAGACTGACCCTGGAGATGACAGTCTCTTGAGGCAGCATCCTGAATGACCAAGCAGCCTTTTCCAAGGACAGCACTGCTTCCTCCATGTCGCAGTCTTGGTCTTTTGGGATAGGACCAGACCGGCGATGGGGGTTCTTTTGCTGCCTGCTGAGCTGCGGTGGATCGAGGCTGCAAGGGCTTAAGGTTGAGTTCACCCACCC
>VWZD01005404.1:17052-30056 GCA_013396695.1 Sakesphorus luctuosus | reverse complement strand
AAAAAAACACCCAAAGCCTAGTTCTAACACTAATCGTCACCCTAAGCCTTGCTCTAACCCAAACCCTACCTGTAAGCCTAATCCTTACCTAACTCTAACCCCAACTTTAACCGGAATGTTGGTATGGGAAATGTGTGGGGTTACGGGAGAATAAAAAAATATGTGCCAGCCCTTTGTATCCTGGAACCTTTGCCCTGGGAGGAATCTTCGTCTGTATTCAATTCTTGGCTGAAAAATGGCCATTTTCCACACCCCCTGGTGCCAAGGAACTATTTAGCTGTGCGCCTGGATAAAAGGTGGAAGTCTTGGGCTCTCAGGTGGCAATGCTGCAGTACCATTAATCCCATAAAAGCAGCACTCCCTTTGTGTGCTTGAACCTTTTGCCTAGGAGGAATCTTCATCTGTCTTCAATTCTTGGCTGAAAAATGGCAATTTCCCAGACCCATTGTTGCCAAGGAATGATTTAGCTGTGCGCCAAGATAAAAGGTAGCAGCCTTCGGCTCTCAGGTGGTAATGATGCAGTACAATTAACACTCTAAAAGCAACAATGCCTTTGTGTCCTTACACCTTTTCCCTGGGAGGAATCTTCGTCCTTCCTTAAATCTTATCTGAACAGTGGCAACTTAACATACCGCCTGGTGCCCAGCAGCGCTTGAGCTTTGTGACAAGATAAAAGTTTGCAGCCTTGGGCTATCAGGTTCCAATAATACAGCGCCAATAAGAGTATAAAAGCACCCTAAACCTAGCTCTAATGCTAATCATAATCCTAAACCTAACCCTAATCCTAAGATAACCCTAACCATAACCATAACTGGAATGTTCAAAGGGGAAAGGGGCGCGGGTCCGGCAGAATAAAAAAATATAGACCAGCCTTTTGTGTCCTGGTACCTTTTCCCTGGGAGGAATCTTTGTCCGTCTTGAATTCTTTGCTTTTCCAAATTTACAGCAGTATTTTCAGAAGAAGATACAAGTAATTTAAAAGCTGATGGCCTAGAAATTCTATGAATGTTCATCTGTCATGGTTCATTCAAAACAGAAATAGCTCATCAGCAGATATTTATTTTTAAAAAAAATCTGTTGTTTAGGTATTTTTACCAAACATATAGTTTTGGATTCAAAGATATTTTAACAAAGGCACCCTTCATCCTACTATAGCAGCATTCACTAATCACTACTATAGAAGTCATAAAGATAAAATCATTATATTTCTTAGTGAGTGAAAGATTCAAGGAAAAAAGATAAATTTCCATTTCATCTGGCAACTTCTGAATCAAATATTTACTTTCACTTAAAAAAGAGACTGCTTTAGACCCAGAATAAAGCCAAATTTCTTCCTGTAAAGTATAAATAAGTATTGTATAAAGCCAAACATGGACTAAACCCTAAGATTTTCAGGGTTTCTATTTTAGATTTTTACACTACAAATTGAGATTCAGCTTCTCTGTGGGTCTATTTTAAGACACCAAGTAGAAAAACTAAGTATCAGCAAAACAAACTGTGCAATCAGGGAAGCAATAAATGAGCAGTCTGGGAACATATAAGCAGGTAAGAATCAGTTTGAGAAATTGAAATGATTAACAGGTCTGGTAGTGAGAATTTTTAAACAGTTTGAGTAGGCAAGTAACGTGAGACTTGTGAGAAGAAAAGCCTGTGTAGTAATATATTACTGAACCCTATATGAATTCATTCAATTGTAAACTGGCTGAACAACTGGATTGCAATCTCATTTACCTTTCTTTTTTTTTCTCCAGTAGGAGATGAATAAGTAACACCATTGAATTACTCTCAAATTAGCAGATTTTTCAGAACAAGTTTCCAGATTGCTAAGCCTACAGTCCACATGGACTGAAGTTCCAGTGGGCAAGATCTGCCCTTGCTGCTGAGCCACAGCAACTCATCTCACCTCATGGAGCCCCACAAGTGGTCCTGGGGGACTACCCAAGCATCCCCTGCTCAACAGGGTCTGTGTACATAACAGTATAACAAGGGTCTGTGTCAAGTGTCTCAGGGTAACTCAGAGAAGGCTCAAATACATCACCCTTGAAGTCAGATTTTGATAAACCATAGGGGTGTTGTTTCTGAAATCAGAAAAGTACAGAAAAAATACTCAAGAGTTTTATTACCTTAACAGTTTATTTTAGTCTAAATTTTATTTGATGACAGTGGGCGAAGGCCAAAAGCAGAAATATAAGTACATTTCTTGCAGGCATTAGCTTGAAAGCATGAGTGCAACTAATGGCCAATCTTCGCGAACGAAGATTTGGGCAGGGCTCTCCCCATGTGGGTGTGCCCTTCGAGCCTGTGCAGTGGATTTTTTAGGTGAGGCACAGCGTGCACAGAACTGGCCCCACCGTTTAAGTCCTAAGGTTCATTTGCCACAGCCGAGCAAGCTTGGACAGTGATAGTGAAGTCCTTGGGACTATCTACAGCACCCAGTACTAACCGGGGCTGACCCTGCTGAGCATCCGAGATCTGACGGGTTCGGATGGCAGGGAGGCATTGAACTGCCAGGGACGGTCCTTACTGAAACTCGAACTCGCGACCTTGGGATTCAGAGACCAGAGTGCTCTCCATTACACCACGGGACCGCCCCATGAGTGCAACTACTACTGTGGCATCTACCAAGATGAAATAAGGCATGTTATGAAAATGAAGTGGTTATTCCAAAATTTACTTTTCCAAAGAAAGCTACCTCCTTTCTTCACCCCAGACATGGAGATTGTTTTATTGTAAAATTTAACCTGGTCCCTATTTGTATGGAACCCCATAGAAACCATCTCTGGATCCAGTACCTGACCACGTATCAAAGAATCACTGGCAAAGTACTACAGTCTGCTTTTGATATTTCAGAAACTGGAACAAGCCCTACAGCCACATGACCTTTTTTCAGGAAAGGAAATTCTACATCTAGAGGACCATCTCCTCTCTGCCTTCCCAAGCTAAAAACCCCTCCTTCTCCAGAGCAATACACCTCTTCATGCCACTGCTGGTGGAGTCAGGTTTCTCATGGCAAGCAGGCTCAAACTTCTCAGAGGCTGGCCCTCAATACAGGAGCTGCTGCTGCCTCTGAAGGATCCTGAACCAGAGAACAGCAAAAAAACTGGAACTCCTAAGAAAGATTTTTAAGAAAAGGTGTACAACTTCTCAGCTACTCCCCCAGGAAAGTACAATTAACTCACCTGTAATGAGAGCACTTATACATACTCAATTTAGTTACAGCTCGTGTGCGAGCTCCTACCATCTCTGTCCTCCTGTCCCAGACTGTTAACTTGCATGGAACAAAGGGCTGACCCTGAAAGACTTTTTCTAATAAGTGTTCAATGATTAATGCAAAAATTAAGGGAGAAAATTGTGGTAGCTATACTTCTGGGGAAAAGCTTTTATGAGATAGGTGTGGCCAAGTGAGTGAAAATCCCAAATATCCAAATGCTCTAAGAACATTTAAAAAAGGGGGAGAGAGAAAAGGTAGGAGGGGAGGGTGGGGGAGAAAGATAAGTAAGAAAGGGGGGAAAAAGAAAATATAGTGGAAAGTTGTTACAACTCTGGTTTTAGAGAGGGGAGGTGTGAGGACTTTTGTCCTCATCCCTGGGCATCATCCTCTGCTTTGCACCATTCAAAATCTCTGGTGTAAAATTGGAAGGAAGAGCAGAGATGCTGTGCATATGGCTAAGAAAATTCACCCCACATGGTATGTTCTTCTAAGACAATAAGAAAACCCCTTCTTTTTATTCTCAATGACCAGCATTTTTCTATTAAAACATGAACCTTGCTGTGTATCTGTTGAATTAAGTTATGGTATCTTAAATTGCTTTGTATCAATTGAATCATTAAAACTACCTGTTCCTATCTTTGCCCCCCATCTCTTGAAAGTATTGTAGTTTGGTTTAACAAAGCCAAACAGTTTTTTTGTATTTTTTTGTAATGTACTAAGACACAAGCGCAGCTAGGCCTGTGCCCCAGAATTAATACCACAGATCCTCAGTTCCTCATAATTTGAATATACTACTTAACCAAGGATATCTGCTCTTCCCACTGTAAGTCATCATCAACTCCTATAAAATCAAAGAAGGTACCTGCCCTAAAGACAAGAAATGGGTTGTATGAACTCAGAGAAGCTCAAAAGAACAAATTTTTGTAACTTTTCAACTCACAAGTCTCAACAAACTTGAGAATTTGGGGAAGTGGTTTATTTCTCAAACAGTTGACAATTAAAAATGCTATTAGTTGATAACATAAACTTGAAAGATAATCTTAAAGAGTTAAAAATTATTCTCCAATCACAAAATTTTTGTTTTCTCAAGTAGACAAAAAAGAACAGATGAAACAGAATGGGAAGAAAATATTGAGGATTTAATCTATACTGGTACACAATCAGCAAGATAACCAAATGTCAGACTCAGAGTGACTAGTAGAATAAAGTTTTCACTTGTTAGAAACCAAATGGGCTACAAATTATTGTCAATTTGAGATAAGGAAAAACTGCTGAGTTTTTGCTTGTTTTAAGGTAAATCAATATTTAATGGATACTGCATCACTATTTATTTTTTGCTCTAGGTTATTGGGTTTGATTTTGTTGGGGTTTTTATTAAGTGACACAAATGGCAAAGAATGAACTTTCTTCTGGTTTTATATCAATTAAAATGATGGTAAGTCCAATTAGGATTTCCTCTCACAACTTTACTCAGGAAAGAAGCTCTTGTTATTCCTGCCCCTAACATATTTATTTCTTCTTGCTGGTACCAAATATCTTTGGGCCTTTTAGAGATCAACAAAAATAGAATATTTATGCTACTTAAGAGTAACAACTACAGAGAAGAGGATCACTTTGCAAAAGCTTAGTCTTGTCCATAGTTCTAAGGTAAAACTGCTTGTAAAGCAAGTCACAATGATTTAGATCAAAAGAGATGGAGAAGATGCATTTTTATGGGGTCAGGGGAAAGAGCTAGCAATCATAGATAGGACCCGCAATATATGGTTAATTCAAAAGAGTTCAATGAACATCTCAACCACACTCAAAGACTTTACAAACAGCAAAAAATAGCTATATTAGACAAATCAGAACTTGTGTACAGCATAAACATATAATTTAATCAATAGCACATATCTTCTCTCCAGGAAGGTCCAATATCATTTAATGTGGAAAAAAAATAAAACCAAAACCTGTGTAAGAAAACTGAGACAGCAGGTATTAGAACTAGGACTTCATTCCCAGCTGTCAGATTTAAGAACAACTACTGGCTCAGAACAAACAGAAGAGGTTATATGTGAGGCCTCCCTATCTGAGAGGTGGTAAAAAGAACAAATATATAAAAGTGTTCCCCAAAAGTTTGAGAAAAGGGCTACTGCCTACAGTAAAACAGAGCAGAGATTCTGCTTTGTTTCCTTCCCCCTCAAGCATGTGGAGAAGTCGAGTTCTTCTCCAAGAACAAAAATTAATACTAATGAAGAAACGATAGCTGAAACTTTACAGCAGAGTGGTTGGGGCTCTTACTGTCCCTGTGGCAGGAGGCATGACCAGCCTTCTCTCCATGCAATGGGCTGTACTATGCACAGTCCCAGACATCCTCCAATAAGTATCACTCAGGGAAGCAAATGGATTTTGAAGAGTCATGTCATCTAAATTCCACATGTATATTCAAAAGGTTTTATGGTTAAGAAAGAATCAAACCACCTTAAAAACTTACCCCACGCCAAATCTTTGAAGTCTCTCAAATCTTCCCTGAAATTCTTCATCTGCATTTAAAGTATAAATAAATAAAATTGTGAACATGCCAAAACAAATATTTTTATGTAGATATCAGGAGTGTGTCAAGGCACAGGACTTTTCCAAAGCACTTGTACCAGACCTGCATGTAAACTCCTAGCTACTGGGTAAATATCACCCTGGAGGAATTTTCATAATGAAATACATGTGAAACCACCCCCTACCTCTCTAAGGGAAAAAGAGGTCAGATCAACATAATGTAGTCCTGTTACTAATTGACTGGTTTTCCACAGATTCTTAAGGATGAGACCACATTGCAAAATAGGTATCCAAAATCCCACCAAAAATATTATTGATTTTTTCTGGCTAAGGGGTTGGGAACAGTATATTAGAAGTTTCAAAGATCAGAATTGTATTGTGACAGCTTTATAACCAAAAACAGAGTTTCTTTGGATTCAGGATTAACAGGCAATCCCTTACCCATTTTGGCAGCAGCCATCAGCTTAAATAGAGAGCAAATATGAGAACATCTGTAGCCACAACACCAAGTGTCTGCATTAACATATAAACCAATAAAGACTTTTGAAGCTACCTGAGTTCCAGCATTGGGCATTTTGTACATAAATGTGTACCAAGTACTGTAGAATCAAGCCTCCCTTCTGCTTCCTGGTCTCTACACTGAAAATCTCTGTACTCAGTCCAGACTCAAACTTCAACACTTTTTAAAAATTAATGTGAGGCCAGTGATCAGGAAGAGCAAAGATTCTCTTGCTTCTGAGAGGCCTTTTGTGCTTTACTACCGCCTTCCAATGGTCAGGATCACCATGGGCTGTGCACCAGCAGCAGGTACTGCCCTGCTTGCAGCGCTAGAGGATACAGTCACAAAAATTCCCTGAATAAGCCCTCATACACTTATTTGCAATAAACAGAGACAGCTACAGAGATCCCACATTTTTCTAGCATACTTTTGAATTATGTTGTTTCAGTAGTTTGCAAATAGAAGCATTTTCACAGTCACTTTCAACAGTCATATAACCTTTAATAAAATCTGAAAATGTTTCTCAGGGTAAGATGAGGGCTCTACATCTTGGGAACTGGCCTTCCAGTCCAATATGCTGTGCCCCTGCATGCCTGGCTGGTCACAGTCTGCCAAGGCTATAAACACACCAGTCAGTACTGTACTTTCAGACAAATTAGAGGTAATTCCTGTTCAATTCTAGATACAAATTAAGCACAACTTAATCACATTCCATTTCCCAAATTTTGCCCGCTCCCCGAAAGCTATGAAGCTTCTCATGCTTTATGTTGCTAATTAGTCTCAGAGCTAATTCCCCTATACAGAGCTATAAATTCTGGACTTTTACCTAGTCTAACACAACAGTTAGTTATTAAAGCACCCAATTCCATTGTTTCTGTAGTGTGAAATAAAAAAAAACCATAAGTCTAATTCAAAAGTTTTAAATGCTTCTTCCTATCTCCCTGTATTTATCTTATTCCTTTCAAGATAATATACTTTACCTTTACAAGAGACTTACACAAAATACAAGAACAAGTACATTTGAGATCAGCATTACAGTGAACTTGAATCAACAGATCACTATAATTTTCAACAGAGCATCCCTAATTTACATCAGTCAGGGATCTTTGAAACCATAACTCCACATGAACAAAAAAAAAAAAAAGAGATCAAGAAGGATGTCCCTCTGGAAGATCCTGGCATCTATGTTAGGGGAGGAAAGCCCACCACTCTCCTTCCTCCAAGATCGAGAAATTTTGTAATTCTCCTACACTCCTCTCTGCACTATGAAAAACTGTTTCTTCAGCAGAGCCAGATCCTCACCTACAACTGTAATGTCACGGCCACACAGTAGTGTTTAAGAAACTATCGTTAAAACAGAAACTACAAATCCATACTGTTCTACTTCAGTAAGTAAATTTGTTTGCCTGCTTAAAATAAAAAGTTCTTAGAAAGATTAACAAGAAACATCTTTGTCATCATAATCTACTTCTTGCTCCTCAGCTGCCACAAATCAGTGCAGCTCCACTAACTTGTATTTGGCTTTGACTTACACCACCTGTAGTTCTCACTCTTGGTGCTGAGTGTAAAGCAAATTCATGTCTAGAGGCCAAAAGCTCAGCTGGATTATATCAGCACATCCCCTTTTTTGAAGTGCATGCAGCATATGGATTTATAACAGCTGTAGGTCTAGTCTTGAACTGTTGTTTGAGTTTTTAGCTTTGAGTAGCCTACTAGGCATAAAGAGTGATAAAGTTGGTAAGAATGTCATTAATAAAGCTATGTATTTGACTGCATGTTAGCCTCTGATTATTATGCTTTTGAGGTATATATACATAAATATATGAACAGACTTCTCTTTGATAATCCTTTTTCAGCAAAATGGTGAATGTGATGAAAGAAATCATACAAATGTCAGGGTTTGCTTATGCCTAGAACTTAGTGTCAGAATTCACTCTCCTGTTTCTGTTGGGATTTTTTTCAATGCACTTAGAATTTGTGGAATGGACACAAGAGAGGTACATTTTGTTTCTGTTTGTCTAGCTAGAACCAAGTTTTCAGACTAGAAAGTCTGTTTGATTTACCAAAGCCAAAACTGTTAAGTTTGTCAGCCTAAAGTCAAGCATCAAAATCTGTATGTAGGCATTTATATGTGGCCTACTTTACACATGCAGTGCAGACCTTCAAAACTTAAAAAAAAAAAGTCAGCACCCAGAACCTCTGAAAATCAAGTAATTTACTTAGCTGCACAGATATGCAATTACCCACATTTGAAGTAAATGCCTTCATTTGTATGACTTCAGTATATGAAGAGACATGGTGTGCCCTATGGAGAACACTTTGAACACACCTTGTGAGAATTGTAATTCTTTCGACAAGGCCTCTCCCAAAAGCAACAACCTTTTAATTAAATGTACTATTGATTCCTTTCATTGAGATTGAATGCGATCCAACTAGTGAAATGACTAATAATGTGTTCAAAAGACCCCAGTGTTTTGACTCACTTTCTTCTCATTTAAACATTGTATAAATCTCAGTTGCCGTCTCTGTGGTGGTTGTCCAGAGCTGGTTGTGTGGCTGAACAGATTGTCTTCGTTTGATTTGTACAATAGCATGTTAATTGAAGTGCTGAGATCTGCTTAAGTCTTACCGATTACCAATGACCTTCTGTAGTTCCTACTTTCCATGCTACCAAAACTTCTAGTCAAAATCTTTAAGGGTGAGCAGAAATGTTTGTTAGAAAAGCTTTCATTTATAATTAGTCTAGGACTGTGATAAAAGATGCTGTTGCAATATATTTGCTTCTGCTCCATCATCACTAAGCTCCCAGTCCTGAGAGACAAGACACACTTCTAACTGGTACTAACACATTTCTAATCAATTTATTTGCAATACAGCTGTTTGCAAGAAATAGATGTGGCTCATCCAGGCTTGCACTGATGGTATTCCAAAGGTGCTCTATAACTGCTGCAAGGATTTCTTAACTTCACTGTACAGGCTGAGCACCTGGGCTGCTGAAATGAGTGAAGCAGGCAATGGGACTCTATCTAGAATAATACTAGCTTTCCTTTGCATGGTGGGCTTCAGAGCATATGCAATGTTATCTTGATTTTGCAATTCTAGAACCAAAACCTAGAAGGATATGACACCTAAAACGGGACGTAATTATGGTTTATTTGCTCTTTTTCCAATACTATAAGCAAATATGCTAGCATGGGGCATCAACTCTAATGTGTGGAGTGTGAGCAACCACACAAATGAAAGTATCTATAATCTTCTAGGAATAAGCTACAGGAAGAACTGTTCTGAAGGCATTTTTTATATTCTGAAGGACAGCTATAGGCTGCTTGGCAATGAACCCTTGAGATATGTGTATGTATATATATATGATCCCATGTTATTGTGGAGTCTGAAAGGTCTCATCAGGAACCAGATGACATGCTTTATTGTATTATTTTATTATACTATACTGATTATGCTACATGCCTGATAAAGGACAAACAAAAAGGCTCTGTCTGAGCAAAGGCAGAACTTCTGTATAATACTTGAATTATGATACTCTTTCAAATGTAAAATTTACCTGCAATCTGAATCATATTTATAGCACCAGCTTGAATTGTAAAAGGAACTCAAAACCCATTTTTTCCCTGAAGCTGGAAGGTCCAAATTTTCTTTTTCTTACCATTATTGATTGTTATAAGTTTAAGCAAACAAGGGAAACTCTTTGGCTGCTGATTCCCTGAAGTATGAAAGAGAAATTATAGGATTTTGGTCTTAAAAATTCTCTTTCGAGTGTTGTTCTTATGGCATCTCGTTTTGCCTGTTAACTGCATGGTTGTCCATCAATAAACATTTGGAAAGTATGAAACACAAAGATAAAACATTGTAAATACCAGACTCAAGAAATAGCTAAAACACAGCATATGCATGGATTGTTACATACTTACCACAGAAAAGGAGAATCTATGGCTGACTTAACAGTGCATACACTATATACCAAAAAAGATTTACCATACCGAAAACAAGATCCCTTCTGCTGTTTCACTCAGTTGCACTGAGTTGAGTATCTGTAAACAAATGTAAACAAAAACATTTGGCTTATGCCATCATTACTGTACCAACTCTTTCTGAAGCTCTCTCTTTTAACTGAAAGTGTGTGCTTCAAATTACAATGATTTATTGCTATAATTTAATTGGCAGCCTCAGTTTGTAAGTAGTCCAAGACATGAAAACTGGAGATTTTAGAAGTCAGGGCTGATATTCACTGGCAGCGAAGTATAGCAGGAGCTTGTTTAAGGACTTGCCAAAGCCATATAATCTTATAACTCAGTTTTATGAGTAACAGTTATCTACTCCTACAATTTCTCAGAGATTCATTTCTCAAGAGTCAGGCCAAGATTTGGATACATACACAAATAATGATAGAAATAAAATAGAAAAATGGCCTATAGATCTCTTATAGCCTCCTGATTTTCCAGGAAATATGGAAGTGTAACAAATCTACCACTGTGTGTCCTAACCAAGCAGAGGAAAAGGGTGGTAAAATCTTAGGTTGCTCAGGGAAAAAAAAGGATAGAGTACAGAAAATGCAGAGGATCACTGATTTGTTTCTCTTCTGTCAGTGAAAGATTGGCATTTCTAATATGTGTCAGTACATTGAACAGGAAGTTTTGTAACTAATAGCTATACTTCTGGAATTTCCCTTGAAAGACTAATCCAATAGTTAATATAGTACTACTCAAACAGTAAGAAGTGACATCTTTTAAGTCCAGTCTGTTGATGAGTCAGGAAGTGACAGCTTCCACTCACAGCTAGGAAATATTCATTACAAGGAATGAAAAGTTTCCTAATTAGCTGAAAATAATATGGAGTAAAATACTTGAAGAAACCTGGTACAAGTCACTCTGCATTGAGAAAAGGGACCTTTTCATTGCACTTGGTGTCTAAGCAAAGTCCAGTGAACTTTTCCACTAACTTAAATGACATTATTCTCTTTTATCTGCTGCTAGACTTCAAAACTGTACTGACCTAACTGAGCTCAAAATTGGGTTGAACTTTCCTCAGTCATATTAATTATTTTCCCTCTGCTGTACCCATTGCGTACATAAAAAATACATTAAAAATGTATTCAAACTTCTTTGGGGTCAATTGCATCATGGGTGCAATGAAGAAAACATGATGTAGAACCATATCACTTTAAAAATGAAGCAAAACATATATTTCTTTGCTTGTTAGACTGTACCACTAGATTTCCACATTTTCAAATGACTTCACAGTTTCACCGCAACCTCAGCAATTATTCATATAATAGAATGTTTGAAAAGTTAGATGGTTCTATTCAACTAAATGTCTCCATTTTTCAAGTCTTTCATGTATTTCCTGGCAAAATCATTTTTGAATGGAAGAATAAAAATCAGGTTTTATTGCCTTAGTGACATAAGTTCTCTCATTCAGAAAGTATAGGTACTTTTTAATGATATTATAACAATACAATCAGACAGATGTCACTTTTCCTGTTGTAATTGCTAATAAGGCATATCTGTGCCTATTGTTTGAGACACAATTTGCCTTTGGTATTGACAGTATTCTCCTGGCACTAATGGAAAGATGTTAGCAGGAAGAAATCTGCTGGATGGGCTGCAAAGCTGATTGCATGGATAATTCCACTAAAAACTAACTACCTGTCTCTTGGAGAGGAGTTTGGGGGTTTTTTTCCTTGCTATTTGCTGAGCTTTTAACAATTTAGCAGTACAAAAGAGCTTTTTAGATACCTTGAAACACCTACACAGCAGGTTACATGAATAGGCACTAATTTAGAAATTCAAATTCACTGTCATTGAAAAAGATATGTCCATGCATACAGAGTGATATTCCAAGAGGCTAATTACATGAATCCTGCATTCATGTATATAATTACAATAGACACCAACTAAGTTCCACTGTCCATTTGCCTTTCTGGTAGCATCTGATGCCCTACATAAACTGTGAAGTGTTTCAACTGGAAAGGAAAGCCTAACCTTATTCAGTTTAACTTCACCCATTCTGTTTCCTTACTGAATATGAAAAATCCACTGATAAAATTTACCACAGTTAAGATAGAACTCTTCCCCCAAAAGAGGGCTATATTAGCTAGAAGAAAGCTGAAGACAGTAAAATCCTGCCAAGCTCAAGGAAGTTAATGCCCAGTTGATAACTGTGAGCACTGTTGACAGATATCACATAGCAGCTACTGGACAACCTTAGCAGACTTGATGAAAGATGTAACTTAAGAAGTCCAGAAACTCTTATAGCTACAACTCTAAGAACAAGGTTTGGACAAAGAAACTGCCTCAAAAAACTTGTTAAAATGCTGTGAAAGGCAAAATCACAGACCAGAGAAATGGGTGTTGAAAAGTTGTTGGATTATGTTGAATGCAATATTGTTAGTTTGGAAGGAAGTGGAAGGAAGAACAGTTGTCTCCAGAGAATGCATTGTAAATGAATGCAAAAAAAGTCTTGTTAAAATTACAGAAGGTGGAGGCCATCACTTTAGCTCCCCCTTAATGGATATGTCTCATAAATAGACCTTTCCCTCAGAGTTTACTCAGTAATTGAGTAAAAAAATCCATATACTTTTTAATCCACCTTTTTTCCCCATAGAGTCCTAAGCATATTGTCCAAATTCAATGAATAACAAATTATGGTAACCTCAAGTTAAGCAAGTGTACTTAGCTTATCAATATAGTATTAGAAAAGCATCAGGAGGACAATTCACGTACGAAGTATGCTGTATAGTTCTTTGCA